>CM023481.1:107278494-107451920 GCA_013339685.2 Hyalomma asiaticum | reverse complement strand
TTTGCGAACGACGACGAATGCGGAAACAAAGTGCAGTCGTATTCCATATTTTCGGAGACCGAGACACGCCGCTGCGCTCCGGTGTAATACATATATGCATCGACAAAATGGTTACCACGGGGTCGCATACGCGTGTATTGCAGTTGCGCTTCATTTGGCGATGCTGATCTCGACGCAACGCCCTTACAATAGCGAAGGTACCGTCAGTGGTGTGTATCGAATTTTAGTTTGTTCAGCCAGATAAACAATAAATGCAAGCTGATTAGGTAACTACAATGGACCAAGTTACTCGAGGATAAAAAAACTACATTCGACACACCGAAAACTATAAAGACCTTGATAAGATTTTCTTATACATCATGGACAGCAGATCCGTATTCGTGCAAGAAATCGCCACCTTAATTAAAATTAATGATTCGTAATTTGGTAATCAGTAGTTCTGTGACTGAGCTATGCACATCTGTCCTGTAACTGCGCTGCAGTGCGTCAGACATTTTCAGCCACGCGATCAACGCTCACTTTTACGCACTTTTTTAAAGCATCTTGAGCCATATCGATCTCCTTGTATCTGTAGTGAAATGATGCTTATCTTTGTGGTGTTAACCTGATTTCTATTGGAGCAAAATGCAAAAACACTCGTGCACTTTGACTTAGGTGCACAGTCGGTGGGATATGAAGGTGAGAATAGAATTCTTTGGTGCTTGGAAGATGACCCCTGCCTTCATGCGTTTTCCCTTTGTGTTATCTTGCCCGCGATACACATAACAAACTTTTTACACTTCACTTTCCTTGTCTACTCACATGAGCGGCGACTGTTACGCGGCGTTTTACACTCAGTAACCTCCCCTCTTTTTTTCTTCTTTTTTCTCTTGTACAGCGGGGCAGGCACAAGAGGCGCCGGCAATGGACGGTGTGTTTCCGGCGTACCGGGGGAAGTCGATAAGCCTGTCACTTGCTTGTCTCGTATTTCTCGTCCTAGTTGTTATCGTGATCACCTGCTACATCATCACCACTCGGATCATCTTCCTCGCTCAGTGGTCTCCGGCGGCCCTTCTCGACAGTTTCTACGGGCCCACCCGGAAAACTGTGACCCACGGGACCCCGCAGCCGGAAGTGTGGTGACCGCAGCGGCCGACACCGCTCGCCTCGGCTGCTGCTGGAAATACATAAACATGTGGGCACCATGCTTTGTATACGATTTCACAAGGAGCACGGGAACAGTCAGCCCGCAGAGGTCCAGGGGAAATGGGCTCTGTTTTTTGCGCGACCATTCGGCCATCAGCATTCCGCTGCCGGCCACTTCAAAACAAACACCCCTTCCCCCTTCCTCCGCAGTACGGCCCTCGAGACAGTTTTTGATACAGGGTGCTTCACGCAATGGGACAAAAATGACTTAAACAGAAAAAAAAAGAAAGGCCAGAGGACGAGGTGACTTTCTCGCATTTTATTACACTTAGGAATGACACGGAATATGCTGGACAAGTAATTACGTAAGTAATCGACATTCAACCAAGAAAGCCTGTAAGTGAATGTTGGCTGTGCCTACTGTAATAGTCAAAACATCTTGGGCTCATAAGAGTGTCCGGGCGTTGAAGAAGTAACAGCGAAAAATCAACAGTTTTCATGGAATGATACACACTATTAAATGCGTAAAATGAAAATGAAAAGCTGAAGTATAGGCGCAACCATCGCGTTTTTATAGCAAAGGCGCTCATGCCATAAGTGGTTTAACTATATTGCTCCATTGGGTGAGCACGAATTAAGCGAGATTCAACACCATAGAGACGCAGCCTTCATGCTTGCCCTAATGCAAGTCATACACGGGCGCATGGCCCTTCACCATCAAAAGCGGTCCGTCAGCGTCGGTCGTCTGGCTTTTTTGTTCAGAAGCACAATGCTGCTAGTGTAACCTACTACCACCAGTCAGTTTTAAATGGATGCCTCTGTAGTAAATGTAACCTGGGAAACTGAATCCTTCTTCTTTTAAATTTAATAAATAGTGGACACGTTTCGTGAAGCACCTCTATACTAACAGGCACTGTTAACAAACGCAAACGCTGCACAGCACTTCGCTGTCAACGATTTTCGTGTCCGCATTCAACAGCTTACAGAGATTGTTGTTCGCAAAGCATTGAGACTGCTTGTCACCCGTCACGGAATTCGCCTGTAGCGCGGTCCCCGGCGGAGAGGTTTGCCATGGGTGCTCTCGAGCCACGAAATGCACCGAGTGGCAATTGCCTTCGAGCTACGACGCTGTGAGAACCTGAGGTGGCTCCGAAGCCACTTCTGAATTTTTGTCAATGCAAAAAACATGAAAAATGCAGCATGCGCTGGAGCAGCGACACATGGTTAAAATTTACTTTCACTTGGGCAAAACCACTCCCTAGACGGTTTCATAGGTTAAGGAGGTTTACAAAGACGACGGTTTTCTGGTGGTTCTGTGAGTTCAAGAACGGACAGCAGATCGTTGAAGAAATGGAGTGATTTGAACACCCTTGGACCAGTGGCTTGAGCGAAAATTTGGCCGGAGTATAAGGTCTTACGAACTATGACCGTCGTTTCAGTAAGAGAATAATTGCTGAAGACTTTTGAGACAAATCATTGACGCCGTGTTCTACAATGAAGTCCTTGAGTGACTTCATTGAATGCTAAAGACTTCACGACAGACCCCTAAATACGGCTTTGGTATTTAAGAAAAGGCAATGGACCTGGTAGAGATACCAGCTCTCATGGAGAAATTACGTCGTCCAGGTGTACTGGAAGCATACGAGTATACATTGCCGATATACGTAATAGAGATTCCACAGTGCCTTTCTTCATAGAGAGAGAGAGTGTGTGAGAGAGAGAAAGCTGTGATGAAAGAAATGGTCCGAAAAGGGCACTCAACCTTTTAGTTGCATCGCAAGAATAACTATTCAAACTACTAGATGCGAAAGAACTAGGCTATTTGCGGTTCGCAGTAACATTGTGCTCACCAGCAACACCTGAAAACACACACAGTGCTAGGACTGCGGAAACTTCACGGTCGAACTGGTAGTCCGCGGCTGACGTTCGAAGCAATGTCGACATATTTTCCCGTTAATTGAGACGACCAGACCTGCAGCTTTCTCCCCCTATCATTGAGCTGTCTTCGTGGACTCATCTAGATGAGATAGAGAAAGAAAAAATTGGAGGATATCTTGAGTTCCTCAAGCGCACTTTGTTTTGTCTGTTTTACGCCTCTGTTTTACGCAAAAGCTTTACGCAAAATCCCACATATGCCAACCTCTGTTATGATGTGTTTTGTTCGCGTTGCAAGTGCTACACTATGCATAATAGTCTGATTGAAGAAGTAAAAGGTTTTGTTGCGCAGTAACCACTGTTTCTGATTTCTTTTTTTAGATGCTGCGTTCGTTCGCGCTTTTACCGTTGTGTTATAGTGCTTACAAGGCAGCCAGACAAAAGAATGACTGAATATCTACACGATTCCAAAGCCTCCCGCTCTTTGAACTCTTCGCCATTTTGGCAGGGTATATTTGGATGCATCCACGGCGGATTGCCACGAAGCATTACTCTATAAATGAATAAAATGCACTTAAACACTACTGTACCCTTTAGGCTGTGACGTGAACATCGCGAGCAGAGATAAACATATGTAACTTCGTGTGAGTGTGCGTGTGTGTGTGTGTGTGTGTTTGTTTGGGTGTTTGTGCGTGTTTGTGTGTTTGTGTGTGTGCGTGCGTGCGTGTGTTTGTGTGTTTGTGTGTGCGCGTGCGCGTGCGTGTGTGCGTGTGCGTGGTACTGGCTCATGTTGAATAGTTGTCGAGGTTCCGCAAGCTATACGAGATGTCCTCTCCGTCGGTGGCCAACCTGCAACATAAAAGGTACGCATATTGCATTACAATATTACAACCAGGAGTGCCCCAGGAGTGCGAACGCCACATGCAAATGTGCAAAGCTATCCTTTACAAAACTGTCGTATGCCATATCAGCGTTGGGCACATCTGGCTATATATGGGAATATTTACCCAATGAATAATTGACCCATATATGGCTCTATCATGAATTCGGCAAATATGGCCATATACGACACGGGCCACATATAGCCAGATAGGCATATATGGCAACATCAGGAACTGGACACGACAGGCACGTGTCCGCATACGGGCATACTTGTGAGTTTGTGATATGAAGAAACATGTGTACAGGGGATTGAATTGCCATATATAGCTCTATGTCTGATAGGACAGATATGGCCATCCAGGGATGCGCATACACACACACACACACACACACACACACACACACACTACAGGCCTCCGGCCTTGGCGCGCCCTTGGAGTCCACGTGAAAACAGTGATGCAGCCTCGCTTCCGAACGGCGGCGCCACACGGTTCCTAAGCAGTGTCTTACTTTCTAGCTTTGAAGGAAATCTATTATTTTAGAGCAAAAGCGAGTTTATATATACTTTTTAAGATCTAAGTTGAGTTCGCCGGAAAAACGTCACAGCTACTTATGTTGCCCTGTAGTGTCGCATAGTCGGTTTGACAGCACAGGAACGCTACGATTTGAATATTGCGCCGAAATATTTCGAAATGGGCGTGTCGAATGCGTATTGAAGCAGTGGAAATTAAAACGTGACAGCTCCCTATCCTTTTCACGACCCCTTTAAGTCTCTCGTTCTCGTCCTCCTAAACAGGCATACGCAGGACACCATGGGCAAATATGAACAGACACACTGGACACTATTAACAGGACCGCGGGAAGCGTGCGTGAAATTTATGACCTCCAGTTGCACAATGTACCGCGTCGCTAATTGAACGGCACCATGAATGCTATATTGCGAAAAAGGAACCGGTCCGGTACCCGAGTTATGAAATATGCGCTAATCCTTTTAACCCGGTGTACGACCCTAATTTTTCCTTCGCAAGCGACCTCTCGCATTGGCGCGGGCATAGCCCTATTCGATAAGGAACACTGGGTGCCTTACCTGGGACGTCCTCTATGACGGTCAAGTCTGAGAGCGGGCAGCAGTTAGAAGACGATTATGACGAAGAGTGATGTGTTTGTTGTTGTTGTTGTTGTTGTTGTTGTTGTTGTTGTTGTTGTTGTTGTTGTTGTTGTTGTTGTTGTTGTTGTTGTTGTTGTTGTTGTTGTTGTTGTTGTTGTTGTTGTAGGCTTTACTTTGGTACATATCCACCCTGGGGTTTGATCAAGATGCGAAAAGTATAAATGGTTTCCTGCCAGTCAGAATCTAACTGAATTTAATAGTGAAAGAGTACGAATCTATTAATAGAACCGTCCTGAAACAATGATAAATTCTGCAACATTAGAGTATACATCCCCGTGACAATGTCGTAATAAGGAGGCTCCCAAAGAAAGAGTATTGGAAAGTCCAACCCAATTCTATGAAATAGTCTTGCAACGTGTGTTTTGAGGAAAAACGACTGCATTTTTAGGAAATAATGATCTATAGATTCGTCTTCACCACAATATGGACACAAAGGGGACGGGACCAGACCAGCTCTGCGAATATAAAAGTTTAGTTTTGGAATTTGACAACGTAATTTGATAAAAGCAACTTCGCGTTTTCTGGAGGTGAATGCATGTCTAGTCCAAGAGAATACGAGGTGTCGATATTCATTTACATGAGTTAATAAGGAATTACTTGATTCTAGCTTTACAGCTCTCCGCCTAAGCCTTGCAGCAGTTATGAGCGCTGATGCTGGAAGACCACTAAGGGATGCTCTCGCGAAATTTTCCGCCCTTTCATTCATTAGAATTGCTTTGTGACCAGGCACCTATGCAAATCATTATAATTAGGATTACATCACTAGGGACAACGGAATGAAAAGTACGTAATATGCGTGAACCGCTGTTTGCACGTAACGCTGTTGTACGTAACAACAGCCCGAAATTCTGCCAAGAATACCGATAAGAAATCAGGGAGTCTTAGTGAAAATGTCCAGTTAAAACTTTCAGAAAAAATGCCAATTCCAGATTTTTCGTCTGGTTGCGAAGCATCTGTGGCAATGACATCTTTGATGTCTAAGTCATCTAAATGACTTTTAATAGACCGCTTAATATATTCTGAGGCCGATGTCAAACGTTGTTCGGATATATGTTCTCGTAGATAATTTGAAGGTTGTCTCTTTCACCAATAGGGGAAACATTGCATAACCGAACTTCTAGGAGGCCAATAAGTGCGTGCACGTAGACCACCTGCGAAACCGAGGCTAGTAGGACTGAAAAAAACAATCGGAGCTTATGTATGAAAACCATTTGGAGTTTTATAGCATATTTGTAGATCTTCAAGAACGTCTGAACCGGAATCTACACAAAAGCGAAGGCAACTGAGCTTCTAGGTAAAGAACATTAGTAGCGACTGATTTCGGTAATCCAAGGCACAGGAGAAGGGCCTCCTTTCCCAGGAAAACTAGAAGATGCAATTTGTAATTGGAAACGTCCGAATACAGCACGCACTCAAATTTTAAGACAGCTGGAGCACGTACGTACATCTTATATATCGTGATAAACGTGTCCCTCAGCATACATGAATGATTGTTGCCAATTTAGCGCGGGATGCCACTCGCGCGCACTCCCTTTTTAGCTATGTAATCGATGTGACTATCATGAATTGCTCCTAGATATTTACGTCTCCACTTGTGGAATATGCTGAAGGTTGCAATTAAGTGTTATCAACAGAGTCATTTAATCGGAATACGGCGCTCTAGCTCTTCGCAACATTGAGGGACAAGTGAATTGCTTTTAAAGTCTTCTATTGCACACAAGTAAGTTAGCTTGATTTCTGGGGTTTTACGTCCCAAAACAAGTTATGCTTATGAGAGGACGCCGTAGGGGAGGGCTCAGGAAATTTCGGCTACCTGGGTTTCTCTAAACGTGCTCTGACACCGCACAGTACACGGGCCTCAACGAAATGCAGCCACCGCGGCCGGGATTTGATCCTGCGACCCTCGGATCAGCAGCCGAGTACCGTAGCCACTAGACCACCGTGGCGGAGCCACGTGCAAGTTTGTAAACGATTATACAGAGAATGTAGGTTGGTTATCTGATGCGAAGAACGCGATGTCATTTGCGTACACGTAGGTGTATATAACATCATGGCTGGGATGGAACTTAGTAGCCCATTAACAGCAGAGGAGAAGTCAGCTCCTTGAGGAAGCCCGCGTGACTGTCGATGTCGGCTAGGGGAATAACCTTTCAAAGAACAATAAAACTCTCATTTAAAAACTCATGAAAACAGCTCACCAGCTAATTAGGGAATTTGTAACATTTGAGTGAGTGTAAAAATGCGTTATACTCTACACTATCATAGGCTTTTGATATATCAAATGTTCTCAGAGCAGCTATTTTTTCTGTGGTAGCGCGCCAATTTTATTCGGTATTCTAAGTCCACATGAGCATGCCAAATGGAACATCCGGGCTTAAAGCCAATTTGGTGGGGGCAAAGAAGATCTTTATCATCTATAAATTACCCATGCGAACATGGATAATTCTTTCTATTAATTTTGCAAGATGAAAAGTCAGGGCAATCGGTTAAATATAGTCAAGAGTGTATCTTCTTCCGTTATTTTTAAGAACTGGAGTCACTTTAGCAAGTTTCCAGTTAGGCGGAATCCAAGAACATTTTAACGAGTGATTCGCAATGGTTAAAAGATCATTTGAAGCCTCATTGAAAATGATTTTTAACATGTTTCCCATGATCCCATCACCGCCAGGGGTTAAATTTGGAACCTTTCCCATAGCCGTAGCCAGTTTGCTAAGCGAAACTTCAGTGAAAAGATCACTCGACATATTAAATCGGCTGCGTGGTGATAAGTGGGAGGAGAATCTGCTTTCTAAACCCTCCGGTATATATTTTAACATCTATTGTGTTTCTTCCCCAGACATATAGTTAATGAGCCAATATTATTTGGACGCGGAATTATTTTCCCCCTACGTACAAATCTACAAAGTGCACTCTTGTTTTTTCTCTGTAGATAAATAATCGAAATGTTTGTTGTCATAGTCTTCTTGAGCTTTATAAATCGTATGTTTAAATGTGGCTGTATAGAATTTGTAATCGCTCCAGTTTTTCGGGCACTGATTGTATAGTAAACTTCTTCAGGATGTTTTTCGTTTTCTGTAATTGCATGAACAGTCATCATTCCACCACAGGCTGAAGGAATTATTCTTATTGGTGCGAACGATAAATTCCATTTTTTTCCTAGATTTTTCAAGTGCTCTGCAAATTGTCTTTGGCTTTTGTTCGACAGAAGCCACAGATAATGAAGCAATCGCAGCCTTTAAGGAATCCTTGAATATGCTATAGTTAACAAATGTAGAACTTTGTTCATCAGCGCATGTTACCTGACAGAAAATTTAAAAAAAAACACTGGCATATGATCGCTTTTGGTGGCACAATCAACAGTAGACCACGAAAATGGACAGAGGTTGCTGCTAGAGAATGTTAGATCTATCGTGGAGCGATGTTGACCTCTGACAAAGGTACAGGATCTGGAATTGTGACACGAAAGCTTGTTATCTAAGTACCAATGCCACATCCGATTACCGCAGAAATCTGTCTTTAAACATCATGACATATGATGCGAATTGAAGTCCTCAACGAGCAAAATGTCCCGCCCACAGTACTTAAAGCGCTGTCTAAACAGATAGTGAACACCATGAGTAAAACAAGTGTATATAATATACAGCGTATACCACCGATAGAGGTGCAACTCCACGGCCAAGATTTCACATTGAGGTTCCATAAGTTGAAATATGACTTTAGTATTATGCCATATTTGAGCAAAAATAAATGTGATTAGACCTCCGCCTCTGGTAGGACGGTTTGACCAAAATGCTCTGTACTTGTTCAAATTAAAGTTTTTTTTTTCCACATGACAATCACGTTTACTGACACAGTTATAAATGCGGATTAAGTTGATTGGCAAGACAAGAGAGAGCTAAAGAAGCTGAAAAAAAATTGAGCGGCAATTCCACTGCAGAACTTTCAACTCTCCTATGTTGAAGGAACTGCTGCAGCTGACTTAGTTTTTCTACAATACTTTCTTTCCAAATAGAGTTAGAAGGTCTTTTCTTTGGTTTCGAATCAGATCGAGAGGACGTTTCGTCTCTGGACGACGGCATAGCCCTTTCTTGAGCACGAGCAATATATTCTGCGTCAGTCATTTCTAAATCTTTGAACTGACTGGTCATCACAAAAAGAGGGACTCACAGCTGTGCTCATTGACGCAGTGGCGTTCACGGGACAATACGTACCTCTGAGTGCAAAAAAAGGACGAAACACAAGGAAAAGAGGACGACTACACGAGCGCTCGTGTAGTCGTCTTCTTTTCCTTGTGTTTCGTCCTTTTTTGCACTCAAATGTATCCCTTACTGAATCAACGCGCCCAACAAATCATTCTATTACATACGTACCTCTTTGTTCATTATTTCAATCTTTAGTGGAAACATTAGGCAGGATCCCCGAGAAGTCTGGAGAGCATAGACTTCAAGTTTGGATGATATTGCTCATCTTGTCCAAAATAGCCTAAGAAATGCTTTCTCCCACATTCGCTCCATTTTCTCTGCCCCATTGCCTCCGCAACTGCTTTTTGCACGGCTGTTTCTATCATTGCAACGAGGGATACGTCTGCACCCATCTTATTTTTAGCGGATACTCCTGCATATCCAAATGCCATTTCCTTAACGATGTTGATAGCCTCCCTGATTGATCAACGTGGTTTGTCTATAATCTTACGAACCTGTTGTTCTTGGGCGCAACCTAATTCGAGAAGTTAGCTGAATGTTCTCCACCGCAGAGTCTTTTTGAGCATGGGTTTCCCCGCATGTGCAGCAGCGCTGATTAGATTTACTGGCGCCTGCTCTGTGACCAACGCGCCAGCAGTTATTACACTAGAGCGGACGAGGCGCTCGAGGATATACTCTGAACATCATCGGCCATACTTTAATCTCAGATGGACACATAGTGCCTGCAAAACTGGCAATCACTTATTCAGAGTTCACGCTAGTATTTTCAACAACGGTATTGCAGCGGCATAGCGCAATGACACCAGCCGCAGAAAATTTCTGCAATGTTCGCTCTTGAGAGGCTAGAATTGACACCTCTTATTATTCCAGTGGTGCAAGCAAGTTGAACAGGAATAAAGGCACCTACCGGAGTACTCGCGAATGTCGTGCACTTGAGTAAATCCGCGATACAGCTCTGGTTTGGCGATCTGCACACGATACCCCCGCCGCCAAATAGTCTCATATCCGTTATGGCCTGATACATGGGGGTGACAGCATGAGAGATTCTCGAATGGCGTGGGGGTTATTCAGCCGAATGGAGCCTCTGTTGGAAGGTACCAGAGCCACCTGGATGCTGGACACTCAACTGCGAAGAAAGAATTCCAAAGGCAAATCACACGACCGGAGAGAAACCATCCAAGAAGAAAATCCCCTCCCCGGAGAATTTCTGCAGATCAGCCTATTCAGAGATGTTTAACCTGAGGAGGAAAAAAAAAGTAAAGAACACGTTAAAGCAACCAAGACTTCGCCAATCCACCAAAGCCAGGGGAGAAAAGCCAGGAACGCCACGGAAGACAATATGAAGGCGATATATTTATGTAGGTGTAGATGTAGACCAAACTGAATGGCGCACACCCACTCTGTGGGTGGGCCAGGAGCCGGGTAGTTAGAAGAATGAAAGACCCGGCAAACGCTCAATAGTGTTGGACAAGTAAGTTAAAGAAATTAGAGATTGTTAAGGTGGTTAGTAAAAAAAAGAAGGAAGCAGGTATAATTTTTGGTGGAAAGAATAAGCTGAAGCAAAGTGTAATTATGGTTTTAAAATTAAGTAATATAAATAAAACAACAACGCTGAAACAGAGTGGTGATATGTCCAGAACACTCGTAGTGGTCATCTTCTTCGACCACAACACAGAAGAGCGCTTCCCACCGAGGGCGCTACCGATGCGCTAACAATCTTGTGACGTGGATGTAAATGAATGCAAATCAAACAGGCGTCGCGGAAGTCATCGCGGAAACTCGCGGTTAAAATATTTCTCTCCCTACACGCGCTGTACGGTATCAGAACGACGGAATCAAGAAACGATTAGCAGAGAGACCTTGTCCCTCGGTAGTGTCCCGGGATTGCTGTACGGCCCAAAGTCCGTCCTGGAGACGCGAGCCAGGCAGTGCCGCTCTCCACCGTGCCCGAGTTCATTCGGCAGCAGCCTAGGCCCAGGCCATCAAATTGTTAGATAATCAATAGTCTCACTGGAGTGGGTAAGAAGAAGAAGACCACGGCCGCACCGTGCATCACGAAGCGCGCGCAAAAGGCCGTTAAAGCGATTGTGCCGGCTATATAAACAGCCAAGCCCGAGCAGGTCGCTCAGTCGGTCTTCGGTCACACGATCGTGAGGCTGTACCTGACTGCTCCGGTGGCGTGCCAACACCAAC
The DNA here is from genome assembly GCA_013339685.2 of Hyalomma asiaticum. NCBI lineage: Eukaryota > Metazoa > Arthropoda > Arachnida > Ixodida > Ixodidae > Hyalomma > Hyalomma asiaticum. Next base: position 107,440,475 of record CM023481.1, on the reverse strand, counting down.
CGGACAACGCTTGCCACGTTTGTCCGGCCAGTCCCAGCTGCCCCATCCCTCGATTCCTCGTGGACATACAGAGACATGTTTGCCGCCACCGCCGAAGTGACGGAGAAGAAACTGGCAGATCCAACAAACGATGACGCGGACAAGGCCGACGAAATGTACACGGCGACATTCCAGGCGGCGCAGCTCTTCAGCGACGACGGCGGCCAGCAGCGGGAGTTCGCGCCCGCCGCGCTAGCCAGGGCCATGCCTGGACTGCGGGAACAGAGGAAGACGCGCCAGTTCTGCGACGTCGCCTTCCGAGGCAGCGATGGCGTTGAAACTTGGGCGCATCGGTTCGTGATGTCTAACAAGTGAGTGTCGCTCCTTGTGACGCTTTTATTTTCTACTATGGGGGGCATCAGTGCGCATTGAGTGTTATTAGCACATTCCGTCTCGGGATGTCAAAGATAGACTGAAAGCCCACTAGTTCAACAACAGTGTTTTAAGCGCCGTTTTCGGTTGGACAGTATGTCTCGGGATGTCCAACCTATAGACAGAGTGTCAGTAGTGCAACAATCTTGCTCTAAGCGCCGCTCTTGGTAGGACGAGTTTGTTTGGGAATGTCCAACCTAGACTGATCCCTCGTGATCCTGATAGTCTTCGAGACGCTATAAGGAAGTTTTGGCATGTGAGTGGACTTGACAAATGACGTGGGCCGTGGAAGCTTTTCGACCGACATCTTCATCCTCATAATCAACGTCATCTTTCTACTCCTATTTTCCTTCACCCACCGCCGAGTAGCAGGTCAGAACGTCGATTCAGGCCTGGCCTCAGCTTTTCTGTGATAATTAAGCCCTCACATTTCTCTCTTTCTCTCCCCGAAAGCACACTAGCGCATCACTCATGCTATAGAGTCGCCACGCCACGGTGGTCGAGTGGTTATGGCACTCGGCTGGAGATCCATTCTATTCCAATCCAACCAATCCATTCCTGATGCGTTATGCGAAGTATCTTACATGGCAAGTGGCTTGGGCAACATACGTGACTAACAAGCACGGCTGAAGTTTTGAAATGATGCGCTTTCCTGTTCCCCAGCTCCTTTCTTGGTGTGTTGCGTCGAGTATAGCTTCAAACCAGGTAGTTTTGAACCAGGGGTACACATTGTCACCATTGCTTACCAGAGTCTCCAGAACTTGACATGTATGTGCTACACCCCATGCTCGCTAGGAAGCGTAAAAGGATACTAAAGTGAAAATGTGAAGTGGTTTACAATGCTAACTTACATGTGGAGAGCTCGATTATCGCGCCGGTCAGAAGGCCCATTTTTTTCTTCTCCCCAAATTCGCTCCATCCAATGCTCTGAAAGTACCTGCGTTAACTCTGCCATTCTAAAACGCAATGTATGTCTTTCTTACCGATAAACAATTCTGTAGGCCTTAGAAGATGCTGTGAGAGATCTGTGACGTCACGCGTATCACAGCTGGAACTTCAAAGCGGCATCGCCAGCCGCATTTCCTTTCGCTTTTTTTTTTTTGCGAGCGTTTTCTAGGTTACCGAGGGTCTTGGTGTTTTCGGTATTGGTGTTTTCGGTATTGTGAAGATCGAGGGCCGTATTGAATAACAAAAAGTATTACGCACGAATTGCTCCTAAGAGAAAATGTCGGGTAAGCTCGATGGCGAACATATCGTTAACGATGGCAGTCAGCCAATGACAAGGACACGAACCTTCAGTGCATTCGGCCCCTAATGTACTAATGCGAAAAAGTGTTTTTCACTTTAGGGAGGAGGAGGAATAAACTATTTAACGCAACTCCTGCCTGCAGGTATTCAAGTTGCTACGCGCTCTTCACCGTCGCGAAGGAAAGCATGACACCCGAGCAGAAGCAGAACGGCGAGTGGGCACCACCCATCCGGGCCGTGGTGAGCGACCTGGAAGGCGACATGATCGAGCTGCTCGTGGCCTACGCATACGACGTACCGCTTCACCGGCACGTCGGCTCGCACAACGTGCTAAAGGTGCTCGAACTCGCCGAGACGATAAGGGTAAGTCCGGCGTGCCAGAAGGGGGCTTTCTTGAATCTTTGTTTAGTTTGAGGAGGTTGTGCTCAGAGGACGTTGCCGCTGGAAGCTACGCGCGAAAAAAAGGGGCAACAAGTATTTCGCGAGTGAAATCCGTAAAGGAGCTTATCTGCTTCACGAATCGTTTGCCGCAATTTCTTTTCGAATCCGTTAGGTATTTGCGGAGGTACAGCGTCAAGTTCCACCGCCGAACGCGTTCACTCTCCTTTCGTCGTGCGAACCTACAGAGAGTAGGGATGGAAACGAAGCATGAAGCCTCGCCAGCGTAACTCATGACCTCGCTTATCTACGTTAGTCAGTCACAGTCACAGTCGTTCACAAAGCCAGCAATACTAAACTGAACCCTCCAAACGAAAGAAAACTTCAGCAAACTTTCGCACAGTCTCTCGCGCAGTCGTTTGGTCACTTAATTTGTCAATCTCGTCCAGAGTCATCTTATATTTTCGTCTAGCGATTTGCAAATGTTCTAACACATCGAATATCGAATACAAAAGTGTATCATTTAAATTCGAATCTTCGAATACAATGGTCGTTATTCGTAAACCCTAATATTTTCCGGATATTTCAAATTTCACACGCCATTGATGTGAAAGGGCGATAAATTTCATCCTCTGCTGGCGTGTTCAATGCGTAAATGTTTTTGGCTGATGTGCAGCGGAGTATTTCGCTAGGGAAAAGAGTAACAATGTGATGTTCGCGCTTCCTGAACAGTTCTGTGGGAAGGAAGAGCTTGCGTATTTCCAATAGATCACGCATTTGTGCTTTTAATACCAAATATACAACGATGTGAACACCTATTTCCGTTAATTGTAAGAACGGATTTGCAGTATCCGGGGGTTCTATGCCGTTCGTATATTATGCGGCGTAAAAATCGCCATTCGCACTCCCTATTCGTAGGCACTGAGCTATTGGGCCATTGAGCTACACATATGTAGCGGCATGCTTAATCACGTGGATTGCGACTATTATCGACAGCTTGATGTCTCGGAGTGCGGGAATGCCACAAGGATACTGCCAAAAGGTTCTGTGTATAAGAAACGCGACTGCGACGAGACCTTGTACACAAACCTGCAGTTTGACAGCTGACAGCGATAATTGTAATCTTACCTTGTGTCACCCGGTGACTCGGCCACTGACACACTCACCTAATCGCAAGAGATCATTACATACCCATTATTCACTCGGCATTCTTATTCTTCTGCTGTGTAGGCTGGCAGATACCAGTGCAAGGATTGGCCAAGACTGATGTTACCTAGCGATTATCTTTATATCAGTGGTTTGACGAGGTGCACATAGTGTTTTTATTACTTCAAAACAGACATCCCTCCGGCTGTACCAAATGGACACTCCAAACGAATGAACGAAAGTCATTTCAGTAAATTTCGGTCCTAGGTGATGAATATTGCTGAAGAAATGGCGCATCGTCCTGTGCGCCTTCTTCTTCTGTGTCCGTGTGTTTTCAGCTGGTTTTCTTCAGAAATCATGCACCAACTGGCCCAACTGTCGACGCTGATGAATATTGGTCGGAGAATTTTCTTTCGATGACTTCTGGAGCGGCAACAAGATATAAATAACGGATCTCTACACAATATACTGTTTTCATGAAGCCTAACTGTCACTCGCCTCTTCTAATCTAATACCTACATGAAAATACGGGTGCATACAGAATTGTGAAGATTATGGAAATAACACTAATTTCTAAAGAAAGTTCAACTACCAAAAACGGACACAAGGTCCTCTTTAAGTGAAGAGGCATTACATGAATAGACTTCAAGACCATAGCGTCTGTATGAGTAATATTTACTTTTTCCGACATCGGAATCTTCCCGTTTCATGGAAGAAGAGGACGAAAGCAGCGGAGTAATTCGAGATTCATGCACTTCTCTTTGGAACGCAGATATTCCAGACATAAACACGGTATCGCAAAAAAACACGGACGAAGAAAAGAAGGACACATAGGACAGGCGCCTGTCCTGTGTTACTTCTTCGTCCGTGTCTTTTTTTTTTTTTTGCGCTACCTTGTTTGTGCTATGTGTTGAGTGCACCAACTAGGCCAAACAAGAGTGTTACTGCAGATATTCCAGGTACGAGACCATTGTCTGAAGACACTGAAGCAAGACCTCGAACGAGAGAACTGGCCAGAAACTGTGGATACGAGTACCTCGCCAATCGTATCGCTTCGCGGTACGCAACTTCGATCAGGTATGCGAACATGGAGGTCTTCACTTAAAATGGACACGAGGACAGACCACACCGCCTGTGTTTCTACATCGTCTAGCTGTCCGAAAAAAAGGGCAGCATTCAAACGAGGCTTTGAGAGTGATGGAAACCGCTTGGTCGATCCGACAGTTGTGGGGTACACTCTTAGCACGGTAACCTTTAGTTTATTGTATAGGTACACAAAAATGTGAAAATATGCTCCTTTATAAAGGTTAAAGCACTTTAACCTTTAGTAAAGGAGCACATTTTCACATTTTTGTGTATTCTCTAACCTTTAGTAAAGGAACATATTTTCATGTTTTTGTGTACCTATAAAATAAACTAAAGGTTACCGTGCTAAAAGTGTAGTTTTAACCATTTTGGGGTTCCTTAACGCGACTTCATACACGGGTGCTTTTTAACACGAAAGCGTTTTATGCTTGGTTACTCCACGACCTCACTCACGTCACTTCCGTGACAAAATGACGCAGTATAATGTACAGATACAAATGAGAAATACAGAAAACTTTGGTTAAACGATCTCGGGATTGAACCCACAACCTCCTGTTCCGCGACGAAAGATGCGGGCGTTATCCCCCCTCCCTCAAGGCTCTCGTTCGACTCCGCCCGCGCGTGTATCGAGGCACTCTCTGATTAGAGGCGGTTCCGCATTATAGGAGAGGTGAAGCGAAGCTCGCCGTCGGCTGCTGCTTCTGGTGTGGAAGCAGCTGCGTTAAGCGCCGCGGCAGCAGTATGGCAACGCTGTTGACAGGTCAACGTCGATAAAGTTGTAATTGATGCTGTCGTCACGCGGTATTCACCATCCACTGCATCCAGCTGTTACGTAAACTACCACAGCTATATACACAAGGGGTTGGTCACAGCGAAGGGATAGAGGAGATATGCTACCAGGCGTCCCAGAAATAGTGCCAGAAACATCTTCAGTTTTACTTTACTTGCATTATGAGAAATCACAGTGAACCTCATCTGCCTTCCCTTTTCTTTTGGTAGCGCTGGGAATGCATTACGCACTGCAATTGGCGGATGCAGTGATGGCGGATGCAGTTATGGCGGTTTGTCCATCTAGAATGACGGCCAGGTGGATGGATATATTTGTCTTTACTGATCTTAATGTAACCGTTAAAGAAGAGATGTAACCTTTAAAGAAGAGACGAGCGTTCTCACGCCATTGATGCAGGTGGCGTGCCTATGTTTACCCGCGACGCAGGTGTGGAGGAACGGCGCCCGATTCCAGGAACTGACTCCCGAGGAGATGCAAACGATCCTCGAGGACGGCCGGCTGCACGCTCTCAACGAGGTCTAGCGTACGTTCAAGTGGATATCCGCTGACGGAGGAAGGGATACCTGGCCAAGTTCTTGACCCTCGTGAGTGAGTGGCCTTTTTTTTCTCTCAGAAGAAAAGCTAGTACGTCCCAATAGCGTTATCAAAGATAAACAATATAGTGAAACCTTCACTCAGTCGGCGTTCAGTTAATGCTAAAGCCAAAAAGAAAAATGGTGTCACGTTGACCCATGTAGCCAGGTACGAAATGCTTCCAAGAATTAGCGCCGCTGCACGGCGCACCCCCGCGTGAGTATAAGCGGCACATCGATGTTTATGTGTAGTTTTTGGTAGAGATGGAAAAAGGGGTTAATAATGCTTAATAATGCAAACTGCATTTATTATCGGCAGCTTCGTATCTCGTAGCACGAGTAGGCATATGGGTTCTGTCAAAATGACCTGTGTATGGAAACACGACTGACGTGAAAATTTCTTCAATTCGATTCTTCTATTCAACTTTCATGTAAATCGCATTACAACTTACATCTGACCGAATGTAATTTTATTACATTTGTATTGCTTTAGGTGCAAAAAAAAAAAAAAACAGTGTGGCCAGCTCGCACTATAGGGTGCAAGGCTACGTCAAAGCGGAGGTGGTGACGTTCCCGTTCTCCTTTCCCCATCCTCTTTCACACTTCCGTTTCCCACCTCCTTGCTATACCATACTATTATACTATACTATCCCTTTCTTACTTCCCTTTTTCTCTCTCTTACATCACTCCTCCTCACCCTCAGCTCTCAACCTAGCTGCATAAGCGTATCGTAGCATTAACACAATGTGGTTTTTCTGCTTTTGTTTTCCTGTAGTTGCCTGGATATAGGCGTGTGTTGCACGGGACACTGCCTGTACTCTGTTGATCCAGAGGACCCTGCCGTCACGCCGTCACATCTAGAGCTACACGAGCCGTCCGTAGCCGACGAGCCGCCAGAAAATGGCAAAGGGAACAAGGAAGCTCGGCGATGTCCCAATAAAAAAAGGGGGAAAACAATTTCCTCGCAGACATACACTCTTTGCTCCAGCTAGATTCTGCGGAGAGAGTGAAGGCACCCATGACATGCTGGCATATTGCACTTCAAGAGAAGTAGTTGCTCTTGCTATGGCAAAACGCAGTCTGGAGACGTTGGGCGTGCTTCTTCATTCGCCATAGAAAGTGACTACCGCCATACCCATCTTTCATCGCCCACAATAGAGCCTTTTTTTTTCTCAGAAGAAAAGAAGCTAGGACGTTCTTAAAGACAAACAATATAGTGAAACCTTCACTCAGTCGGCGTTCAGTTAATGCTAAAGCCACTGAATCCAAAAACAAAAATGGTATCACGTTGACCCATGTAGCCAGGTACGAAATGCTTCCAAGAATTAGCGCCGCTGCACTGAGGAACGCATGCCGTATAGTGTGTCCACAAGCAATAGACAAGACCTTCTCCGCGTTTCTGCGATCATATTCAAATAAAAACGGTTGTAGAGTAAAACGAAAAAGGTGATGCGTTTGTTTCATGCGTCAACACTGCCACGCATGAAATACTACCATAAATTGGTCCCACTGCGCAGAGGAACGCCTGCCGCATAGTGTCCTCAAATGGGGACACCTAATGTAGACCAAAGTTAAGACTAAACCCCCCAGGCAAAGATATGCCAAGCGAAGGAGTGTGTCGGCCAGTCAAGAAATTTTCGTTTATGGAGAAATCTTTTTAGATGCGTGTTCGGGTTTTCGACGGGCATTTCAACTCGAATAATAGGGCGGTATACATAGGATTCGCTAGCATGCTCATCATGTACGTCCCGATTAAAGATACTGCAATCACGCATAGTTTTCTGCACCTCACACGCTGCACTGCCTCCAGGACCGGCCCGGACGGCCGCTCTTAAAAACAAAGGAACACAGTTCGTCCTCGCTTGCGACTGAACTATAGACATAACAAGCACACAGACACACACTCAACTTACCCAGATGTAGCGGGGTATCGATCACGAGCCGTCGAGGTAGCACGCTTCCACTAGGCCAAGGCGGTTCCTCTCACACGGTATATAAGAGGGAGAATTAGCATCCACCCGTTTCGTAGCACAGGGCTACGAGGAAATCCATACGGATTCCTCAGAAATGAAAGCTTCCTAGTTGCCGAAAAATTTGTCCTGGTCCGGGGTTCGAACCCGGGAACCACGCCTGTGCGGGGCGCTCGCTCTGTCAACTGAGCTAGCCAGGAGGCTAGCGATTGACAGCGCGAGGGCGAATCCATCGACAACTCGAAGCGCGTGGGCGGGTTTCCGCAAAACTCATTCGCCATATATTCACGCCCATATATCCGTCCCGGGTTCGAACCCCGGACCAGGACGAATTTTTCGGCAACTAGGAAGTTTTCATTTCTGAGAAATCCGTATCGATTTCCTTGTAGCCTTGTGCTACAAAACGGGTGGATGCTAATTTTCCCTTTCATAAGCGTTACTCCACCTTACCCCAGAACTCATCTGCCATATATTAACGCCCATGTGCTTCGAGTTGTCGATGGATTCGCCCTCGCGCTGTCAATCGCTAGTTTCCTGGTTAGCTCAATTGGCAGAGCGAGCGCCCCGGACAGGCGTTGGTCCCGGGTTCGAACCCCGGACCAGGACGAATTTTTCGGCAACTAGGAAGCTTTCATTTCTGAGGAATCCGTATGGATTTCCTTGTAGCCTTGTCCTACAAAACGGGTGGGTGCTAATTTTTCCCTTTCATAAACGTTACTCCACCTTGCGGGTTTCCGCAGAATTCATTTGCCATAGACGGTATATAGAGTAAATAAACGTATTCCACTTGGAGTTGTAATGATGGTGCTTGTGTAACGTGAACTGCGCTTCCAAGCACTATCATGAAACACGTATGTTCTGCTTCTGCCTTGTTCTGCATGTTCTGCTTGTTCTGCCTGTTCGGTTGAAGTATTCCCGTAGGAATACTTCAACGAACGACGCACCGCTTAGTGCATTTTTCTTCGACAGAACAGACGTCTGGCCTAGGACTAGCGCGCGTGTCATAGTTACGTCGTACCGTGAGCTACGACGTCTGAGTCGCCACGGTGCTATACCGACGTTCCTAGTTATTCTACGTTAAGCATACTCATCATTTGGGGTGATCGTGCGTCGTGCGCAACGGCCTTTATCATACTCCTCAAACTTGTCATAGGCAATTTCCACGCTGACTGCTTTGCATGACGCCGATTCCTACAATGCGTGGGATATGCAGGGTTTTTCTACACTTTTCTTTTTTCCTTATCAACCCTATTCGGAGGTGAATTGGACGTGCTGTGCAACACACAAGGTCGCTAGGTGCTAGCGCCATATGATTTCACGTAGGATCTACTTCGAGAATTGTCAGTAAGGCGTAAGCGTCTGCTACTGATACCCTGCCGTTTCGTCACCCTACGTCATGCTCTGATGAGGCAAACAGTGCACTCCATGTGACCCTGATGACGTCCAGTAGCATGCGCCATAGGTTTGCGCCGCCACATGTCCTGGTACGTTGTTGTTGGTCGGCATCGGCACAGCCCATTTTGTTTACTTTTTAGCTTTCGTGAGCACGTGGAAGGGTTCAAAGAAAAGAGGTTACCGCGATTACCGAAACTCACCTGCTGGCGTGTGCTACGTTTGGCGCTCAATTTTCACAAATTACGAATCTTCCATGAGGCGTACTATGGCCAATGTAGGCTTCACACATTCTTCTCCACACATTCTGCTCTCCACTGCATTCTTGTACAACGGGTACAGCACTTTTACACAGTTTAGATCAATTCTTTTCAAGCGTTCGCGGTCAGGCTAGTGAGTTATAACAATTTGCTTCGGAGCGTAAGGCCGTATAAATTTTAAACCCAGCACTGCCAACAAGATCTTATTTTGTATTGTACGTATTTCCCGATAGCGATTCCTCTTACGCGACGGAGCGACGGATGGATTTCTCGTTCACTCACCACAGAAATACATGTTTGAATGTATAAGTCATGCCACAAATACCAGAAGAGTCGCTGACGTACCACCACGTTCCAGACAATGCTATGTTCGTAGAAATTACAACCGGGTTCCATTACCGAATTGAAAAGAAAATGCGCAAGGGAACTCACACCATGCATTGAAGCGACAGGTCGTGTTTAAATGGGTTAACCATCCGAACAGCCAAAACAGGTCGTCCGAAGCTTCATACTCGAACACATAAGTATGTACACATAAACCTTTAATTTCTTGACTACTTTGGTTTCGTTATCTCGTCAAAGAGAGCCGTGACCGCTTCGAAGACCTTGTCCGGCTCATCTTCTGCTGAGATCTGAAAGACAATGAAAAAAGAAAAAAAAAGCTTTAACATCTTTGCTTGGAGCACTGCGTGGTAACCGAAGATGTCTATATTCCCTTATAGAACAGCAAGTATTTCGCTTGTATAATAAATACATCAGGTATGCTAATAGAGAAACGTGCTGTGATCTTACGTGCACTATACGCTCCGCAACACTTAAATGTCCGGAAAAGCCACGTTAGGTTCCACATCAGCGCGTCGTTTCTTGGGTGCGCCTCTGAACAGGCTATGTGAAACATGTTCCTTTCAACCCTTTGTCGGCTAAACGGCAGACGATAAATTAAAGTTATTAAAGCCTGTAAGAGTGCCCGTGTGACGAATACGATACAGTTTTACTCACAAAGTGACCTCCACGCACAAATTCACCGTTTCCGCAGATTACTGTACTGGGATTCTACAGTTGGTGCACCCGCACCAAGCACCGACCGGGAGGGAAGGTAATACGGTCGGACAACGTATGATCGTTATTTATAAGGGGGTAATACACCAGTGCACGTCTTTTGCACGAGCTTTCCTTTAAACTGTGTACGCAGTTACAGTTCAACAATATATTTCGGTAAACTAAACACCCTAATTCAATCCACAGCGTGTGCAATATCCCCGCAGTACGCTCAGCTAAAAGGGGCGCATACGATTCCAAAGGTTAACATTATCGATTATTCAAAGAAACACAATGCGGAACGCACATTTTCGAGGCGTAGCCCTATGGTACAGCAGACACACAGCAGCGCGTGCACACACACACACACGCACACACACACACACACACACACACACACACACACACACACACAGAGAGAGAGAGAGAGAGAGAGAGAGAGAGAGAGAGAGAGAGAGAGGAATACCTTGCATGTGCAACCCGGGAAAAAATTATGGCGTAGAGTGCGCGCGCAGTATACACACGTTCATGCCGCACTTCGAAGCACTGGGATCTCAAGGGCTTTGACCATGTCTACTGTTGGTGCAACAGTATTACACCAGGGAAAGATCACGTATTGGGCAGTCATTCTGCGTGAACTATAATCGTCATCCATCTCGAATGCTTATTTCCTTGCGTTATCGCCGCGTGCCTGTTGCTTCCCGGTCACGAACGGCGTGCGGCTGTCAGCGTGACACATCATTCTGGGGTTTTACGCGCAAAAATCACGGTACATTTGTGAGAGACGCCGTAGTGATGGGCTCCAGAGATTTCCAACCCCTGGGGTTCTTGCACTGACACTGCACAGCACACGGGCCTCAACCACATTCGCCTCCATCGAAAACGCGACCACCGCGGCCGGGGTCGAACCCGCGCCCTTCGGGTAAGCAGTCAAGCAACATAACAGCTAGACCACCGAGGCGAAATTCATCACAGGAATGTGGTGAGTTTCATAAAAGGAAATGCGGGCATGCCCGATGATTATTGCTGCGTAGCAGAATTACAAACATCTCAACTTTTTCTTAATGTGTGAATTGATTGCATGTAACGCGAGTCATTACGCGACTATCAAATTTCTACAGTATACGATTAAATCGACAGACCAGCTGAGAAATCTCGGAGCGTGGAATATGAAGCCCAATTAAAGATGCTGAAAATTATACGTGCAAATACTCCTACCCAGTGCGATACACACAGCCCCTAATTGGTGGTTTATTGCACAGAGCTCACTTCCATCTCCCTTCTCAAATAAATGAATAAATAAATGAAAAGAATGCTAGTGAGCATCACAAGGGTCAAGTATCGCATACTTCGATTGATGCGAAGCATTCATTAAACTATATCGATTGCGAGATATATGCATTAAAAATAAGTGAATTCGAAATCGGCTAAGATTGTCGTTGTGCGACTGTAACGTATTCCTACAATGCATGTATGCACAAACAACTTACGTGCCAAAATTCAAGAGTGTTGGGGAATTAATACCTCTGTTACCAGTTTTGTTTATTTAATTTCTGCAGTAGTTATAGCACAAATATCAAGAGCAATTGCAAGAATGAAAATTCCTTGCATAGAAGTTGGCTTCGTTAAACCCAAATATCCCCAAGTGGACTTGCCTTCGTCAGAGCAGCAACTTCCTGTTCTAGGGACAGAAACGTCAGGGAAAGCTTGAATGACGTCAAGTTAGCTTTAGCAAAATAACTGTGCTTTCAAAATGTAATAACTTGTTAAGGCGCATGAATTACGAGACCACTAACACAAAGGCAAAAATTAGGCTCTGTCAGAACAAATCAATGTCTGAACGCACTTGTTTGCATTCAAACTGCAGAGCAATTTCATACATAAACATTTTAATCTGTGATCCACTTCAACACGCGAGCACGCGACTGTAGTCTATGCATTTGTGGCGACACACATTGCACATATGTCCGCGCAGCCTCCGCCTCGTCATCAATCATCCCAGCGTGGCACGACTACACGCTGCATTGCGTTGGATGGATGGATGCTATGAGCGTCCCCTTTGTAACGGGGCGGTGACATGTGCGCCACCAGGCTCGTAAAAAAATTTAAGAACTTTCCTTTTTCTTTTCTTCTCTCTTTAAGTTGTCCTCATCATACATCGTTTCCGAGAAGAGACAGCGCCACCGCAGCGTCTCCAAAGGCGTCACCGACGGTGGCCACAGAAAAAGAGGCTGCCCGGCTTGGAAGACCATAATTTTCCTTTCGCTACCCAGACGAGCGCAGCGCCGGTATGCTCGCGCGCGTTGTCAGTGCCGATTTACATTTTCATACTGGGATTCTTCCTTCTGCAGACACGACATCCCCACAGTACAATAAGCAGGCGGCAGGCGGGTCGTGCTTATTTCGTTGTACTGTCTCTCTCTCTCTCTCTCTTTTTTAACAGCGAAGCTGTTTAAACCGGGGGTAACCCGTTAGGAGTCCGCAGAAAACTATCATCACCACGAAATAAGTGTTCGTGCACTTCTGTGAAACATGCCACGCACTGTTTGACGTGTTTAAATCAAATTCTGGGCCATCAAAATAGCGTTGCACATGTGTTGTCAGAAAATGCTTTAAGTACAGATGCAGTGCTGCAATTGGAAACTTTTTCTCTTGCACCTGCTCCTGAGTCCTGACAGGCAGCGGTCGCTATGAGTACCCCAACGAAATGCGGACCTCGAATATGGGCCTCGCTACCTTAACCGTTCGCTAACTGTCGCGTTCCTCAACGGCAGGGTATGAAGCTTACCTTATGGACGATATCTTTGTACTTCTCGAGCACGGGCTCGGACTCGTCGTGGAACGTCTTGAGGCGCTTGGCAATCGTCTCCTCGTTGTCGTCCACGCGGCCACTCGTCTGGCCTCGCTTCAGGAGCCGAGCCTTCATCGTCTCGTCCTTCACCTCGAAGTACACGAGGTTCGTGCACTTGCACACCTGCGACATTTGGCGCGCAATAAGCAGACGGCCGCTCGTGATTATCTCGTTGTATTAGTTGATTTGCTTTTTAAACAGCAAAGCTGTTTAAGCCGGAGGTAGTGCGTTAGGCGACCGCAGAAAACCATCATCATCATGAAATAAATGTAAGTGTACTTCTGCAAAGTGCCCAATGAGCGGCATTTGCGTGCGCAGTCCGCCAAGCCTTGCCAACCACATGACAGCGCAGCCTTGTATAGTATGGATCACTAATTTTGGAGCCGTTCTCCGGCGCCGCCATTTTCTCGCAACGGTGGCGCCGCGGTGCGTGCAGTGCGGACTGCGGGCACCGCGAATCGCTGTACTGGAGGAAGCAGGAGCGGTGATAATGAGTTGTTGCTTAAGCGGATCGTTCAAGCTTAAAACCGTCATAAGCATGTTCATTTCACTTCTACATTATGTATGCATGACGAAAGAAATAGGAATCGCGTCTGATCGAGTACACGAATCACACGGCCGCAATGGTATCACAGGGCCGCATTGAGGGCCACGCATTTTCATTTGCGGAAGACGTGTGCTTCGTTTTCTGCGCGTCGTAAGGCGAGATCTTTTGTTATATCGAGTGTTCTGTTAGATTGAGCCATGGTGAAATATAATTAATGCAAATATGCATGCTACAGCCGCATGTAACGTCGCTCTACGCTGTCACAGAGACTTCGCAGTGACATGAACTGTGTTTCCGCCTTTACCGCTAGATATCATTCGTAGCTTGACGTACTTGTTCTAAAAAGAGTAGCGATTTTCGAACTGAAGTTTCACACTTCGTCGAAGGTTATCAAATGACAGATATGATGAACCTAACAATACTGGCTCGAAGCACTGTTTGTTTCGATTTGAATCAGATCGGGAAGCTTCTCTAACAACCTAGCTGGCTACGCGATACGTCAACAACGTTGTTTGGGGAAAAAAAAGAAAAGAGAGTACTTTGGGAGCCCTTCTTCCAAGCAACAGGAATTATGATCTGGTTTCCTAGCGTTTCCTTTTATTAAAACGCATCGTTCGGCACGGCCGCGTTGTTGCAGTGGTTACGGTTTTCGGCTCCTGGCCTGGAATACGCGGGGTGTATTCCGGTCACGGCAGTCGCATTTCGATATGCTAGAAGGCCGTGTAGAGTGCAATGTCGGTGCACGTTAACGAAAAATACTGGTGTTAGAAATTTCCGAAACTCTCCGGAACGGCGTGCATCATAATCGCATCGTGGTTCTGACACGTAAAACAGTAGCAGTTATTAAGGCCAATATTTTATGTGTCTTTTATGCCGAGGTATACTTGCGTTTTCGCTGGTTGCTCGTGCAGCCGACGACGGTACAATGTCGCGCCGACGAGTAGCTTTTTGCACCATTGCTACTCACTAAAACCGCGAGTAGTAACGACACAAGCAAGCACCACGCACAAATGGGCACACACAGACGCACATCAGTCCGTACATTCCCGCAGTCCCCGCAGAGAGGTGGCGCCTGATGTCGAGAGTAAAAGAGCGCACCCGCAGCCTGGCGTCTGAGGATAAAGTTCTGGCCTATAGTATAACAATAGAGTGAGAAAAGGAAGTGAAAGTGAGGAGGAAAAGGAGGAGGTGAGAGTGGATAATAGCATAGGAATGCACAGTATGGAATAGCAAGGGGTGGGAAAGGGAGTGAGGTTGAGCAGGGAGGGAGAGTATAGCACAGCAAAGAGTGGGAAAGGGAAGTGAGGAGGAAGGAAGGTGTCTGGATGGATAAGGGAGATGAAGGAGAGGAGGACAGAGCATAGCACAGGTTTAATCAGTATAGTGTAGCAAGGAGCGCGAAACCGAAGTGAGGGCGTGCGGGAGGGAAAGAAGGGGGAACGCCGCCAACTGAGTTGTATCCTCAGTCTTCGCGCCACTAAAGCGTAGCTGCCTGATCTTCTTTTTATTTTCTTGCAGAAATGTTCCGCCTGGCGGTGTCGACATACGACTTTTTTTTCCCCCATGAGCTGTGACGATGACATAATTGATGTTCACTTTGAACGTGGCAAAAAAAAAAATAAGAAAAGAGGGGAGGGGGCAAGATCCTGCTTTCAAACAGCGACATGACCATGAGGCACGCTGTAGAGGGGCATGCACGTCACAGTGAGATTCCAGGTGTAGACGGGAATCGAACCCGCGTCCTTGAGCTTAGCAGTGCGACACCTTATCCTACCGAGTAACTATGGCGGGTTGCACGCACTTAAGTGAGCCTGCTCGTCACACCTATAACAGTGCGTGCCTCTGAATAACAGAATTATCATTACGCTGGCTCGATCCTTGCCGCGGTGGTCCCATTTTCCACGGAAGCAAAAGAATGGTAGAGACACCTGCCCTGTACGTGCGTTGTCGGTGCACGTTGATGAACCGGTGCACGTTGTCGGTGCACGTTGAAATTTTCGAAGCCCTCCACTGCGGCGTGCCTCATAGTCACACCGTGGCGTTTGCACGCATTATCTGAACAATTATTAAAATGTGGAAGTACGCGATACAGATATTATACTCGTTTGATAAAAGCCTGTACATCGATAATGGAAAATAAATATTAGCTGAAAAGAATAGATAAATATTATGATCAAACATTTAGAGTTGTAAACTGCAACTATGAATGTACATATAGAATACTGAAAGTGCTTTAGCGAGTGGTCGTGAGGTGCTATTTCAAATGCTTAGCGATTCAGTATTATGTAAGGGAAGCGAAGGGTGGAGCACACTTCGTAGCCCTAATCATGAAAAAATCCCAAGTCAGACCTTTAGTAGACCACAAGGTTGGGCGAATTGTTTGTTGCGATTTTTTCTGCGGTATACTGTGCAGAATGTGCATATCATACATATGGCCGCGCATACAAAAGTACCAACTCTCATTTTGTTATGTCCACGGTAGCCGGAATAACAGGCATACGTGGGAAGAAAAACTTGTTTATTACTTGAGCCGTAAGCACCTTTTTCCAGCCAGCGCGTGCGGTCTGTATTGTCCGAGCGCACACGTTCGACTCTCGTCGTCGGAACCAGACTGGGGAGAGAGGCGCAAGAAGCAGGCGACGGGAGTCCGCCAAAAGCGAGAGGGGGAGCCGGGGGGGGGGGGGGGGGCGGCCTGCGCGTCCTTGAAGCTTTCCGTGAAGTCCGTGTTCGCGGTTGGAGACATGGCAATTCCTTCCCCCCTAGGTTTGTGCCTGGTAGCGGTCTGGAGGGCGTCGCTGTCTCGTTGATTTTCGCTGGGCGGGCGCCATATGGGCTGGGGCGCAGCAGCTCGTTTTCTCCACGGGAGCTGCTGGGTGAGCGGGAAGTGCCTGTTGTTCACTGGCGTCCTGTTCTTTTGTCAGCAGCCAAGCCGCGTTGAAAGGTGCCGGGGGGCTGCTGCCTTCAGCGTGTCCACAGGGCGGATAGTGTGCGCGCACGTGGCGTAGCTGGTTTAAGTGTCGGCGAGAAACAGTCCCATTCACTTCAACGAGCCAAGATCTCAGGCCGATGCGTTTTTTAACGATGGCCGGGACCCACTCGGGCTTCTGGTGAAACTGGCGGGCGAGCACCGCTTGTCCTTTGTGGAGTTTCCGGCAACGCGGGGCATCTTCGTTATCTCGGTTGACCTTGGAAGGTGGCCCTGGCAGAACGGCCGAGATATGCGTTCGCAGCTCACGAGAAAACATGAGCTTTGCTGGTGTCTGGCCCGTCGCATTGTGCACTGTCGCGTGTTGTTTGAATAGAAAGCGTGCAATGCGGCGCTGCAAGGACCCTGTAGAGTCTCTTGAAAGAGCTCGTTTTAGCTCTCCCACGTAGCGTTCGGCCTGTCCGTTTGTGGCTGGGTGGTACGGAGCAGATGTTACCGCTGTGATGCCGTTGTCGCGGTAGAATTTCTTTATCTCAGCCGACACGAATGCTGTCCCGTTGTCCGAGACCACCTTGCGGGGCAATCCGAATGTTGCGAACAACGAGCGCAGTACCTCGATGACAGCTGTCGAAGTTGTTTTGCTCATCTGGCGAACTTCAACCCATTTGCTGTAGGCATCCACAATTACTAGGAATGTGGACCCGTCAATTGGGCCTGCAAAGTCGAGGTGCACGGTGTGCCAAGGTGTGCTCGGTCTGTCCCAGTCCGGTACTGGAGCTCGTGGCGGAGCGCGTTGATTGGATTGGCAGGCTGTGCACTCTGCCGCTAGTGTCTCGATATCTTTGTCGATTCCCGGCCACCACATGTAGCTGCGGGCGCACTTCTTCATTGCTACGACGCCTCGGTGTCCGGCATGAATGAGAGCCGTGGCTTGTTGTCGAAGTGGGCCTGGAATGACAACTCGTGACCCTAGTGTGATGCAACCTCGATGACAGCTCAATTCCGTTGCTCTCTTGCGAAAAGCGTTGAAATTGTCATCCTTGAGCTTTTGAACGCTACCCTCCTGTAGGGCTTTGTACAGCTTGGACAATGTCGGGTCATCTTGTGTGGCCGTTGCGACTTCGTCTGCTGTTAGTGGGGGCCTTGGTAGTGCTTCGAACATGAGCACGCAGCCAACATGAGGCGGGTCCTCAACGATTTCGCTGAGGGGTAAGCGGCTCAGTGCGTCGGCGTTTTGGTGCTTGTTTCCGGGACGGTACACAATGTCGTAGTCATATGCTGACATCTTAATGCACCACCGGATCATACGAGGCGAGAGTGTCTGAGGAATCTGCTTTTGGGGCCCCAGGATACCCAGGAGTGGTCTGTGATCAGTCAGAACAGTCACATGTCTGCCGGCGATGTACTGATGAAAATGCGTGGCACCATAGACGACGGCGAGTCCCTCACGATCAAGCTGAGAATAATTGCGTTCCGCAGGCGATAGCGTGCGGGAAGCGAAGGCGATCGCTGCTTCTCTGCCTTGATCGTCAATTTGTGAAAGCACTGCACCGACGCCGTAGGGCGAAGCGTCACAAGCAAGAAGCAATGGCTTTGTCTCGTCATAGTGCCTGAGCACCACACTTGCACGGAGCAGCTCTTTAAGGGCTTCAAATGCTTCCTGATGGCGTGGCGACCAAGTCCAGGGGACGTCGTTTTTCAACAGGTTGTAGAGGTCGTTGGCCACCGTTGCTCGGTCATAGAACGTTAGGAGACCCAGGAATGATTGGAGCTCTTGTTTGCTGGTTGGCGCGCGTGCCTCCGTGATGGCGCGTACCTTGTCGCTGGTGGGGTGAATGCCTTCGGCATCGATCAGATGACCTAAGAATTTCACCTCAGGAACCGCGAAGCAGCACTTATCGATGCTCAAGCGTAGGTTTGCACTTGCTAGCCGTTTCAGTACCAGTTCTAGGCGAGTAGCATGTTCCTCGCTGGTTGCGCCACTGATTACGTCGTCTAAGTAGACGCACACGCCAGGAATTCCTTGAAGCTGCGATTCCATGTACCTTTGAAATATGGCTGGCGCTGCCGCTACCCCGAATGGAAGTCGCTTTACCCTGTACAGTCCTCGTGTTGTATTAAGCGTGAGCACCTCAGAAGTTTTGTCGCTCACCTTCAGCTGTTGATATGCCTGCGTGAGGTCCAGGGTGCTGAATAGTTTCCCTCCTCGTAGCGTGCTGAAAACTTCCTGTGGTGTTGGCAGGGGGTATGAAGACGATTTTGTCGCCAAGTTCACGGTGAACCGGTAGTCCCCACAGAGACGTAGGCTTCCGTCTTTCTTCCTCACTGCAACCAGAGGTGTGGCCCAGTTTGAATGCTGTGTTGGCGCAATAATACCCTGTCGTTCCAGCTTGTCGAGCTCCTTCTCGTAGGCAGGTTGCAAGGCAAACGGTATCGATCTGGCCTTTAGAAACTTCGGACGGGCCTCTGGGTGAAGCTCTAAGTCAACGGGTGGCCCGTTGTGTCCAGAAATTTCGTCAGAAAAGACCGTCCCGTACTTCTTCTGCAGCTGCTCGACGAGTTTTTGTCGCCCATTTGAGCTTCCTTCTGCTGCCTGGTTTATGCCGCAGATCGCGATGTTGAGAGCGTGGAACCAGTTTCTGCCCAAGAGGCTAGATCCAGTGCCCTTCACAATTACGATAGGCAGTTGGGTAACCGTGCCGTTGTATGCAACTTCTACGTTGGCACTGCCTAGAGTTGGCAGGTCTTGTCCTGACGATGTTCTCAGGTGCGTGTCTTCATCGAATAGATGTGGAGCATTCCGTGGCCATCGGTTGCGGTACGTCTCCTCGCTGATGAGCGTGCAGGCTGCTCCCGAGTCAACCTCAAACTCTATGGGCTGGCGGTTCACAACAAGGGTGACCATTATCTTTGGTCGCGTGCCGAGGTTGACGTTATGCAAGTCATACAACAATGTTGGTGCCGGTAGGCTGTGCTGCGTCTCAACTTGAGTTATCGACCTTGGGGAGTTCCCGCTTTTGTGTCGTTGGGGTGGCCCCTTCGCGAGTTTCTTCTTTGAGATGCAGGCCTTCTCAATGTGACCGCGTTTGTTGCAGAAATTGCATATAGCTGCTTGGAATTTGCATGTCTGGGGGTTGTGTTGCTCATCGCAACCCCAGCAGCGTTGTGGTTTAGCCGACTTTCCTGCACTTGCCTGGTTGTGATGACCTCTGTGAGCCGCTGCATGGTGAACCGGCTCGGTGGTCCCTCGCATGTCTCGCTGCTGTTGGCTAGCGCTTTCCGCTCGAACAGCGATATCGTAGGCTTTCGTGAACGTTAGGTCACTCTCGGCAAAGAGTCTTTGTTGCAAGAGATCGTCCCGTAGTCCACACACAAACCTGTCGCGCAACATAATGTCCAAGGGTAACATCGTTGCGTTGGGAGGTGGCGTTGTTGTCGTCTGCTGTCCGGTGGCTGCTGCATCTGCCTGCGTTGGGCGCAGCGTCCCGAAGTTGCAGTCGGCGGCCAGCGTCTTTAGCGCCGCGACGTAGGCGCTTACTGTTTCACCCTCCAACTGGTTTCGTCGTTGGAAGCGCGCTCGGCTGAATACCTCGGACGGCCTGGGGTCGTAGTGTTTCTGAAGTGCTGCAACGATGTCGTCGTAGGCCACTTCAGCCGGGTTGCATGGCTGAACCAATGCGCAGACGGTGTCGTACGTCTGCTCACCGCACAGCGTCAGCAGGTGTGCCCTCTTCTTGCTGGAGTCTGAGATGCTGTTGGCCTCGAAGTAGAACTGGAGGCGTCCGAACCACGATGTCCAGGATGAGCCATTGAACTCCGGTATTCGGACTGATGCGTGCGTTCCCATTGCGTAGCACCGGTGAAGATAAACGCGAGCTTCAATTCCACTACCTCGTCGCCACTGTTATGTCCACGGTAGCCGGAATAACAGGCATACGTGGGAAGAAAAACTTGTTTATTACTTGAGCCGTAAGCACCTTTTTCCAGCCAGCGCGAGCGGTCTGTATTGTCCGAGCGCACACGTTCGACTCTCGTCGTCGGAACCAGACTGGGGAGAGAGGCGCAAGAAGCAGGCGACGGGAGTCCGCCAAAAGCGAGAGGGGGAGCCGGGGGGGGCCGGCCTGCGCGTCCTTGAAGCTTTCCGTGAAGTCCGTGTTCGCGGTTGGAGACATGGCACATTTCATATTCATTTCAATGCAGGCACGTTATTTCATGCCACCACTCTTACGTATATACTTGAACATTTGAAATATCAGTATATAAGACGACAAACTAAACGACGCAAAACGCGAGAAAGTGATTGCCCGTTACAAGAAACCCAGAAAAACAAGGCGCCGCTACTAAAGCAATTAACCCAAGAAAACTTTTTCACGACCATTCACTGCGCCCCACTATAAAAATATCTCTTTTATGCGATACCATACAACAATTCTACAACAGAGCAACTCCCCTCACCCGACCATTCATTATTGTCAGACTTATTTCGTCAGTGTGTTTGGCGACAACAGCGCCGTCACAGTGCGAGCGGGGCTCAACATTACGTATTATCGTCAAATACGCGAAGCAGATGAGCTGAAAAACAAGCAGAGGCAGCGAAACCGAACGTCTGATCGCTGTGTAAGTGCAGCTTAAGTAGCGAAAGAATATATTTCAGACAGATTGTGTAAAGTCACATCGTGCATGTGTTTTCGTGAGCTCTCTTAGCTCTCTCGACCCTTTTACCGATCTTTTATATCGTGGACATGCCTCGTTAAATATTTTAAAATGCATTTCTTTGTGTATTGTCTCCTCGTCGCCACTTTTTAAATAGTCTCGGCATGCACCATAGCAACGGCACTATAAAAGACGGTGTCGTCACCAAATGAATCCCACTTGGAAGGTTGCATTTGTCGTCTTTCGCGCATTTTCCTACAGCACTCGGAGCAAAGCATGACTTCGAATAGACATACTTCCTGCGACAGACACGACACCGCAACACTCAAACTACATGCATCACCGCTTCTGCACATTTGTTATAACCGCTATATGAAATGACATCACCGAAGCCGCCACACTACATCCATCACGCTGAAAAGCTACACATCATCTCTATTCGCTTGTGTGTCCAGGAATGCAATGTAATCTGTGTATAGGAGAGCATAAATGGCGCGCCTGACTTAATTTTAATATGTTCACTACACCTGCCGGATATGACAAGAAGAGCGGCGCCTTCCTTGAGCTGTACGCAGACGACGGGCTTACCTCGGCTTCGAATCGCTCTCCCTGCTCGACATTCCTGGGATAGCCGTCGATGAGGAATCCCTTGGCTTTCTCGAGGTTTTTCTTGATTGCCTCCTTAATCAGTTGAAGTATCATTGCCTGTAGCATAAAAAAAAAAGATGTAAACCCATTACATAACGAACATCCGCTTGACTGCGGCTTGGGTTAAGTAATCTACAGCTATACGTGTGTTAGGATAGCGCATCTTCACCGCCTCAACTGCTCTACAGGTTGAGAATATTTTGGAACCCACTTACTCAAGATTCATGGATGTTCAAAAATTTTACGGGAATTCTAGCGAGTTACGGCGACAGCTCAACGATATACACATACCTAACATGAAGAAGGTTGACAAAAAAAAAATCCAGGTACGTTTCTACTGTCTGTGCAAATGGGCAAATAATTTGCGCCAACAAAAATCACAAAGCGCTAAAAAATGCAGTTTCAGCTTTGTGTTCTTTTAAATTTGTCCGTGATATTGTGCGGACGCGTGAAACATTCCACCATGAGAGGGATATTGGTCATTTCATCATGAAGTTTCTAATTAAACTTTTCTTTCGCATTTCTAGCACCCGAATTTATTCATTTTTCATGGGACACTCCTAACCGTATTCTCTTTCTCATTATGCACAAACTAAGCTATATTACTAAACCGAAACAAAAGTACAAGACTAATGATTCAAAGTACATGAACTACTATAAGTACGTCGTTTAAGTAAAATTAGAAAATGGCGTTGATGATTGCCTTCCAAGCGTCAGCTATTTATTAAGTCCTTGTAACCAACTGCATTTGATCGCATCTGTTTTTACACGATCCCGAATCGCTGTCGCAGAGCATCGCCAGATCTAAGGCCCACTGGCTTTCAATGTATATGAGGAGAACCCGAGGAGCAGTTCAAGCGGAGCCCTCCCCCTCTAGTTAAACTAGCACGGCGTAGCTATGTGCGCTTCGAGAGTCTGCGCATGAAAACATTCCGGAGGAGAGGACGTTAGAAGTATATCCTCATTTTGTGCAACTTACATGCCCATTCGCCGTATAAGACGACAGCAAAGGCGAACATATATGCGGGCTATATATATGCCGGAACACACAATGCGTGAACCTGTTCGTATGACAGTGTCGGTACGCATAAGAGTAGGTGCGCCCTGTGCGTACGCTGACGCCATAATGTCAGCTGCACTAAGCAGCACCAATGCCAAACTTTAGACGACGCGTATCCTCGTAGTATAACCGCGTGTGACCGCGGTTACACGTTCAGCGACTAGAAAGAAGTCCCTATGCGCTCGCTACGACCATCGTCACCGGCCTGCTGTGTACGCTCCACATGTTCAGCCACGGCGTCAAGGCATAAGCAGGCTCGTAGGCTGACACGAAAGTTCGCATGTTTTGCGATGCCCACAAAGGCGGGAGTTTGATGTGGACGGGTTGGTTCATAGCTAATTGGGAAAAACGCAGCGCCCTGTCCCTGTCGTTTTGCCCTGCCTTCTCACTAGTCTGCCAAAAACCGGCTTTCTTATTTTCTCCATACCTACGCGCCACGCCAGGTCTCCATTTAAATGAAACGATTTTAAGCACACGTTATACTATCACACAAACGCGGATGTGAAGCCTCATTTTCATTCCTCAGTATACAAAAAAAAAATAAAAAACGAAAAAGGCATTGAGTCAGCCTTTGCCGGACTGTCTTTTTCTTCGTCCAGAGTGCAAACACTAGACCAGGACCACTGTTCTTTTTAATTTCTTTGACTGAAAAGCTTTTTTTTTTCTCTCTCTCTCTCTCTCTAGAAAGCCGCGTGAGTTTGTTCCGTACTAAACACATGTTGATGACAACTGTCGCTTCTCATGACCATTACTCCGCCTCGCGCTCTTCTGCAAAACTGATTTGCTGTTTACATGTTTCTAGCGTGCCTGTCAAACAGCTATTTAAATATTACACTGCCGTCCCCATGGATTCACTGCATATCTTATTGATAAGTATATAATGGATAAGAAGAGGCGCTTCTAGCATTTCGATGTTAGCGAAGTACATCGCTTTAGCAAAGCTTTACCAAAGTACGTCGTTAAAGCGTGTTTGTACGCTTCACTGATGCTCACAATGACAACGGGTCACTTACCAGCGGGGCAAGCTCTCCCTTCTTCATGATTTCGTTGATTTCCTTGCCCCGATCGCTGCCAGACTCCACTTCAGCCCGCAGTAGGTCGCCCGACGAGATGTGCGTGAAGCCGTACTTCTGTACTATCTTGTCGCACTGCGTGCCCTTGCCCGAGCCGGGGCCGCCTGCATGCACCGGTAAAGCGCTTAGCGACACCCGTACAGTACCGTATTCCTCAACTAAGATGGTTCGCAGGTAAGTCCACCAAAAGAATCCTTCTCGCACAGTGTACCAGGTGTTTAACGTAACTGGAGAACCCAACGATACAGAGTAATGGGACACTAAAGAGCAAAGCGATTTTTCGTGTATTAGTGAATTGCATTTTCACAATACCAACAGCCCCATTCTTGTCACGAGATAACGCTTAGTAAGCGAGAGAACGTACAAAAAATAAATGTGGCTGATCCCTCTGTCAATGGAATCGGTATAACACGGAAGTGAAAATGTCTCTTCGCATAAGTAGTTGAATGTTTCGTTGTTACCTCGAGGTGAACTTGACCATAGCTATCGGTGTTTCGCTGGTACGGCACCGTTTGACGTGGATGAACCCACGTTTACACATCGCCTCCATAATACCTAGGGTCAACAGCATTGTGGTAACTGGAGTAGCTGACCAAACAACTGGGCACAGGCTATAGTAAATGCCGCGCGACAAAGGTATTAGTCATATTTACTTGCGCCACATAGACCTGTCAACGTTGTTGCCGTGCTCTGGCGCCTAACGCAACAGTTTTCTTGTTCCCATCGCGCTCGAAGAGCGGTCGGCGGGGAAACGCCATCCACGAAGAAAGGTGACCGGTGCCCTACCACTGCGCTGTCAGCGCATATATTCCCGACGCTGCACGAACGCGGCTATGCGCGCGGCTCTGCACGCGTTCATCAAGGCGGACTTTGGGACGCACCTTGAATGGTGCCACCATCCAGGAGAGACGAAGTAAAGCTGCAGTGGTTCACTTTGCCTCGCCTGGATGGCCGCACTGTTCCGGGCAATGCGCGCCTGGATGCGCGCGTGCTGCCCGAGGAGACAGGAAGGAATATAAGGCGCGTTCGTACAATATCGAGCACTTGCGGTGTTAGCGCAGTGGTAGCGCGCCGGGCAAGTTTCGACGTGGCACGGGTGGGCTGCGAGTTCGATTCCTAGCGCATGAACAAAAGCTTTTCTGAGTGTTTTTCTTTGTTGTTCCTACATATGTACTTTACAGCGTCATATCCGTTACGGCAGTGACGTATGGGGTCGTGGTAGACCCCGGCATAAAACACTTTCGTGTTAAAAGGAAGTTCAGGTGGCGACGCCGCCTCGGCGTTTCCACACCTACTCACTGTGACGTTATAGATTTTGAAGGCACCTGCTATGGCGCGCAACATATTTTTCCTCTAAAGATGAATCGCATCGTGTTGTAGGGGGGTCAGACACTGCAACGTAGCGAGTTTTATAAAATCTAATCGAGCCAATGTTGCCAAAGTATGAGGAAAAGATTCTGAAATCCGTGACATCCAGCTCACAATCAGGTGCCGAGATGTCTACACTAAGTTCAAAAATGGAACTTTTAATTTTCGCTCTTTATACGGTACCTAAAATGGCGAAATCAACCACAATGGCGCTTCTCAAATAATAAAAAGCGATTTATTGCTTCTCTTCGGAGTCCCTTAACGCGCCCTAGAAAAGCGAGACCCCACGGCGTTTTCTTCGAATTTGCATAAAGCTAGTCAGACTGCTTCTGACACATATTTAATCATGGTGTTCCAGGGTGTTTCACAAAATACAGGGTGTTTCATAAATTTTGACGCAGAAAACCAGACATTTGCGCAGTTCTTGCGGAATTGCTTTGTTCATGGCGGCACGCACTGTAAAATAGGTTGACCAATGAACTTCAAGCAAGCGCCGCCAGGCGTTAAAATGCACGTAATTCAAGAATGGAAGTTGTTTATACCGAGGATCCATACGAGTTATAATATTATAAAAAAGGCCGACACTGCTAATTTGTATGGATCAATGAAATGCGGCTAATTTAACCAAAGAAACCGAAACTGAACGGTCAAAGAGCGCAGTCGCGATCAGAGGTAGTGCCATGTGCGACACAATTGTATCTCCTCGCACTGGGAAAGCGCATGTAGTTATCATGCGGAGATCCTTCTCGTGTCGTTGCTGCACCTGACCACGCTTTGCAGAACAGTGTTCACGCCTCTGCAGAAATAGCTGAATGATTTTTACGCGCGCCAGTAGTTATAACAGATCTCTTAGTGGCAAGCCGCTATAAGAACTTTTCTCTTCTGTTAGAATGCGGAAATTGCCGAGCAAGGGATTATCTGAATCCTGATTTCATGTTCAGCAAATCTACGCCATCATGAGCCCTTATATGGCGGTTCACAGAAGCTAACTACAGAAGTTTTACCATCTTACCAAAGACGAACACGACCGGCACCTTGACGTCCAGAGGCCCATCCATCGGTGCAGGTGCTGGCTCCGTCTGGGAGGCAAAAGACAACAAGTCAGATGCACTCGACGCTTTTGTAGGTGTTAGACGCAGCTTCGCGCGCTAAAAAGGACCCGTGCCCTTCAAGAATTGCAAACACCGAATTTCCACCGCGTGCCGGGCGTGTTTCCGGTTCTCGACGGCTCACGGATAGGCAGTGCCCTACTCGTTAAGATGAGACGCCGAAATGCAAACACGATGTCGTGTGAAACGTGCGATGTTTCTGACGCACAAAGAAAATTCCCAAAGAAAGGTTGAGGCGAGGGTAATTGAAGAACAGGCTCAACCTCACCCTTGCTCAGAGAGCCAAGCCAGCGCGTCATGGGGAACATAAGGTATTCAGTCGGCGTGAACGCTCATCACCACTTAATTAACGACGACGATCAATACCACTGCCATTACGTTCATGGTAGAAGGTCGCGTGGCACCAGTGAAACTACTTTTGGTACACAAGGGGCAGACAAAGCAGGCACCGCTTAGCAGAGAAATTTAACATATTTCATCAGTATGAACAGCTTTTTTTTACTGCTTCATACGTGGGGACACCTCGTAGGACAACTTGCGCGCGCTTATCACATGTTGGTGTGTGCAATGTAGAAGAGAATAGCGGCATCCAAGTTACGTGCAGCTGCCGCGTGAAACAGCATCGTTACACAAGCGTATGCGACGACCAATCGATGTGCATAAACAATGGCATGAGAGAATGGAAATGCAATTTTCCAGCAAGCCGCCATGCCCACTTGTTTTCCAAGCTGTAAAGCTTTTCATTCATCACGCAGTGTACTGCGAATGAGATTGTTCATGGTGCTAACAAACCGTACTCTTGCCAAATGCAGCGATAAATGCCTTTTAAACCGCTTTTAAGTCAATATGTCAGTTCCTTTAGCCTTCGATTTCTTCTACGTTTGACAAGTGCAGGGTTGTTCTATAATATTTGCCCCTGCAGGGCCCACAATATGTAGTCAAACCCTTGACAATGATTGTAACTCTAGATTAGAAAAAGAAGAAAAAAAGACGCTAGCTCTTGTACATAACAATTACAGCAGTTACAATAAAGTACGCTAATCTAAGCAATCTAAGCAATAACGGTTTAGAAAATTGAATACTATTCTTTCGCAGGTTCACTAACGCTTGAGGATGCGATCCGCGGGTTCTGGTTCTATCGTTTTACAGATAAACTATGAAAATGGATGTTGTCATAACAGCCAGACTTTTGAGGACTGCGGCTGCGTAATTAGGTGCCAGAGAATGCTCCGGGTGTGCCTGAATAGTCACGCAGCGTTAAAAACGGGGTGCAGAATTGATATTGAACGTTGTGCGAATGTATTCCAGCTATACCATTTTAGCGGCCTTTTTTCTTTCTCTTGTTTTATTATTATTATTTTTTTTTGGCCAGAGGGGGGCGGGGGTAGCGCATTTTAGAATAGGTGGACTGAACTGTAGCGCTCAAAACTTAACACGCCATGCGTCAACTTGATTGATTTGTGGGGTTTAACGTCCCAAAACCACTATATCTGCTCATGAGAGACGCCGTAGTTGAGGGCTCCGGGAATTTCGACCACCTGGGGTTCTTTAAAGTGCACTGACATCGCACAGTACACGGGCCTCGACATTTCGCCTCCATCGGAATGCAGCCGCCGAGGCCGGGATTCGATCCTGCGACGTTCGGATCAGCAGCCGAGTACCATAGCCACTAGACCACCGTGACGGGGCGACATGCGTAAACTGGTGAAGACAAACGCTAACAGAGGCGATTTTGAGCGAAATGCTGCCGCAGTTCCGGGTGCAGGTCCCGGAACCACGAGTACCTCATGCCAGAGATACATCACTTCCTAACCTATCTAAAATTCTTATCTAATAAAATTTCTATACGTAGACTAGCGTCCTGTGCATTAAAACTACTGTCTTCTACATAAACAACAACGTAATAATAATTTCTGGTGTTTCGGGCCCCAAAGCCACGATAAGACTGAGAGACGCCGTACAATGGAGGACTCCCGAAATTTTCGACAACCTGGGTTCTCTAACGCGTACACGGGCCCCTAGCTAGTGTTTGTCGTAGTAACAAGCTAAGACAAACACTAGCTGGTCTACGTTCCGTAAATTGTGCACCTTTCAAGAGCTAATAGCACACAACACAGGAATATGAAAGCTAAGCTCGTGCGATTTTTGTGTTGTGAGCAACTTCGCGGCAAGTAGGGAAAGTTATTAGCGGTAAAATATATAAATTTACCATACATAGCCAATATAAGTCCACATTACCAGCTCTAAAGCATCAAAAAATTGTCTTGCTGATAACGGTGCGGAAAGCAAACAGGACAAAAGAAGGAAGCAAACACATAGGACTTCCTTCGTTTGTCCACGTTTTTGCTTTCCGCGCTGTTATAACCAAGATGATTGATCACCAACTCGCCCAAATACGCATCCTGCTACAATTCATTTTAAAAAATTAACCTGGGTACCGGTAGTACGCATATGCATTTCCTCCTGAAAACACTGGTTCAAGGCATAGTGGTTATATGCTGCAGGAAAACCATCTCTTCAAACAGATCACATGCGGAAATATATGCTGGTTCGCTAGTTTCGAATACTTCGAAATTTCGCGCTCATGTCGAACGGAATTCAATATACTAATACACGTTGAAATGTTCGAAATACTCGAATATTCGCGCACGGCTAGTGAACAGAGTTCCAAACAAACAAACAAAATTACAGTTCCACCAGAAGGGCGAGGCAACGAATGCGATAGTAGTGCATGATATAATATACGAATTAAGACTACCATCTTTAAGGGATTTCTCCAAGTCCACCACACTACACTACACGTTCGCTACACTATACCTCGTTCACTACAATCTGCATTGTATGAACATGGGCTTATTAAGTAAGCATGCAGGTGCGTAAAGTGTCATGTGACGGTCGAGCGGCAGAGAGAGGGCCCAGCAGAGCTGCGAGTTAAGTGGTGTAGTTTGATGTCTTCTGGCACATATGCTTCACACAGCGCGACCGCGCTAAGCAGCGTGCACTTTGCACCATCGAGAAACTTGGCCCAGCACAGCGACATCAAGCGAGCGCGCTCCTTCCGGCACTGTAGAGGCATTCGCGTAAGCGCTTTGTGGCGAGGGCATTGCTGCTATATGCGAGGCGCCTGGAACGGAGGAGGTGATCAAGGTGCTGCTACGCAGTATGCAGCACGTCTCATGGCTGAGAAGATAGCGCGCTCGCCAGCGATGGCGACCGCGCGAAGTTCACAGTTGCCGCTCGAGCGAAACCATCCCCAGCCCCTCGTGGCTTTTCATGCTCGTTAATTAAAGACGGGCGGGGTGCTTCCTCTACGGTTCGCCGCAGGGTTCTTTTGATCACTGCTCACTCGTTAGTCGCCGCCGCTCGAGTGCTTTTACCCGCGGATAGAGAGTGCGATGTTTGGGGGGTTATCAACTCGAACTTTACACGGGACATGACGGTGCGACAAAAACGCG
The DNA here is from genome assembly GCA_013339685.2 of Hyalomma asiaticum. Classification (NCBI taxonomy): domain Eukaryota; kingdom Metazoa; phylum Arthropoda; class Arachnida; order Ixodida; family Ixodidae; genus Hyalomma; species Hyalomma asiaticum. The sequence continues at coordinate 107,410,494 of CM023481.1, read as the reverse complement.
TAGAGACTGTCCATATGATTGCTATCGCAATAAAAGAAAAGAGAATGCCTGTTTTGTTCCATGTTTGCGTGAAGAGGTTGCTTTCCCTTCCAAGGCGACATAGCCATCAACTATGGCCGAAAGTTCTGCCCTGCCAGCCTTTTTCTTTATTTGCATCCTCGATGTACATACATCATCGCTGTTTCGTTCGCAGAGCGCTTGAGCTAGTGTCAGTGCACGCAAGCGCCTAGCCCCGTGGTACTTTCAGAAATCTCGCGTGCTTTCTTACAAGCGTGAAAAGACAAACTACTACTCCTACTAGGATGGAAATGCTTTACTTTCACACTAACATGCTTTACAACTTATCCTTTGAACATTTTTTCATTTAAAGCAACAATCTAAAATATGGTTAATTAATCAATAGTTAATTATCTGAGGTCATTTGAAAAAAATACCCTGCGATGATCAAGACTACAGTTAACAGCACTAAGTTGGTTTCATCATCTTAACGCGCATGTGCTTTTTTTGTATTAATGTTTGGCTTAAGTCAAGCACCATGCACTCTCCGTACCAGTGTACAGTATACGGAAGAGCACTCGTCTACAGCCAGAACTGTCGCGGCCTGTAAGACATCTATGAGGATTGGTCAACGTGCTTAGCAAGAACAGAGGCAAATCACTTGAAGGAGTACTGACACGAATTTTTGATATTCTCGTATAGTTGCTGTAAATAAAAGCTCTTGCGTGGACAGCACTAAAAGGAATACCGCGGTGCCTCGCAACGCAACGAAAGTATTTTTAATACGGTTCTCTTTAAAGCCCACTATCGGTTTCGGTTTATATGGGGCGGTTGCCTAGTAACGTCTCGACACAGTCGGCGCGCGTATAAGTCACGTGGGGACAGCAATTCGTGATGGCGTCACTAAAACTATGCGGGCGTCCATGGTCACCTGCACGTGGGGCACGGAAACTACGATGGTTTCACGGTCGTCGAGCGGCTCCGACAGCGATATCGGCGATTTTCAAGAGACTATGTTCATACGTCATCGCATTGTCCATTGCGCTGGGACTGACTTGCAGATGCTGGACGACAAAAAAATTTAAAATCAAATTAAAATGCTTTGCACGTGTTCCCCGGCTTCGGTGTGTGGAAAGTGTTAACAATGCATGGCTAGAAAACGAAAAATGACCCTTTTGCGCCGCCGCAAAATCGTGTCAGTACTCCTTTAAGTGTCCTGCTGCATTTCATTGAAATAACAAAAAAAGGGGGCGCACGGCACGGACATTTACGGTGTTTTCTGCACTACATCTTGGCCTAATGAGACCATATTGGGAGACTTTATATCATACCTTAACTTCCGGTGGCTTTTCCTCTTTCTTCTCCGGCTCTGGCGCTTTTTCCTCTGGCTTCTTTTCTTCAGGCTTTTTGTCATCCTTCTTTTCTTCTTTTTTCTCTCCCTTCCTCTTCGCCTTCCGCCCCTCCTTGCTCTCGTCGTCGGTCTGCTTCAAGTCTATCTTACGCACAAGGTTCTCCAGCTGACGGCGGTCGAACCGGCGCAACTCGTACTCGCTCTCGTCATCGCTGTCCGAGTGTGCCCCAGCATGTCGCGCTGGGGGTGGCGGCGGTGGTGGCTGACGTCCTCCCACCAGGCCAGAAAGAAAGCCCATCAGTCCGCCCGATGGCGTGGGTGCTACAGGAGGAGGCGTCGGTTCAGGAGATTGCCTCTTCTTGCTTTTCCTTTTCGACTTCTTGATCATGTACAGGTCATCCATGTCATCATCGTCGTCGTTGTCATCGTTCTTAATATAGGCACCGCGAAGGCGGCCGCTGGTCGATCGGCAGGGCGGCCCGCGACGGATCGTAACAGTACCGGGACAGTTACACACTCGAGGTCTACTTGGACCGTAGTCGTCGATCGTGGACTCATCGGGTATGTCCGACAGTGACGGCGGCTGCGATGGCGGCACAGGCGGTGGCGCCGCCGTGTATTCTTGGGTGTTATCTGGCTGGTTTCGGGTTTCAGGCTCTGCAGCTTGTGTACCAAACTCACGCTCGATATGAAACATTCGGATGCGGGAAAGACGTGGTCCGCTGGCGCTTCTGGAACCCACCACCGGCGGCGAACGAGAACGGGCATTCATTTGTCTGCGCGCAGAGCTGGACCTGGTGGGTCCCCGACGTCGATTCGGCGGCTGCCTGCTCATCGTCTCCGTCGAGTCGTAGCCGTCGTCGGTTCCTTCTCGGTCGCGAAAATCGACGCTAGAAGCAGGCAGGTGCAAGAGTGGCGGCTGTTGATCTTGCCGGATGCCAACTACCTCCGCCGACTCGTATCCTTCGTCGATGCGTTCTTGTTCACGAAAATCAACGCCGGGGGGAATTCGCCTTCCAATTTCTTCGCTAGGCGGTGGTGGAGAAAATCGGTGTCCAGAAGGCCCAGGACGCGACTGCTGTTGCCTGCGAGAGGGCGACCTCCGCATGGGCAGTCGTAAAGGACGAAGTCCCGAAGGCATGCTATTGAGGCCATTTCCTGGACTGGGACATCCAATAACTCTAACGCTGCTGATGGCCACAGACCCCGGCGCCTCTGTCATCGACGTAGTGAAGTAGGGCTGTCGGCTCGGTGTCGTCATGCTGCCGGTGCTTCCGGCCGAACTGCCGAAACCATGCGCGTCCGTCACTGACGCCGGCATGTTAGCGCGCCTCAGCGGTGTACCAGGCGGGACTCGTCTTGCCCATCCAGGCACTGCCGGTGCCGGAGACACTGTGGACGTCGAAGGTACCGGAGGTACCGAGAGCGAGCTTCCGGTAGGACCGAAGGGGCCACCGGCGGCGATTCTGCCTGGACCACCAACGCCGGATACCTCGGTCAGCGAAGTGGTCATGTGAGAGCGCCGAAGCGTAGCGGGCGCATACCTAACTGGCTGCGGAGGCGGGGCGATGACAGTATTAGAACCGACTTGAAGTAGCTCGGATGCTTCCACCGCAGCTATGGCGGGCTGTTCAGTGCCCAGCCCCTGCGGCGATTGTGATTGCCACGCGCCGCCGTTGGCTGTCGTAAGCGTTGACTGGGAGCTCCGTTGCAGCAGCGCCGGCTGCGCAGACCCACCTGGCACCGACGATGCATTTGGAGCGATGAGGAAGGTGGTGTTGCTCTGGTAGCGCAGTGTTTGCTGCAGGAGTGCGTGCAGTTGACTATCGTGCTTTTCGTGAAACGGTAATGTCATACACAATTGGGTTTCGTTACTCGCGCTGAGCAAACTAGCTGTAGTATCACCTTGCGTTTCCTCAAGAATAGTCTAATAATAATAATAATAATAATAATAATAATAATAATAATAATAATAATAATAATAATAGCGCCACTGCTTCGAAACAATTTTTAACAGCAGAAATTCCGTCCGCGGGCCCGTCGTGGACGCAGCCCGCGGACGAGCCCCCTTAGGGGGACTCGCTCTTCTCAGGACCACATAAAGTTCAGTTCAGAAATTAATTGCCAGCTCGGTTTCGTAAAGGTCTTCTGCGAATTGGCACCAATCATACGATTCCGCAAGGGGACTGAGGTATGCGTTTAGAAAATAAGGGAGTGGCAGCGTGCTCTCGAGGACACGGCCGAAGTTGGCCGTGTCTTCACGTGGCTCGCAGTTAAGCGTTTACAGCCACTGCAACATTTCCCTTGATTTTCCGAAAACGCCATATCTGTGGCCACACCGTAGCCAGACTGCCCAAAATTTCAAATGCGCGGAAGGAGCCCCATACTAAGTGACGCAATAACCCCCCCCCCCCCCCAACCGCCCACAACCCCTTTATCAGCTGAGAAAAGAAACAACGGATAGTTACCGGCCGCTGCGATTGCTCAGGCGTCATAGTGACGGTAGCCTCGGCAACGACGACGCAGCACACTCAAGGATGCCTGTCCTCCGTGGTCGTGAGGGGTGAAATGGGGCCCCGACTCTTAGGGCTCAATTTTGCTGCCGCCGTCTCGGCGCCATCGCCGGAACAATCATTTCTTCCTCTTCGTTCGCGAGTCGTATCTTCCCTTGAGAGGGACTGTCTTAAACATCTTTTTTTTTCCTTCTTTTGGATCGGATACCAAAAAAAGAAAAATAATATCTGACATAAGTACGTTTTTACCTTTATACCAAAAGAAAATGTAAGGAACGGAAGGAAAGCAATAACAGTATAAAGAACGCTGAGAAATAAATAGAAGTCACAACGATAATTACAATAATGACGACAACCATGAAGCTCTGTTTGATGAACGGATGTCTCATTGGCTCTGGTTGTAACACGAGTGCATACATCACGGGGCAGAAATGTGGACGCAGCTGATAAGGCTAACGCTGTAATCGAAGTAGATGACTTGATGACCAGGCCATTCCTGTTACATCTCGCGCGAGTGATGCACGATCGCGAAAGAGAAGAAACGCGAAAAGGAGAGAACCAGTTCATTTGTATTACAAAATAGTCTATCATTCTACGACATTTGCTTCTTCCTTACGTCGCCGATTTTCCCCTCTTGGTTTGTTTTAGTTCGAATAATATTCCCCCTTATCTTAACCGCCGGCTTCATGGCCAATCCCCCGCAGTGGGCAAGCGCCACTTATCAAGGAACAAGCAAGCAAGCAAGCAAGCAAGCAAGCAACGTCCGAAAAATTCTTGGATATAGCTGCCAATGATCATCATCATCACCGCCGCACAGCTTTGCGCGCGATTTCACGCAAGAGATATATCTCTTGCGTGAAATCGCGCAGCTGGAAGTGACGCATATATAGACGCGGCGAAACCACAGCGCACTTGGTATTAAACAGACAAAAAAGAGCACGCTAAAAAGAAATGGACTTCGAAAATAATTTCATCGCCTTGTAACGATATATGGACATTGCAAATGATTTAATTAGTCCGTACAGTGTGGATATTCTTTATATGTGGAATTCAATAATGATAAGAAGGAGTCAAAGACAATGTGACGAAAAATGAGCGCCGTCTACTTAGCTCGCTACGATGACGAGTCTCAGTGTTCGTAATGTTGACCCGCCGCTGCGCGATAATGTTGCTAGGCGCCCGGAGCACAATACTTCGCGCGCCATAGCCAATTCATTCTTCTATATCATTCTGTGGGACCCACAAATGTCGTCAAATTAAGGCGGGAAGCGCGATTCGGCATACTTGTTTGCAGATCCTAGAGTTAAACGGAAATCTTGGGAAAGAGAGAGAGAGAGAGAGATTTATCTTGAAGAAAGATGTCAGCCTGCTACTCTACACTAGGAAAGGCAAACGGCGAAGAGCAAGAGTGACGAGCGACTACGATAAGGAGGTGTGTATATGAAGGTCCACCACGTTGGCAGGAGTTATTCACGAAAGGGTTATCGAAGAAACTGAAGGCTTCTGTGCAGAATTCCTGTAGCTTTTCGTTCCTGAGAGCTGATCACCATTGGTAGGTGGCTCCAGTATACTAGACCAGAGTGTTTTGGCTAACTCGCGCCATCTTTTTATTCCTGGTGCTTTACGTCCCAAAAGCTCGATATGATTATGAGAGACGCCGTAGTGCAATGTTCTGGAATTTCGACCACCTGGGGTCCCTTAACGTGCACTGACACCGCACAGTACACGGGTCTCAACATTTCGCCTACATCGAAATGCAGTCGCCGCGGCCGGGATTCGATCCCGCGACCTTCGGATCAATAGCCGAGTGCCATGAATAGCCACTAGACCAGCGTGGCGGGGCTTGCACCAGCATATAAAGATATTCATGTGCGCATTAAGGGGGTGCAACACACTTAGTATTATTCACTGTCGTACACAGACTATTTTTAAACTAACTCAGCTAATCAGCGAATGAGCTACAAACGAGCTAACTGTTTAAATGTTGCCTTAAACGCAATATGTTCAATGGGGAATCTGTAGAGCACGTTTGTTGATGCACAAATAATGTATTTCCATGATGATAAGTTCAATGGCTTTTAATTTTTCCGGGATTTAAGAAAGTGCGCGATATTTTCAAAAAGTACTACGTGGCTATAGCGTTTGGATGGATGAATGGATGGATGGATGGATGGATGGATATTACGAGCGTCCCCATTATAACGAGGCGGTAGCCCGCGGGCGACCAAGCGATAGCTTTTTTTTTTCCTCTACAAACATTTCTTTTCTCGAATCACCCATTTTCACAACTAATTTTTCTCCTCGCCTACCTATTTTATCTATTATCGTTCCGCTGTGATGTAACAATCTCACCCGAACTACCTTGCGCTTCTGTTTGCTCCATACCTTTGCGCCACCAATACTCTAAGCGTCTTTTACTTATCTCTATCGCCGCCATGTTCAGCTTTCCCGTGCTACCCCTGAAACCCATGGCGTCCTGCAGGATAGTGTCCACAGCTACACCTGGGTGGACATCTGTACATTCAATCAAAATATGATCTGTCGTTTCCCTAGCTTTTCCACAGCACGTACATGTATCCCTTCTTTACTTAATTTCGCTCTGTAACTTAGGGTTCTCAGGCAACCGGAACTTGCTTCAAACAGCAAAGCGCTTCCCTTTGAATTATCGTAAAATTTTTCTCTCTTGATTTACTCTTTCCTTTTTCTGCAGTTTTTCAATGCCGGCTTCTTCTCCATTCCTGCTATCCAATCCGACTTCTCCGCCCCTCTGACCATGCTCTTAACGCTCTTTTTCAGTCCCATCCGTTTCGTTACTGACTGTATACTTACTGGTAAGCCTCCTAGTTATCTTCCTCCATTGTGAGTCAACGTTCTACCTGAATACTTTCGCTGCCCATCTACTTTCTTTTATATTCCTTAATCTCTGTTCGTACCTAATTTTACTCTGAGCTTCCCTTCCCTCAAAGTCAGACCATCCCATATCCCCCTTAACAGCCTCATTTGTGGTCTTCCCATGGGCGCCGAACGCGAGACGTCCGACCGTCCTCTGATTCACGTCCAGCCCTGATTGTACCTCTGACCTCATGCACACCACTGAGTTTCCGAATGTAAGTCCTGGCACCATTACACCTTTCCACAAACCGCGAATTACCTAGTACCTGTTGTAACCCCACAGCGCTCTATGCTTCATAATTGCGGAATTCCTCTTTCCTTTAACTATCATAGCTTTTTCTTGTACTTCTATGTATCTATTCCCATCATTTATCTATATCCCGAGGTATTTGTACTCTCGTACTCTGGGTATCTCCTCGCCCTCTATTGATATGGTCTGATCGTTGCTGTCATTGAATATCATCCAACCGCATTTTGTCACACTGAATTTTAGTCCTAAATCTTCACTTTCCCGACCACATATATTAACCAGACCCTGCAAATCTGTGCGACTGTCTGCGAATAGCACAATATCGTCTGCATAAAACAACCCGGGGAGCTTTTGTTCTACCACTATACCTGCCTGTCTGTGTGACAGATTAAAACCAATATTGCTCATCTCCAATGCTTTCTCCATTCTCCTCATGTAAAGCACGAATAATAGTGGGGACAACGGGCATCCCTGCCTCAATCCTTTACCTATATCGACGACCTCCATTCTACCAATACTCGCCATACCTTTCCATTCCACACATGCTGTATTTCCACTGTATATTTCCTTTAAGAGCTCTATACAGGCATCCCCTATACCAGCCTCTTTCATTATGTCCCATAAAATATTCTGATTTACATTGTCGTACGCACCCCTAATATCCAAAAATGCCAAGTGTAAAGGTCTGTTCTCTTTTCCGGCTATTTCTATACACTGCGTAAGCGCAAAAAGGTTATCATCTAATCTACTGCCGACTCGAAGTCCATTTTGGAGTTCGCCAAAAGTGCCATTATGCTCTGTCCATATCTGCATTTTTAATTTAATTGCCTGCATCGCCAATCTGTAGAGTACTGATGTAATGGTCAGAGGTCTATATGAGCGCATGTTATTTTTCTCTCCCTTGCTCTTATAAATGAAGCTCATCCTACTTTGACGCCAACTGTCCGGTATTCGCCTGTCCTGTAAGCTTTTTTTCAATTGCTTTTAACAGGGCTTCTTTGCTGTTTCTTCCGAGCTCATTTATTACAGCAATGTTAACCCCGTTTGCGCGGCAACATTAACGCCCTCAAGCGTGCTAAGAACGAACCATCGATGACGCATGCAGACCGCAGGCATGGGCAGGCCCAAAGGGCGAAAGATGTTGGCAATCTTGCAACCTATTGAGCACGGTGTGCCTGCGTCCGTCATCGAAGATTCGTTCTTAGCGCATTTGAGGGTGCTAATGTTGCCGCGCGCAAGCGCTGGTCACGTGGTGCTTTTCGTAATCTCGTGCACTTCCTTAGATGCCCGAAAAATTAGACTATTACCCTCATTGTCATGGAAATACATTTTGTACACTAATGAACTAATGCATTGGACATATTGTGTTTAAGGAAACCGTTAAAAAGTTGGTTAATTGGTTAATATTAATTGCTCAGCTCAGGCCTTTCCAAGAAATTACTTCATCTCCCGCTGAAGGGGACCATGAGGCGATGCGAAGCAGCACGTGGGGTGCACACCGCGTTTGCATCGGTTTGACTAGGTGTCGCGTTTGCATCAGTTTGACGCTAGCAGACGCTGCCTGCGTCAGCGTTGTCTCTCGCGGGCGAGGGCGCGTTCTCGTTCCTTGCGAGCTGGTAAAGCGTTCATCGAAGATTACCACTCGATGTGCGCTCGAGCGTTGCGAGCGGTGGAGAGGGTGAAGCGAGAGAGAGGTGACACGTACGTTAGGCGCGCGTCAGGTTTCCGTCAGGCGGCAGCTGCGGGCGCTGCGGCGAGCGCGCGGCAGGCGAGGGAGAGAGTGACGTCAGCGCGCACTGCGAGGGGAGCGTGACGTCAACGCGCAGCTGCGGCGTGACCTACTTGGCACCGCTCCAACACCTGCGGCGAGGGGAGCGCGTTGCGGCGCGTTCGTACGGACGGAGGGACAGCGTTACACAGGCTAGTCAAAGAGCTGCTTCGCATCTAAAATAGTCTGAGGTGGTCTAGATGTCAGTGGATAACACTAAGTTCGTTCCACCCAAGCACGTGAATATCTTTAAAGGATGGCGCCAGTTAGCCGAAACACCCTGTATACTCAGCACAAGGATTGACTGAAAACACCCTTACGAACAATTTTATCCTAAGTGTTTTGTTTTCCTTTGCGTTTTGATGTGTGTGTGTGTGTGCGCGCGCGCGTGTGTGTGTGTGTGTGTGTGTGTGTGTGTGTGTGTGTGTGTGTGTGTGTGTGTGTGTGTGTGTGTGAATACGGGCCTGGTGCTGGATTCACGACGCATTTTGTTCGTGAGTGCTTTCTTGCAATTTGTCGGCCGCGTTCAGATATCTGTGTCAGATATATGTGTCAGATGTCTCAATCGGCTGACATATCGTCTTTAATCAACAATTCTGGCGTGACCTTTTTGCAAATTCGAGCCCCGATTTCCGAGCATAGCATGAAAGTTCACATGCGTTTTGATAGAATGTAACCATGCAGCATCACTGCGTACTACACTGGAAAACATGAGTGGCATAGTGACGTTACAGGGCCCGTTTTCTGCTCTGCAACGTACAGATGTGACAACGTGAGAGAGAGGAAGAACTGAAGAATATATAGGCTACTACTATACAGAGCAGCACTCTGTCGTCGTAAACGTGAGACGCGTTGCGGCAGCGATCTAGTTCTCCGAACCGTAAATGTCCAGGTAGGTGGCACGATGTCTTTTCAAGGTGCGCTGTTGCGCAACTCCGAAAACGCAGCCTCCGCACAATTCACCAAGGGCGTCGTCTTATGAGGACCGTCGCTCTATTGTGCAGAGTGTTTCATCGCACCCGAGGGCTCACATCCATAATTATGCAGGTCGCCGCTGGAGCCCCAGCACGACAGGAACAGACGCGGCAGGTGCTTCGCAAGCATCTCGTTCGCACGATACGGCCGTCGCAGCCAGCCGGGCGACGAGGAACGAATGCCCGCGGTCACGGAGGCGACTCCCGTTACAAAACGAGCACTTGCCAGGAGAGATTCGAAGCTGTCGGCCTTCGTACGTGAGCTTAAACCGGAGCTGTCCACATGAAACCCGCGACCCATTATAGTCGCACAGCAGGCCGCGCTAGTTCGCGCATCCGGGCTGAAAATAGACTGCGCAGAGGCCTTCAAACTCCGCGCCGCGGCGAATGCCTTCGCCGGCCTGCAGCGCAGCTCTCGCTGCGCGAACGAACAACGCGCGCGCCGCGCTCTCTTCTGCTCCAGCTGCGTCTTTTGTGTCCCGAGTCTGCCGCTCGGACGCCCACACCTTCGTGCACTTGTATGGAACACGTAGCCATCCGTTTACCAAGGCGAGCCGGCGCAAACGCCTCGTTCATCGCATCCGCCCCGTGCACCCGACTCTCTTAGCAGCGTAAACTTTATCTGCAAAGCGAGGGTGAAAATTCGGACTCAATACACGCTACGTGAAAGACAAGGATGCACAAGTGCGAACCCAATGGTCCTTGTCTTGCAGTTTCCTGCCACCCTTATGCGGCCCTACAATGTTATACGTGTACTATTAATGAATGAGTAGTGGGCAATGGGCAACCCAGTTTCCTGGATTCACGAAGACGACGACGATACTGTACCTGGACCTTGTTGCGGCGTAGCTTGAACTGCGCCACCTCTCGCTACCGAACACTACTATTCGAGTAGTGTAGTCAACCTGAACACTCCTCGACATACGCAATACACCATGTCACTGTTAACTGAATTAATAAGCAGAGAGACAGCCTCGAAGACGGTGTTACGCCTTCAATGGCACTCTGACCTAAACCTACGGCATATTCTCGGCCCATGGCAAAGAACTTGCCCATCACGCGCCACGAAAGCTCTGTTGACATTATAACGGGCCACAAGCCTCCACGAAACTTTGTGAATAGTGTAACCTATGTGTTTGTGTGGCTGTACGCCATGTTCTGTGTTATGTGTTTAACGTTGCATATATCATAATCTTCCCCCAGAACCTGGACTAGCATGTCAGGCACATAGCGAAGCAAACACCTCCAGTACTTCGTTAAGGTTTTACCTCTAAGCATTGGCGTGCGCAAAGTAAGAGGAAAGGGAGGGGGAGGCCGCCCCTCTCTAATCACTTCAAGGGGACGCCAAATCAGTACCATGCCTTTACACTGCACTGCAGTTTGACCATATGGCCTCAATGAGAAGGGGTTGGGTGGAGGAGGGTGGCTGTAGTGAGCCTTGCCCCTTCCCCTCCTCCTGCTCATTGAGGGCCCTGCGCACGCCTATGTTAATAAGCTAATCAAATGAGTGGCGAATGTTCTCAGTATACACGAAGAATGCCGAGTACGGCTTTCTCAGAAACAGGCTGATAGTGGGCCCGATGTTCAAGCATGAATATTGGATCACCTTTCACCGACCAGTGTATCAGATCGATGCATACATAGCGTCTTCGAAGGTGACGAAGGGGTGATTACGCGGGTGAGGCGCGGTTGGCGCGGTGTTGCGCATAAGTCAACGTCACGAAGAGTATTGGAGAACACAGCGGCAGGATGCCACGAACCAATGAAACTTATACTTTTGACGCCGCTCCCGGAACCGCACCAAGCCGACCAACTTATCAAATATGGTAATCCCTTCAGAAAATTATTTGCCTGGAGGAATGCGCCATCCAGTGTAGCGAACTGACGACACACTAAATACGTCGATGGATCAATTCGTCCAAAGCTTATGTTCCTCGCACTTTTCTGGCTGCTTTGCTATTGGACTGCCAAAAGCAAGTCGCGTACACAATTGTGTAAGCCGCCGCTAAAGGGGCCATAAGTGGTGGCTACTAACGCTTAGAGGCCTTGACTCGCTACCCTTAATACTCACCTCTACAGGTGACAGCATACCTACATGGCCCCGTTAATATTCACCGGAAACTGTTTTCAGTGTAGACGCTTTGTTGTTGTTTTGTGGGGTTTTACGTCCCAAAACCAGTTCTGATTATGAGAGACGCCGTAGTGGAGGGCTCCGGAAATTTCGACCACCTGGGGTTCTTTAACGTGCACTGACATCGCACAGCACACGGGCCTCAACATTTCGCCTCCATCGAAATGCAGCCGCCGCGGCCGGGATTCGATCCCGCGACCCTCGGATCAGCAGCCGAGTACCTTAGCCACTAGACCACCGTGGCGGGGCAGTGTAGACGCTTTCACGCTGTTCCAGCAGGAAGACGAAAGATTACTGCTTGCTCTTTGCGAGACTAGAAGCGGAAACGACGGGGCACCAAAAAGGTTTCAGAAGACGTATTGCAGAGCAGCCGGCGTGGAGGAAAAGAAAAAGAAAAAAAAAAAAGGGGGGGGGGGGGGGGCTCAATTCAACTAAAGAAAGAAAAGCTGACTTCGGCGGCGTGCTGCGATTAATTTGCTATGGAACATTTGAGCGCTGATAAACATGCATGGGTTCTGATACCTTTACAACAACCGTACATATGTGGTGCTCTGAAAACGCTTTGTTCACTGGGAATATTTATTTCTTTCGCAACTACAACCTCTTCTGGAAAGGACCTTTTCTCTTTCTTTTTTTTTTCATATCCCATTAAAGGAGAGAGGTTTTCAAGGAAATCCGAGCAACATGACCCCGTTATCTCAAGTATCATCAAAGCTTTTCTTTTGGACGTATACTACACAACGCTTCAGGAGAAACCTCCTATATATATGGAGAAATACTACATCAGTATGAAAAGCAAACCAATACGTTCAACTTGCAAATGCACACATCAATTACTGAATAGCTATACGAACGTCACTTATAACGTCGCCCCGCTGAGCTGAAACATAGTGATTTATCGCAGAAGAAAACCGGGAGTTACAAAACAAACGCACAAATGCCGTTTGTGTTGAACGATTGCATTTTATTGGCAGTGTCTGAACTCCTTATACTTGTACCTTTACGTTTGAAGTCACCCTAGTCAATAGGATCATACAAACGTGTTCGACACACCCGTTAATTCTACTCAACCAAAGAATGTCGAAATGTACAGTTATTAACGTCGTACAGCGCCGCGCTTGGTTAGGTTCCAGAATCAGTTGCACTAAAAGAAAAACAAAAGAACGTTGAGCTGCCGAGGTAAGCTCTAATTACCTCTCGCTATCTTGAGCATCAAAATAAGAAAGAAATATAACCAGAACACGTACATCGAACTTCGAAAGGAAGTATCGTATTATTCATTTTTGGTTGCTCAATGTTTGCGAAACATAGCTGGCATGCATGCACCTCGCCTTACGCACTCGTCACAAACAAGGTGCGTCGTATTATAGTATATAGCGGACAGCACCGCCCCAGAGCGTCAGCCATCAGCCAGGGGCGTCGGCCACTCGGACTGTCTAGACGCAGGCGGGAACTCATTAGCGAAATTAACGTGAGCGCAACACACGCCCACGTGTGTTCCCCATTCAGAGACACCAGAAAACTCACCACTGGGTGAGAGAGAAACGAAGATACACCGCCCTTTTGGTACTCAAAACACGTCCTCACGCACAAAAGACAGAAGCACTGGAAGTAGTAGGTTATGAGTGAGAGAGTAAGAGAGGATGCAACACGACAAAATGATCTTGTGGAAAGCTCACTGTTCGCTCGGCTAATAGAGGGAAAAAATCTCGCACTCGTGGCTGCAGGAATTAATTCAAGCGTGAGATAATAATAATAATAATAATAATAATAATAATAATAATAATAATAATAATAATAATAATAATAATAATAATAATAATAATCGGCCTCTAACTTCCGAGTAGTAAAGAGAAAGATGTCAGCAATGCCGCCGTCTTAGTTACGATCATCTGTATGTATACTGCATGCAGAAATAGGGACTTGTGGGGCGTATTGAAAGCCGTGTGCATTTAATTTGATGCCTATATTCTTTTACTGAACTGTCAGCTACCTATACAGAAACAGTGAAGAAAAGGAGAGGTGTCGATGGAGTTGCTTCACAAGGACGGACCTCGCGGGTTTCCACACCTCAAACGACCTATAAATGCGACCACTTGTCTTAACTGCAGACTTAGCGTGGCAGTTCCTTTCCCGCAGCCGCCGAAAGTTGAGAATATGCTAAAGGTAAGAACATAAAAGGTGCACCTTCGCATATGCTTAAATACAGCCGATTCTTTTTGGCTATGTAACTACTAGCGCCCTTACTAGCCCTCACTAGCGTTCTTGTGAACAAGCGAAGAAATGGAAAAGGGATTTTTCCCGGCCTGTCACCGCAGGTTTTAGCTGACTAGCCTGTGTGTGCTCATCGATCACAGAATTTAGCTTGCCGTAAGAACAGCGTAACTAGACTGGGCTGCAAGAAAAAAAAGAAAGAAAGAAAAAATCGATTGATACTTTCGCGTCACTTGTTTGTCGTCCGGCAAGTTAATTTGAACTAAATTGCCCCCTCTCCACTTTCCTCGTTTAAGGCGGAAATGCGATACCGAGCTTCACGAGTATGCAAACGTAGAGCAGCGCGTGTTTCGCGACTGCGGCAACACGGTAGTCCCGAGTGCACGTCAAAGGCCAAATGCCGTCTCTCTCGCGACAACTGCTCTTATCTGAACGACGCCTATACACGTCCTTTGGCGAGATACGCTAGCCGTGTCCCAATAGCGTTGAGTTCCACTTTAAATGACTGCCGCACTGAGATTACATTGAATACGATCATGCTTGCGGAGTGCATTGACACTTTGAGAATGAGGAATTCGGTCTATCAATAAGCTTGCAAAATCTTGAAGTATTTATGCACAGCGAAGATTCCTTGCGCGGCGGACACACATGTGTATATGCACATAGGAGGTAACTGGAACACAAATTTGCTGAGACATGCTGAGACATGCACTGCAGTGCATTCTCATCTTTTTTCCTGATCTTCTGTACATCCGCGCCTTTTTTCCGTAATACATTCTAACCTGTCTATCTACCACGAGACGTGTGTACACCCAGTCATTTCGCTCACGTAATTCGCACTGCTTGTCGAGGATGTTCCTTTTCCCTTAAACCGCCCAAAGGGCTCTGAAGTGTAACGCTTACTCTAGGTAAAAGGTCGGTGAATCGCGTGTCTTGCAACTGACCTATAGATCAAACGTGTAAGTGCACTTTCTGCTGTGATGCAGACACCTGCATGTTGTGATAAGGCGGTCCGATGTGCAGTGCCCACGCAATTAAACGCGACATTAAAAATTCGAGTGTAACAGCTGGCACACGAAACCGCTCGACATAACCACTTTTATTTCGCCACAAACCTGGCCACCAAAAATGTTGTTGCCCTTAGGGAAATGTGCTAGCCAATATTACGCCTATGTGACCAACTGACAACGGATTAAATGAAAGTGCGTGCATTCCGTCGCACTAAATTAGCGCGTTTCATTTCTTGTGCACTGTACCTAATTTTTCACCTCGAGGCAGTATTTAATGCAGGAATCCCGTGCTACAGATAGGAAAATCCGCTTTTCATGCATTGCGAGCCCTAAATAAAATTGAAAAACGGGTACTTCTATGGCTTTCTTTACTCATTTTTTCAATTCTCTTTAAGCGTCCTACCTGTCCTGTGACTTTTTTTCTTATATTTTAATGTTAACGCAAAGCTTCCTGTGTATCACTGATTCCTCCGTGAGCAGGAATGCGAACTTGCACAGCTGAACTATTTGCGCATCTGCGCACACAATGGAATAACAGCGCACGACATACGAATCTTGGAATACTATAGCCTACATTCGCAGTTCTACCGATAAGAACAATGGGAACTGCAACGCCACACTACCCAGACGAACTGTGCGTTCTCGTTTGCGGTGACTAACATATCGATGCGACGAAAGAGCACTGCAAATGGATCGAGTTATGCAGAACTTGTTGCTGGGCGAGTTGGTTGACATTCTGGGAACACATGGTAGCGCAAAAAATCGGAAAAAAAAAAAAGACTTAGGAAGAACGGGAGAAGGAACAACAGGTTTAGCGCTCCACCTGTTTCTTCTCCCGTTCTTCCTAAGTCTTTCTTTTTTCGATTTTTTGCGCTACCATGTGTTCTCACAAATGGATCGAGGGCTGCATGCTAGATCGCAGCTCATTGAAACTGAGGAAGCTATAGAGACCCACGACTCAACAACACCGTTCTTGCATTGATTTCACGTTTGCAAGTAGGCTGTGCCACGTTACGGTAGCAGAGCCCGTCTACCACAGCCACCGTAAGGCAATATTGCGCAAGTGCAGAGTGGTCCGTGAAAGTGTGCGCGCGTGTAATAAACGGCTGCATTACCTAAAATAAAGACTATGTAAGTTTACTAAATACGCCTTCATACAACTTCAACGTTCAAAAATTACAATCCTAAACAAGCAATCAAATCACATATGCATGGCGTCGGGCCACTAGCGGGGTCGCTGGCCGTGGACTTCATTCAGTTTTCATGAGATGGTTTCGCGTTCAACCATATTTCTTCAAGAAAGGGGCTTCCATTTTTTTTTCTTTAAGCGATGGAAAATGCGTGAAAAGTATATTTTACCTCAAGGACTGCTCGTGCCACCAGCGTGAATTGTGTTTTTTTTTTTTTGTTCGGACTATCACGCAGCGTAAGGCTATCTTGTTTCTCTTGCAAAGTATCGCAGTGCTTTCTTATCGCCCGTCGCAACGAGCGGCCAACTCCCAGCGATAACAGCGGAGCGAGGCGGCGTGCCGCGTTTATACCCTGCACTGACGAGGGGTGCGAATAATAATAATTAAAGAAAAAACTTTACAAAACCTCTCCCCCATTGCATGGATTGTGTGATTCGACCCGACGACCACGCCCGACAGCGCTCGACGATATCGCCTACCGCCAACCATATCCCGGATTATCGAAGGCACAAAAATTCGCCCCTACACACAAACGGCTTCCTTCCGAGTTCAACGACTCTCACTCACTTCGCCCGTGTGTCGCTTGCGCATGTGGCTTTGGGTACACAGAAATTCCTCGCGTCACCCCCTCTAGGAGACCACACTGCGCTCTCAGGGCGCAAGACCGATGAATCACCGAGGAAGACCCGCCGAGGGTCCAATAGCGCGCATTCCCGCAGCGAATCCGACGATACAACAACACGCTCCTTTCGTAGCCGCGGGTCCCTTATAATACGTTTCTGCCTTGCGAATATGCGAGGCAGAAACACACGGTGTGCTCCTTTGGGGACGGTCGTGCGCATTCGGCCATTGGAGCGACGCATTCCTGAAATGCACTATTCCCGCTTGAGTATGTAAGCAGTGCATGCTAAAGACAAGATGATATCACGAGGAGAATGTTAAAGACTCGACCAAATGCCTGCGCCGTTCATATTCAATTGACAGTGACGAGCTGCTGGATTGCTGCAGCGGACTCGCGCGCAGAAACAAAGTGAAAGTGAGCTGCATGCTGTCAACATTTGGGAAATGAAAAGCATATTTCGGAAGGCGAGTTCACCCGCCACGGTGGTCTAGTCGCTATGGTACTCGGCTGCTGATCTGAGCGTCGTAAGATCGAATGCCGTCCGGGGCGACTGCATTTCGATGGAGGCAAAATGTTGAGGCACGTGTACTGTGCGATGTCAGTGCACGTTAAAAACCCCAGGTGGTCAAAATTTCACGAGCCCTCCACTACGGCGTCTCTCATAATCATAGCTGGTTTTGGGGCGTGAAACCGCAGAAATCAATCAATCGGAAGGCGACACCGCGTAGACCGAAATTTTCATCACTGTACGGGGCAACAACCTTTAGCAGGCAGAATGAAAGATCACAATAGCATCTGACCTGTCCTTACGGCCTGCTTACCGTCAATCTTTGTTTACTATCAGCCGTGACGTAAGCGAACCCGTGGTAACTGCGGTGCACACGCCGACAGGTGATAACTGGGGTCAAGGTCATGCAAACTCGCTCATAACCCGACCGCGAGAGTCAATCTGAGGTTGTATTCACAAATGCATTTTCCCCCCTATAATTGTTTTATCCACTGACCAGCCAAGTTCACTAAAGAACTCGGCTGGCTCATGACGTCAGCATTGGTTAAATTTTTCTTGTAGGAATATCGCAAGAGGGTTTTGTGAATTCGGGCCTTCAGCTCCATGGATGACAGTGAGCGAACAGCAGCAACTGTGTGTGGCAGAGAACTACAGGTGCAGAACAAGCACAGCTGGCGTTGCGTCTATAGGTTGGTCCTCGGGCTTTTTTTCTCATCTTTCTTTTTTAATTTAGGTTTGACGCGGGCGATCGCAACTGGCCGGTTATTCGTCTCACTAAATATGATGTTATTTAACGCGGTGTACTACCTTACTGAAACGTGTACTATAGAAAGTCCACTTAGCCTCCCTCCACCAATGTATTTTTCCTCTTGACACTTCAAGACGTCAAGTAAAAAAAAAAATTGCAGTTTTGACATAATGCGAAGCACTCACGCCGACGGCTGATTCATTATAACATACAATATGACGGACGACTTGCTTTCTCCTTCATAAATTCTGCGATGCTATAGCTTGGCAGAATTTATGAAGCCAGCCCGTATTTATGAAGCCAGCCAGTAGACATACTATAGGATGTCTACGGGCTGGCACCGGTGGACATCAAAATGAGCGCGTAACAACTGTCGCTGCAATTCCAACAAAAGTGCAAACGAAATAGAGAGAGGGAAGAATAAAGAATCGCGAGATTCATTTTTATTCGCGTTGGTTGCCACCTGGAATGATATACAACTGAAATGAACACGCACTGAGGACCGTTTCACGTAGACACTGCAACAGGCACTTGAAAAGCGTTACATTATAGACAACTAGCATAAGCCTGCCAACTCTGATCTGATATTGGTCTCTCTGGGTTTTATTTTCGCCACCTTGAGCCATATAAAATTGATCTTAAATCGTCTAGCTGGCCACTTGAATCCAGCTGGCCAGTTGAATCCACAGAACTCGAATTTGCCGCCAACGAGCCCCGACTGCAATCTTTTTCTCAGATCTGTTTGTTACGAACATTGTAGGAAAATCTATGCAAGCCTACACAGTACTGCACGTTTAGAGTACGGTTTGATTTTTCAATATGTGATGGCATCAAGTGACAATAGTGATACGTGGTCGTTACGATGAAGGACGCAGCAAACTTCAAAGCGTTGACTGGTCAACTGTTTATTCGTTATGCCCAGCAAAGGAAAGCGAAGCACACAGAAGAACAACAGCGGCGCGAAATGTCGTCGGTCGCCTGTTAACCGGTGCGTTCAACTACAACAAACTGAGGTTCAGTGTGCGATGATTCAGCGGTGTCACACGTACCGAGTCAAGGCACACCACCACAGACGATTACACAAATGACCGTAGTCGTGACGAGCAGCAACTTGCCTTGCTAGTCGTAATTGTAGCTTACGTTTAAAATGACTGAATAAATTAATCTTGAGATAGTCAGAAAGTAACCATTCTTGCTCTCACAGTGTGAACTGATTCTTTGAGATAGTATAAAGGTAACCATCCTTGTTTGCCATGGGTACTCATATAAGACGAAGGGCACTTGCGTTCTCATCTTCAACATTTTCCGTGTAACAACGCGAGTTCTGCTAAAGCAGGAACACAAAATATGTGCTGGACTATGAAAGCGTGCTGCAATGCACATGCTGAATAGCTCTGATGAAGTCAGCTGAATGTAGGATGCAGGTTCATGGTTTGCGCTTCAATGATATATAGGTTCAGTAGTTCCTCATAATTCACTCATAAAAGCTGCCAAAGTTGCAGCGATGGGGTCCCCACTGTGAAAAAAAAAAAAAAAAGACGACTGCTTTCCAGAGCGGGGCAGAACGTTTGCAAAATTATTACTTAGAAATACTGCATAAATAAACCATTTTGTATTTGAATACCACGAATACACCACCAAATGTCACAAACACTTGCCTATACGCTCGCTCTCACAAGCAATTTGAAACCGGTGTACTTTTCCCTGTTTACATAATGCGCAATTTAATTATACAACTGACCTCTGCGGCATTCAGCAGACCCGGACAACGCGGACTGTAAAGAGCTAAGCAGACTAAGCGTTCTTTTTCCTGATGGCATAACGCGCGTCCCCTTTTCTTATCTTTCTTTTTTTCGTTCGTATATGACAATAGCTTTCCCATCGCAGATCGCTTACACGCGCACAGCCGCGTAAGCGCTCTCTCCGAGCGAAATGCACAGAGGCCCGGTACGAGGAAGGGGGCGTGCCCGCTCTCGGCTGTACGATGGAGCGGACAGAGGGGGAAAAAAAGCGCGCGAAGGGCGAAATCGCCCGAAAGGAGTCGATACAACTGCAACACGCGTAAACCATACCGCCTCGTATTGGGCGCGCATGTGTGCGCGCCCTAAAGCTTGACTCCCGCGCAAAACATCCGAGCAGCAAAAGCAAGAATCACCTACCTACGAGCGGCTCTGCGAGCGGAGAGTGCGGTGAGCCCGCTGGTACGATGCGCCGGCCGTGTGCCCGTAATCGCAGCCGGCGACCGGCTGCCGTCCTGCAACTCGACGTCAAGGAGACTGCGAGCGGGATCAAACAAGCACAGCAAGTGCACCGAGCCAACCGCGGCGAAAAAGCGAGGCTCGGGCGCTCGGGTAACCGCGCTTCGCTGCGGAACTGGCGAGGTGGCCGCTAGAGGGCAACGGCGTCGAACGTCGCGTTGGTTCTTTAGCTGTGTGCTGTTGGAGGCCGGGGGCGGCGGCAGGCGGCGGTGCGCCGCCGTGGCCACAGGGCTTAAAGTCAGTGGGGGCCCGGGGGGCCCGACTCCTCTTTCATTTTTTTTTTTTTTAAGGAGGGGATCCGTCCCTCCTCGAAGGTCAATTTCAGCACTGCGGCACGCGTAGTGTATCCGCTGTACTAGGGGCTTTCCGGGCGCTAGCGACCAGTAAACAAACTTCGACTGGCTGGTCGATTGGGATGCGGGTACGGGACGGTTCTGTTGGGCACCGCCGAAATTGCAACCATAGCTTAAACGAATAAAATGTGACGCTGTCACGTGGTCACCGTTCCGAACAGATCTCGGTGTCTGTAAATGGAGGCGAACAGACTGTGACACACGCAAGCAAGGTCATGGAGAGTTTTGTCAAATGTTCGTATACATCAGGACGTTTTCGAGAAAACCCTTCCGCCAGTAGAGAGCTTACTCGTGCGCGCGTCCTTCGGCGGGGCAGACGGGCTGGATGAACGCCGTGTTTGTTTCTCTTAGTTGTTCACGTTGTTTTCACTCTGCGATCCGGCAGCATGCCAGACAAACTAGCTCAAAAAAGTAAGCGCTGTCGCGTTACAGCTCCCTCACGCAGGCTAACGGCACGGCCAGGGAAAGTGGGATAAGAGCAGTAAATGTAGACAAGCGGCAGACCGCAGCTGCACGCGGGTGGCGAGACGTGACAAATGTGGAATTTGGCGCGATTTCCTGGACAGCTGACACAAACGCTTTTTTTATTTTCCGTACATCGTTATAAAGAATGGTCAGTGGCCAAATTAAAGCACGCAAATACGGCAGATTGAGGCTTGGTAAAAAAAAAAGGGGACACAATGTATTTACTTAGACGCCGTTCTGCTGATGGTGTGCATGCTCGCACATTTATAGGTACCAGCTGTATCGTCAGCGCACTTGTTTTGCTTAGCAATAAAACTTGCTCTTGAGCTCGAGTATTCCGTCTGCACAAAAACCTCGCTGAACTTTTTGATCGTTAGATACCGACTATGCCGCCTTCGTAAACATATGTTTACCTCGGGTGGCATACCGGTTGTCCTACACTGGTTAACCTCCCTGCCTTTCTCTCTGTAATATTTCCTTCCTTCCTACGTCTACCTGCTTTCATCAAATGGCTTCCACGGCACTTCACCATTGGCTCCAGCTAGGAACAAACTAACAAGGACTTTTACCTCAAAAGTACGTATCTACCTTTTAAGTCATATTTATTTATTTATTTAAAATGCCTTACTGGCCTTACGAGGGAGCATATAACAAATACAAGCGCAACCTCCACATGGATTCGACAAACGTCGATTATCAATGACAAGAACGCATCGTTGATCGTCATACAGCCTAATTGACTATATAAGTACTACAGGCTAAGAAGTTGTACCAATAATACAATAATTCTACAAGATAATACACGTTCTCAGGCAGTATAAAACATGAAAACGGAATAATGCTTACTGAATGAATATTTATACAGTCAGTGAATACTCAAAATTAATTCTCGACAAAGAACATGAGAACAAGGATCAATTCAGGTACACAATCGTTAGTTTAAGAAATGGGAGTGCAGGTGCTTATGGAATTTATTTTTATCCCTTTCGTGTGCCACGTCATGGGGAAGGCCGTTCTACAAGAGGATAGCACGTGGATGGCCCTGCCACGGTGATTTAGTGTCTATCGCATGTGGCTGCTGATTCGAAGTTTGCAGGATAGAATCCTAGCCGAATGGTTGAGGACTGCACACGGCGCGACGTCAGTTCACGTTAAAAAACCCCAGGTGGGCGCATTTTCCGAAGACCGCAACTACGGCGTCTCTCAGTATCATATCATGGTTTTGGGACATAATACTACAGAAGTTATAATTTCATTCATATTACATTTATTTTTTTTTCTTTCACTTCATGTCACACAGTGCAGCGATGAATATATGTCACGATGTTGTCTGTATTCTAAACGACGTCTTGCGATTTAGCCTTCAACCATCAAGTTGTACCTGGGATGCTCCATGCCCCATTCATTAGAAAGATATTATAGTCTGAAGGTAATTAGCGCTAAAAGTGAGGACGAATATTCATAGTCGCCTCGCAAAGTCTGAAAAGGTTTGTACTCGGGCACTGTGGGAACAACATACTCACGCGTATGTATATTCAACGAAGCTACCATGCCTGACATGATTTCCTTTTCTTTTCTTTTTTTTTTTCGATTTCTCGAACTTTGGATCAGCAGCCGAGTGCCACAGCAACTAGACCGCCGTGGCAGGGCGCCTAGTATGGCTTGTATAGAGAGTGGTTAGCTGGTCTTCGAAGTTAGAGTGCAAAGTTGCCCTGCATAGTTGACAAGAAATCATTACGGATGAAAGGCGAGGTGGAAGTGGGTCTTACAAACGTGTATTTGTTGTTGTTGTTGTTGTTGTTGTTGTTGTTGTTGTTGTTGTTGTTGTTGTTGTTGTTGTTGTTGTTGTTGTTGTTGTTGTTGTTGTTGTTGTTGTTGTTGTTTGTCGTCGTGTTTATCGAAGAGACAGGAGATGGTGAATTTTCTCATTCAGAAACTGAAAGTAAACGTATACACGGTGCCCTTACTATCGTGCAGTGAATCAAGAACACATACAGACACTCCCGCGCACGCCCGTGTAAGAAAGAAGACACTGATGACATAGGAAATCTTTAAAAAAAAAAGCATAGAACAGTACATATAATTCTGACGTACAAAAGCGTTACTTCGAGTGTCGCAGTTCGAGCAAGTGTTGTCGAATTGAAAGTGAAGCACATTGTTTGAATCAGCTGTATTGTTTAACTTTCTCTTTACACACAGGTACATTTGTACAGGCATTAGCTGTGAACGCTCGTGAGGACATATATGAGTTCGACGTTTAAGAAGATTTGCCGGTGTTAGACTGTAAACAACCGCGATTTGCTGAATATCAACGGCGTGTGTCACCCCGTGACGTAGACAATTGGTCGTAAAGATGACGTAGCAAGTCCGTCCAGTTTCCAGAACGCGAACACACGTACAAACAAGAAAGGGAACAATAACTGATGTCGGAATTCATGAAAATACGCCCACTTGTACTCCATAATAAGCTAAGGAGAAAAGTCGATTCTCTTTGACATCGACGTTTCCACGTCGAACGTTAATCAACCCTTCATCTCTTCTCGAAGATAATAGAGCGTTTTGATACGCATATGCTTTAAGTGGTACAAAATTTAACTTGTTGGGACAGCCCTAGTTCATGGTAAAAAAGATTGATTGGAGAAAATAAATGAATAAAAGATTGTCATTCCAATGTCCCTATAGAAGTCCCTTTGAAAAACAAGGTTAGGCTTCATAGCACGCATTACTGCGCAAGGTGCAGCACCCAACTTCAAACGAAGCATCCAAATCATGTTCGAGTTAATACTGTATTTAGAATTTTATGGCTCGCCGTACTGAGTGAAGAGAAGTGCTCGAAAATATTACACGCCTTATTTCTCGGAGAACAAATGTAGTTGAACTACATTGTTCCCCGAGTGCACGGAGCGGACGCTGGCACCATGTTGTGACGTGCGGGTGAATCCTCGAATGTGTGTTCTACAAATTTGGTAATGATGAATAAAAATGGCTAAATATCCCATTTTCTGCCCATTTTCGGGCGTTACATGAAACGCTTATGAAACATCCCGGCACTCCTGATCGAGGAAAAAATTGAGCAAATTCTATAATTGGTCATGATACAAAATATTACAGGTTGTGATGCAACGCCGCCATAGCCCGTAATCAGGGTTATAAAAAACGTGATCTTTCTCTTTAGGGATGCCTATTTAGTTCATGTGTGGTTTTGGAAGAGCTACGCGTGACATCAATACTTGATTGCATAGGTGTGATCTTCGACGTATGAGTACAAAGTTACCTCGCATATTTCTCAAAGAAGCATCCCGGGAAAAGGCAGGAAAGAGGGAAAGAGGGAACACGTCAAAAAGGTGTCCTTTTCTTTTTCATCTTGTAGTCTCTTTGCAGTGCAACATTCACTCAGGCTTAGCTGTTACACCGACAGCATAGTCATGCTCCATCATGGGACAATGCAGGATCGTTGGGCACATTTTAGACGCTATTCCTTGGGTGATGCTAAAAAAAAATAATAATAATCTTAGGCAAGCATTACAAAGCATTATGCTGCGAGCCAAAAAAAAAAATGTGAAAAAATTGTTTTCACACTACATATACATAGTTCATGAAGTTTTCACCCATACTTCCTGGAAAGAGGGGAGGGGGGTTCGGAGGCTTTGCTGATCCCACCTTCCATTCGAAAGAACTAATTGTTACGTCATTCTGTTTTGCTTATTGACTACTGAAGTTTTACGTCCCAAAACCAGCTCTGATTATGAGAGACGCCGTAGTGGAAGGCTCCGGCAATTTCAATCACCTGGGGTTCTTTAAAGTGCACTTACATCGCACAGTACATGGGCCTACTTTCGCCTCCATCGAAATACGGCCGCCACCATTGTGTCTTGTTAGCATTGCAAATGTGATGCATATAAATATCAGATTAATAAAAGCAGTAGGTGCTCATAAAAATAATGACCCAGCTGCGATGGCTTTAGAAAATTTTCGTGAGGTTACAATGCTTTGAAAACCCTTACTGTGATACCGGCTGAGCACTCAAGTACGGGGGAAAAAAAGCATGAAACAAGATCACAATTTTTTTTTTTTGTAGTACTGTCTGTAATTTTCCTTGTCATGCAAATCGCTACGAACAGAAAAATTATTCAAGGAAATGAGAATGAAGGGACGCGAACGGGATGGAATGCTTGCAATACTTGGTCAGTTATCTGTCAGAGTGTGGGAGGAGAGCACATCATCCAGGGTGACCTGCCTAAGCGTCCTCTTTGCAGCGGGCTCACGCCTACATGTGCCGATCTTCGTGTTCTTCACCCTCACTTGTTAAAGCTGTTGCGATCTCACCGCTGCCACCGCCTGTCGTGGTTTATCGCTGCCACCATTTGTCGTGGACTCGTGTCGCCTTCAGGCCAGGAGTCCACGGGGCAGGAAGGAAGAGTACGAGGAGTTGGTTTGAGAAAAGAATATCTACAATTATTTACATGGTTTGAAGGTGATGGCCGAATCTCAATCGAATCCTCTGATCCCGGGGTGCTCCCGTGGATCAAGTAACCAGCGTCGTCCGGCGACGCCTTCTTGGGAGGGCCCAGTTGGTGCTTCTTCCAATCGGAGGTTGCGGGTCCAAAGGGGAAGAGGGTTGTGCACCGCCCCTTTAACCTCGAAGGTGGCCGAGATGATCTGCACGCAGCCGGACCTTATGACGGCGCATCTGGACGCCTTCCGGTGACACATCTGGACGTCTTCCGGCCAGAGGTAACGAGAAAATTGTTACCGGCACTCGGCACGTTCGACTCGTATCTCTAACGACACCTGCGTTAACGAGTCTCTGGTGGCGCCGCTCCATCTCCGAAGTCCCGGACGTAACAGCTCCGTCCGCCGGCGGGAGACTCGACCTGAGGGTGACCAGCATACCAGGTCGGCCGAAGTGTCGGGATTCGATGAGCTCTGCGTGGGCCACTGTTGACGACTAAAGCTCCGATGTGGGGTTCTCACATATGCCTTGGTGGCTCTCGTCCTGGGCACACACGTAAACACGCGCACACGCACAACTACAGGCACGGGAAGTGCCCTGCCCGCACTAGGAGCCATCGAGTCGAAAATACACAAACCAATCTGCCTTACATTTCTCAAATTAAATGAAAGCAGCCCCCAAAACAGGTGTAAACATTCGCTGAAGCTCCCAATTTCTATCCCTGAATTAATTTGAGCTTGCAGTTTACTTTAGTTATCATGTTCACTCGACGAACTACATGTGTGAGCCATCGCAATCTGCCGCAAATCCACCAGGCTCCACATCTCTTAATCAGTACGTGCCTCACATATGACCCCGAACTTTTGTTCCCAAAATTTTGTGCCGTCAAAGCGAGTCATCATGTTCCCGTGAGCAGACGAAAGAAAACTGTCGAGCTGCATTAGAGCAAGAGCTAAATTTGCAAACGTGCTCTACACAAATAATTACAAGCCTATGCAGCATAACAACAGGAACACTAATAATATTCAACATCCGCTTTCGCACGTCCTAGTGCTACTTAAACTTCCACTCCGCGAATGTACTGCAAAACTAGCTCTGACTTTGCGGTCACAATTCGTACACTTCACACACTATATAAAATAACCTTGATCTTGTCCTTTAAAGCAATAAACAGAAAACAAAACTCGCTAACATTATGCGCAAAACTCAATAAGAATATCCATGCTTATCGATCACTCTTGCATAAAAGCCAACTCAAAGCACTGCCACTATTTACGCACTTGTTGAACAAACACTAACCTGGTTTTTTACCAGCGTCCACACAATACGCATGAGTTTAAAGCAACAACCAAAACTCTCGCTAGCATTACGCGCTAAAAAACTCACAACCGTTCCTTATGACTTACTCATGCTAAAAGATAACCTCAAACACATTCGCGGTTTCGCACGCCCGCTATACAAACCGTAACACTATTCCTTGCATTCTACCTGAATGACACGCAAATCACGCACTTGTTGAACAAACACTAACCTGGTTTCTTACCAGCGTCCACACAATACGCATGAGTTTAAAGCAACAACCAAAACTCTCGCTAGCATTACGCGCTAAAAAACTCACAACCGTTCCTTATGACTTACTCATGCTAAAAGATAACCTCAAACACATTCGCGGTTTCGCACGCCCCCTGTACAAACCGTAACACTATTACTTGCATTCTACCTGAATGACACGCAAATCACGCACTTGTTGAACAAACACTAACTGGTTTCTTACCAGCGTCCACACAATACGCATGAGTTTAAAGCAACAACCAAAACTCTCGCTAGCATTACGCGCTAAAAAACTCACAACCGTTCCTTATGACTTACTCATGCTAAAAGATAACCTCAAACACATTCGCGGTTTCGCACGCCCGCTGTACAAACCGTAACACTATTCCTTGCATTCTACCTGAATGACACGCAAATCACGCACTTGTTGAACAAACACTAACCTGGTTTCTTACCAGCGTCCACACAATACGCATGAGTTTAAAGCAACAACCAAAACTCTCGCTAGCATTACGCGCTAAAAAACTCACAACCGTTCCTTATGACTTACTCATGCTAAAAGATAACCTCAAACACTTTCGCGGTTTCGCACGCCCGCTGTACAAACCGTAACACTATTCCTTGCATTCGACCTGAATGACACGCAAATCAAACTACTCTTTCAAAACATTTTCGGTCATACGATTTTTCAAAACTCAATCTCTTAAACACATCGCAAACCATTCAATCTCATACATGACTGTAACCCTTCAACAAACAACTCGCTTTCTCACTTTCCAATATGCCTTCACACTCACTATCGGTTCAACAAAAAGTTACAGTTCACGAAATTCAATCTAACTTCAACAAGAAAGCTACAAAAGCAAATCTCAGAATACACGCGGAGATAAAGAAACATCACTTCGCAAGGCTAAAATAGACAAATAAGCAAAAGCGTCTCTCCAACAAGTCATCCATTAACATTGTTCGAAAACCTAGGTCTGTCTCCCATTTTGAGACGTACTCGCGGTGGTCGCGCTCGGAACGCTTTTCTTGCACAGGAAACGCAAAACGCGAAGCACCTGTTCGACTCTCCGCACAGCGCCACTCTCCTCGCCATCGCCTTGCCTGCGCTATCGTCGTCGCATTGTTCGATCACTTCGCGACGACCCCTGACCTTGCACACCCGCCGCGACGATGCTGCACCGCGAAGAGGACGGGAAGTTAACTGCAACCGGCCCTCGGACCGCTTCCGCGCAGAGTGCACCTCTCCTCCCCGTTTCGTTCGGCGGCTCCTACGTATTTTGCGCTGATCTGTCTTGGGTGACAACCGCAACCTTTTCACTTTTTTGCTTCTTCGTTTGAAGCCCACCTGGCGACCTTCCACGCTCTTTGCGGCGTTCCTCTCTTTTCGACGCCTTTTCGGCCTATGCCGCTTCATCCTGCACGTTTTGGAGCCCTTCGCTTCCTTTTCATGCACCTGTGCAACCTCACTGCACTCGCTAGCTGGCCGATCCACGCAGTCTAAATGATTTCCAGCAAAATCATCTGTTCCTTCACTCTCCTGACTGGTGGACCGCTTCAAACACTTAGGAAAGTTGCAGCTGTCTGCTTCTAAGCTACTTAGCTCGCATACCTGGGAGCTACCCTCCACTGCAACCTCCTCCTCAAATTGTGCTTCACTGCACCCTGCTGGCCCTTCACTGGTAGTCCTGCCTATCGAGTCGAAATTACCTTGGACGCGGCATGCAGGATCTACCGTCGCGACATATTCCCTTTGTATCCGTACCAAATCGTCCGCAACCTTCCTAGGTGCTTCACTCTCGTTCCATCGGCACGGTACCTCGTCGCGTTCCTCAAATGCAACCTGCTGCTCACATTGCGCTTCACTGCGCTCTCCTGGCCTTTCACTGGTGTTCTTGCATGACATGTCGAAATCACCTTGGACATTGCATGCAAGATACACCGTCACGACGTCCTCATTTTGTATTCGTGCCAAATCGTCCGCAACCTCTCTAGGTGCTTCTCTTTCATCCCATTGGCACGATACTTCGTCGCGTTTTTTTCGGCCTTCAAAGACATCCACTTTCACTGCGGCATCTTTGTCACCAAAGTTCACTTCATTTGTGAACGTGCCGCCCCTCTCGCGTGCGCTAGCCCTTTCTTCGGCTTTGACCTCCACCGCACACGCTACCACTTCGCACCTTTCGTGCACTACTTCCGCAGATACCTGATTATCTCTCTGCATTGCCTTCCGTTCCCGATCTAGCTTTTCAATCTCTTCGTTCAAAAATTTCAACTCTTGCCTGCGCCTTTCGTCCTCAATTCTTTCCTTTATTTCCCTTTCCTGATTAATTAGAATTAAGGTGCCGAAATATTCAATGTCCTCCGGATCGCTACCACTTTCTATTATTAGGTTTTGAATTTCTGATTCAGGCAAGTTCTCATCCACGTCTAGATCAAACTCCTCACACAGCATCAACAGGCTAGCTTTCGTCAAACTCGTCAAATTCATGGTAACTGCTTTAAACTTTGACTCTGCTTTCGCAAAAATGTAGAAATCAACCCCACCAGCGTTTCAGTTCTGGTTCTAGAGAAACTGAAGCCTGGCAAACTCTACAGAATTAACGAAAGCCCACACAAACAGCACCAAGTGACCTAATCCTTGTCTACCTTTTCGAATTTCTTAATCCCTCAATCAACTCCCAATCCTACGTAGCTCTCCCTCCTCTGCACCTATCCTTTCAACAATATCAATAATCAATCTCAGGCTCCCTGTTCATTCCCTCACGTCCACTACCAATAATTCTGCACTTTTCCACAAACGTATATGGGTTGCCTTCAGCAGCTTGTTTACTTTCCCTTGAAAGCTGCTTTCTGCTGAGATACGCACTACCACAATTCTAGGCCGTTGTACGATCGAGCTTTTAACGGTCCTAGGCTAAAAGACTCGATGACTCTCAAGCACAAAGCCAGGCACTCACCCAACACCGTGCAGTCGTGGTATGCTACGAGGATCCCGCCGTCTTCCAGGTCTTAGGGCTTTCGGCCGGTCCTTTCTCCATGGAGCCTCCGGTTCATCACGCCGCTCGCCATCCGTGGTCGTGGTTCATTCCACCGCTTGCCAGCCAGTTGTTGCGATCCCACCGCTGCCACCAGTTGTCGTGATCCTCACCGCTGCCACCGCTTGTCGTGGACTCGTGTCGCCTTCAGGCCAGGAGTCCACGGGGCAGGAAGGAAGAGTACGAGGAGTTGGTTTGAGAAAAGAATATCTACATTTATTTACATGGTTTGAAGGTGATGGCCGAATCTCAATCGAATCCTCTATCGAATCCTCTGATCCCGGGGTGCTCCCGTGGATCAAGTAACCAGCGTCGTCCGGCGACGCCTTCTTGGGAGGGCCCAGTTGGTGCTTCTTCCAATCGGAGGTTGCGGGTCCAAAGGGGAAGAGGGTTGTGCACCGCCCCTTTAACCTCGAAGGTGGCCGAGATGATCTGCACGCAGCCGGACCTTATGACGGCGCATCTGGACGCCTTCCGGTGACACATCTGGACGTCTTCCGGCCAGAGGTAACGAGAAAATTGTTACCGGCACTCGGCACGTTCGACTCGTATCTCTAACGACACCTGCGTTAACGAGTCTCTGGTGGCGCCGCTCCATCTCTGAAGTCCCGGACGTAACAAAGCGCACTTTAAGCCGCCACGGTACGCTACCTTCACTTTATCGTGGTATTCTGCACGCCTTGGACATGAAGGAGAACCCTGCGGCCAAAACTATTCCGGAGTCCTCCCACCAAGGCATGCTTGTTTAGCAGAGGGAGACGTCGAAAAATAAAACTTCAAAACTTAATTTTCACATCTTTAGTATTGCGACCCGAAGCCCCCGATAAGCACCATAACAAACACAACGCGAAGTGGTGAATATGTAGAAAGCGCCTGTTATTAATTACTTGTTAGTACATTTTACGTCCGCGCTTACAGTGCTCGTTTTAGCTGAGTCTTCCGTTTACTTGTTGGCGCGCAGCTGCGCGTACCGAGTTTATATCTGTAGACAGTTAACATATCCGTGCTGGGAGTGGTTAGTATTAACGAAGAAACGGCGCTACGAGAAGGTACAGAGCACGAAGCGAACAGGCATTGTACAGGCTGTGCTCAAACAAAGCAGGACTTTTTCCGACAGTATAGTAAACGTCGATCGCAGAACACAAACTGCCGGCGCTATCGAATGCTGTGTTTGCGCAGCCAAAGCGGTAACCTTCGGTATTATCAGAGTCCTTCAATGCTTTTCTGGTCACGAAAGTGCCGCCTCAGCTTCATATGGAGCCAGCACTGGCCGCTAGGGGCGCAGCTGTGCACGTGAGGACATGCTGCCGTCCGCTACCGCTGCGGTAGTGTGTTGGTTTGCTTTGATTTCCAATCTTTCTAAACATCTGAAAAGATCGTTTCACTTTACCACATTTATTTCGAATATTCAGCGTGCCTCGGTGACTGCGTGAACGCGCCGTCTGCCTTGAAATGAGCACCCGGGAGAAAAGAAACTAACAGCTCTGGACATGCAGCTCGCCGCAGTCGCGGTCGAAAATGATACAAAAATTCGGGGTTTGCCGCACCAGAACCATGACATGATATTGAGACACGTCGTAGTGGGGGATTTTTTATTAATGTTTAACAGCTGGGGTCGTTTTTATATGCATGTAAATCAAAGTTCACGCCTGTTTTCTGCTCTCGCGTTTCGCCTCGTCGAAATGCAGCCGTCGTACGTGGCCGGGGGAGCGCCGCTCGTTCGTCGCAACACTGCAACTGGTTCAGCTTTTCAAAATTTGCCTGAAATCAGACACTCTACATTCTCAATAATGCACTTGCTGTGCCACTTGTAAACAGAGGCG
Source organism: Hyalomma asiaticum (assembly GCA_013339685.2). Lineage (NCBI taxonomy): Eukaryota > Metazoa > Arthropoda > Arachnida > Ixodida > Ixodidae > Hyalomma > Hyalomma asiaticum. The sequence goes on along the minus strand of CM023481.1, from coordinate 107,378,382 downwards.
AACATACGAGTTGTTACACGTCCATTCGTCCGCAAGTGAGCGAAATCTCTCGACTGCGCAAAGTTACGCGTAAGGCCAGATGGTTCGCATGGCGCGGCTGCTCAATTTCTATTAAACTGTGAACATTATCAGACTCCTGGTGTCATTTTATTCGACCGAAAACCCAAACAATTAAACCATTACTGCAAGAAATGCTTCCGTAGAATGCCTTCTTTTCAAGACAAAAAAAAAATGAAACAGCTGTTCCATGCGCTTCAAATTTCTCGACCTAACGATTAAATCCCACTACGAGCCTTAGGCACAATATATGTAATATCAGAGTCCTTAAATGCCAGCAATGAAGGACTCTGGTAATACTAACCTCATAGCAGTCTTCGGTGCGGCGTGTTGCCCCGCCACGGTGGTCTAGCGGTTATGGCACCCGGCTGCAGATCCGAAGGTTGCGAGATCTAATCCCGGCCGCGGCGGCTGCATTTTGGTTGAGGCGAAATGTTGAGGCCCGTGTACTTAGAGTTTGGTGCATGTTAAAGAACCCAGGTGGTCAAAATTATTCTGGAGCCCTCCACCACGGGGCGTCTGTCATAATCACAGCTGGTTTTGGGACGTAGTAAAACCCGATCAGTCAATCGGTGCGGCGTTTAGTTTGTGATCATGGCGAACGTGAAAAGTAAGGTCGACCACAGCTGACAGTGTATTGTAATTAGGCCATTGTTTTATTAGCAGTCTCATATAGAAGAAACAGTAAACCAGTAACTTACGCCGCTCGTGCTTTCGACAAAGACACATCAGAAGTTCTTTTGGTTCTTTTAATGCGCGTCGCCGTTGATATTAAAATCATAAGGAGTGACAATGTCCGAGGCGTCGAAATGCTTTGCACACACACGTGTATATTTGGACTCAAAGTTGAAGTCGCCACTTTCCTGCCGCGGTATGGCCCGCTTCCATTTCTCTCGCTGCTCCTTGTCCGATGGAAAAGAAAACAACGGCACCTTCTTGGTCGTTCCTCTATAGCCGGAACGGCACCCCGGCACGCAACCCGTGTTGGGCATCGTCGTCTTACAACATTTTGGCTAACTCGGACACGTACGCACACTTTATCCACCAGCTTGTCTCGCTGTGCGCACGCGTTTCAGTACGCGAGCAGCCCGAACGATGCCCTCTGTGGCGCAGTGGCGCCGCGTCGCGGCAGCTTTGGGCAGCGTATGAAGCTCTCCCATAGAGTGACGGCGGAGTTTCGTGACCAGAAAAGCATTGAAGGATTCTGGTATTATCTTCAGCGCGCCCAGGTAAGAGGAGGACAGCAGAAATACGGGAGACGTATTTGTCAGTGAACCGTTTAATTCCACCTTCGTCATTTTCACCAACGGCTCGCACTTGTCTCGGGACAATGAAGGGAGGTAATACACTGCAAATTTGTCACGCCGCCAGCCCTGACAAGTGCACTACTTGTTAAGTCATTCCCTCCGCCTTTTCCCCGGCAGTATTGGCCCAGCACGTGACGTCTGAGACTCGGCATATGGGCCCGGAATGTGACGTTTACGTTTAGCTTCGCTAATACCATGTAGTACTACGCACTTGTCAAACGTCCCTTATGATCAGCCGATAAGTCCGATAAGGTGGAAGAATTCCTGTCGATGCCTCGATAGCTGTATCACTGCAACGCCTACACATAACACACACACGCACAACACTTTTACAGCGTAATGCTGTTATGAGATCACAACAAGGGTCCTTTTTGCGCCGTAGTTGTCCGCCGCCGCCGCCGCGGCCGGTGTCCGTAACCACTATCGCTGCAAATTTTAGAAAAAATAACCAGGACCGAGGAGTATTCCAACTTATCCCGTGCCTGGATTCGAACCCAGGCTCTCTGCGTGGCATTCGAGCGTTCCAACTCTGAGCTACGCCTGTGGTTGAAAAATCACTGCTAAAAGACCTAGACAGGTATAACGTCTGCCGAGGAATCCCATTAAAAAACGTAATGTTACGTGGAAAAATAGTAATACGCCACTACACGACGCGGAAAATGGATTGCATAACGAGTTCTAGGAATCATTTGAAAGAACACAGTGCTGCATGCTTTGTAGCTCTGAACCCATTACGGAGGCACTGGTAATTATGGCGTAGTGGGTATTTCCCTACTTGCCAAAATGATAAGTTATGGCGCAGGGGATACCTACCACTTCTACTTGCACTAGTTTCCTCAAGCGTTTAAAGTGTCCTCTAAATAGGTAGCTCCTCCAGCTTACGCTGTCGCTGTCCTGTGGTTCCGCGCAGGCCTGGCTCTTTTTCACCAACTGACGTCCACGAATAATCCAATACCTTTCGCGCAATAGCACGAGAGTGTCCGTCACCCCTGCATGCAGAAGCTGCCGGTGGGCCCGATGTACAAGAAGTTCGGTGTATCGATGCTGCCCAAGCAGCACAACAGGGTGTCGTTCGTCGTGGGTCATATTCACTGAACTGATACGCCCTCGTATGCGAAGAAGGCCGTCGCTGTCTGTCGTAAACACAAACTCCTTAAGTGGGGAGTTACTTAGCATCTGACACACGGGCACGCTAAAGTACTTTAGGTAAGGGGACATCTACCAGAAAGGCGTTCATGCCCAGTGACACACGACAAAGGAGTATCTCCTTCCCGGCAAAGTTCCTTCGCAGAAAGGTAGATCGGCGATCTACTTTTCGAGCGTAAACAGCGTACACGACCCGTAAACGGGAGAGAACTTTTCACAAAATTACAACACCCCTTGCGTATAAGATTTAGCTTTTAGCCGTGTAATGAGATTTGTCGGGCCGCAAAGATTTATGTTTACCGCACTCTCCAACGCTCACATCGCCGCCACGCAGGATTCCGGCAGTCATTATCTTTTTCGTCGCGGCGTTAAATGAACCATCAACATTATTGGCCATCAGCAATAAAAACGATATTTTTACGATCCACAATCGCTAAAGGTAATTAAATGCGGAACTTTTTAAAAATATTCACTATCTTGCTGCTTTAACAAGGAGCGCCATTTTTTTGCGGCGTTCGTCTTCGGAACCACCTAAAGAAGTTCACGTGCTGCCGTGTGTCATCGGTGCAACTACTTCCTGCAGAGGGTCCTTTAGAGTAGAAAAAGGGGTTCACTACAAAGGACTTTACTTTCGACCGTCTGTCAGGGGTATTAGCTCTATTCTCGGTGCTTCGAAGCTCGATAGGAAAGACAGAAGTTTGCACCCTCTTTTGGTCGAGCTCATCAGGCATGAAATTTTCAAATTGCTGCTCGATAGGCCGTGTTTCCTCTGACACAGAGCGATAGTCTCCTAGGGCAACATCCTCTCTCCAAGGAAGCCTGACCTCATAGTGTCCGTCAACACTCTTGATGCCCTTCGTGAATTCCTCCATTTTCTGCACGTTAGGAAACTTCTCCGCAGCGTTATGGCGTTTTTCACTGGCAGATTCGGAGCAGGTTTTTTTGCTCCGCCGCGACGAATCCGTGTTTCACTGGTCGATCGGGAGCGGGTTGGTGCGTTTCACTGGCAGATTCGGAGCAACTCAAACCGCGCCAGAGCGCTCCGGCTTGCTCCGGCGCCGAGGCACAGATTCAGACAGATTCAGGCGGAAGCGGGCCGCGTCCTCGCGTCACTTCCGTCTTGCCTGGAGCTGGAGTGTACAAGAAAGTGTAGCTTCCGTTTAGCGACGACAGCAGGACAAGCAGAAGCTTTTCCAGCTCAGAAGACAGTGATTACGACGTGCTGTACGTGCGTCGTGCGCCGTACGTGTGGCGTCGCGCCGCTGGCCACCGTTTGGTTCTCCCCGACGCTCGAATAGGTGTGATGCAGGCTGCATTTGCCGGTATGGCGTGTAATATATTGACTGTGATTGGGTTGTGAAATGAAATAGCTTACAAATGAGTGTAAGTATGTTTAAAGTGGAAAGCAGCACCTGTTTTCAAAACATTCGATAGATCTGAAGCCGCGGTACGAAAGGTAAACAGTGGCACTGGCCGTTTCACCGATGTGGCTCGCTTCGTTTCCATCGCTGCGCTCCACACCGATGTTGCAAAACCGACTGGATGTGTTAACGCCTGACGTGTGAGTACAAATGTTTATCGTGTTTGCAAAAGTAAGCGCTTCATTGCGAGTTCGCGGTTCGTCACGAACGACGACGGAATAGAAGCGGCGTCGTTAAGCCTACCCTCGGAGTCGTCGTTGACGTAAGACTGTTTGGATGTGCTTGTCGCTCGCGAAGGCACAGCTTTATCGAGAGTGTTCTTCAATGGTGTTATAGAGCGGGGATGTGCAAAACTCTTTATTTTCTACTTGTTGATGAAGACACGAACTCTTACGAGCGCGTATGCCAAGGTGCAAAATGCGGCCGAGCCTGCGTCCCTGCGTGCTCATCGTTCACCTCCCCACCCATCGTACGCTTCATGCCGGAGCTTACGGCACCGAACGCAGAATCGTACCGTGTATTTAGCGCTTAGTGCCCTCTCTGAGTAATAAAGCTTGAGCACAGAATGCGTGAATTGAATGTAAACAACTCAGAAACTGCTGCACTCAAAATGTGCCCGGGGAAGGCGTCTCTGGTTGCCACGGAAACGCACGGAGCGGAAGTGGGGTATGTATGACGTGCTGAACTGACTTCCTGTATACTCGCTCGCGGAGCATTCTCGCACTCCACTGGCAGATACGGATTCTTGAAATCCGAGCGCTCCCTCCGGGATTTCGGTGACTGCTCCGGATCCGCCAGTGAAAAACGCCATTAGACTCTTCACCGCCCTCAAGCTCCCGGAAGGGCCTGAGGATGGGCTCTGTTTGCTGGTCTGTTACGGAAGCTCTTAGCACGACTACCTGTGCACAGTTAACCGCCTTGCATTTCGATACGGTGGGCCCCTGCACTGCCCAACCGAAGACGGTTTCTGTTAATTTGCTGTTCAGCTTCTTAATTCTTCTAGTCAGGCATTCCCAAAATTGGTCGGAGCCTATGAGGACATCGATAGTGGCATCTTGCTCGGTAGAATCATCACCGAGTGGCAGCGACAGTTCCCGCAAAGTTTCCTTTACTTCCTCATCGGGGCAAGGAATTACCTGCTCGCATATAGATGGCACCTCCAGAGCGTCGAATACGTACTCCTCTTTGCAATTATCCTTTGCAAGAAGACGCACTGCGACTCTGCGGAAACTGCCCGGTTTCTGCTGTCCTCCAAAAACGCCGACCGTTAGAATTTCTGTTCCAAGGAGCCTGCAGCCGAGTTTTCGCGAGCACTCTTCGGTAATGAAAGTTCGCTGGCTGCCACTGTCAAAAATGATCCGCGAAAGCTTCTTTTTTTTCGTGCCCTTATTCCATGCAGTGACAGTCGGCATCAATACTGTCTGTTTTGTACCACCAGTATCAGCTCCCGAAGCATGCAAGCTCACTTGTTCTTTCGGTCGGGTTTCTGTGTCCCTCCCATTTTGGGCGTTTGCGAAGTCCGGATTGCACATGGATGTGGCATGTCGACGGTTGCACCTCTTGCATGCAATTCTCACTCTGCACTCTCTGGCTATGTGCCCCTTCTTCGTGCAGCGGAAACAGATTCCCTTCGCGGAAAGGATCGCTTTTTTCTCTGAGAGGTCCAAATTTGAGCTGCATTCCTTGTTCTCATGATCTGTGGACGCGCAGATCTCGCATGCAGCATCAGCAGCTGACCCTTGCAGAGCCGCAGCAGATGACGGTCGACAGTTCGATCGCTGTGGCTTTACCTTCTCTCGATCGTAATAAAACGCGGGCTTACCGATTGAGTTGTCAGGTCGATGTTCAAGAGCCCTTTCTTGGCTCTCCAACTCCCGCCGGAAGTAGTGGAGCAAGGTGGTGAGCGCTGTCTGATGTGCAGTCGCTGATCCGGCTGATGAACTGCCGTCCGTCGATGAGGTACACAAATCTGGCTGCGATCGATGGTAATTCGGGACGATCTCCTGTGGAAGCGCTCGCAGCAGCACGGGGTACAGCATGGTGTTGTAGCTGCCCTCTCCAACGCCGAGTGCCTTGAGCCCACGCCTATGCACCTGCAGATCGTCGTAGAGTCGTCGCAATTCGCGGACGTTCCTGGCGGATGTCACGGGCTTGAGGTCGATGAGCCCTTGGATATGGTCTTGAATCAGCGCCGTTGGGTTCCCGAAGCGCTGCGCCAAGATCTCGATGGCATCTGCGTAGCATTCAGCCGTCGCCTGCAAACCAGCTATGGCTCCTTCCGCTTCTCCTGATAAAAAGGACTTGAGGTAATTAAAGCGATCGATATCTGACAGCTCGTGGTTCTTGTGGATCGCTGCTTCGAATTGTTCCCAAAATGGCAGCCAATTTTTCCTCTTGCCGTCAAATTTCTTCAACTCCAATTTTGGAAGTCTGGTCCTCTGCGATTGAACTTGCGCGGTTGTTCTCGCTGGAGCAAGATTTCTTATTTGAGCTCCATCCGTCAAACTTTTGCAGAAGCTTTTCATGGAGCCGAGACAGCTGGCAATCTTGTCGTCGTACTCCATCACATGCTCAAAATCAGCGTCTGCGTCATCGTCTAGAATGTGCGGTTCAATTGCGGCGTTCACATCACTGAGCTGTTTCTGGACGAGAAGTAAACGTTCAATGAGTCCGCTTACCGCAGCGATGTCAGGAGCTTGTTGTTTTGCCAGGATGTCGTCGGCTTCATTGATGATGCGGGTCGATTGAGCTCGGATCACACGTCGTTTCTTCTTCAGGATCTCCATGGTTCTTTGTAGGTTCAGTGGTCGGGTTCGGTCGATATTCCTGATAATCTGTTCCCCGGTTTCGGCATCAAAATGATGTTGTGGTTCGATATAAGTCTTCTTTCTTAGTGTCGATGGTGGATGCTTCTTCGATGGTGGAATCTTTCTTCGTGTCGATGGTGGATGCTTCTTCGATGGTGGAAGCCAAAGTTCGATGAAGGTAGAAGTTTATTTTACACTTATTTACAAAACTGTACAAAACTTTGCCTCAACAGCACCTCAAACACTTCTCGTAGGAGCGACCGTCGTCCGTCGTTTCGTCTTTTCTCGTCCGCTCCCCCGAGTCCGTCTACTGATCTGACCCGTTACGGTCACCGTTCTCACGCTTCCGCCCCGCTGCGCTATTCTTTTGGTCCTCCCTTCCTCTTAGTGGCTCAAGCACGTGGGTTTTCAAAAAAGCAACAAAATACAAAGGGAAGCAAACATGCATTCCTCAACACGAGCGCACACTTTTCGCACTGGCTTACAGTTATTCAAGCGATTCTTTATGTTTCCCGTAATTGACTAATTATTCACGTTTAATACCTGAACTCTTGAGTTATTGGCTGTAGGCCAAATGTAAAGTTGCAGAGCACCTTCACGAACCACCGACCTACGTTTCATGTACGATACGTCCCATGTAAGTTTTCTTTTTTTTTTTCCGGGTTGTAAACAAAAGCGCGCAAAATAATAATAAAAAATAACATGTGCCGGAGCGTTTTGCGCACTGTTATCGCGCTGCTTCCAAGCGTGCAATTGTTCAACAAGGTCGGCTGCAGCGCGACCGCTTGGGCGGCGCTGGCTTGGGAGCCTTACCTCCTCGGCAGCGCTCGGCTAGCATGTATTAGCCGCGCCGTCATTCGCAAAGGCCAAAGGCCCAGATGCCGGCAACCATAGAAACACACTGCTGATTCCCTGTGGTCACACTGGACAGGCAAGTGCGAGAAAAATAATTCGAATAGCTACCAGTTGTCTGGAGAATGAAATTCATCAGTTTAAATGCTACTTTTGTAATAAGGAATCATTTATTTACTTGCTTACTTAAAGCGCTTTTTCCTCTGGTGTTTCACGCCCCAAAACCAGCTATGATTATGAGAGACGCCGTAGTGGAGGGCTCGTGAGATTTTGACCACCTGGGGTTCTTTAACGTGCACTGACATCGCACAGTACACGTGCCTCAACATTTCGCCTCCATCGAAATGCAGCTGCCGCGGCCGAGATTCGATCCCGCTAGCCTCGGATCAGCAGCCGAGTACCATAGCCACTAAACCATCGTGGCGGGGCTTGCTTAAAAGCGTTAAAAGTTATCCCAGAGGATCGTTTGAAAACATGTCTTGGGAACTTATCCAATAAAAGTATTTTATACATAGACTAGTTGATTTGCGTGCAGCAAGAGAAGGGGCTCATTTCGATACAGATAACGAGCAGCAACATATGCTAGCAGCTCGACATTCAGTAAAATGAGCTCCTTTCTAGCGCTGATAACAAGCAGAAGAATCGAGGAAACTAGGCTTGTGTGAATATCAGTTTTTTATTTTAAAGCAAAAGGTGCATGGGAATAGAAATTAATAGAGAATAATTTGAAAACAAATTAGGATATGCCAATATAATTCGAACAGTAGTGAGTGTAATTTATAAACGTTAAAGTACTAATGGTGCGATGTCTGAGGAGGCAGCGGAGTTGGTGGCGTTCTCCTCCTCCTTCTCACTTTCCTTCCCTACCCCTTGCTACAATATAATCTATACTTACAAGACTATGCCATGCTTCCCCCTTTTCCCTCCTCCTCACCCCTTGTTACACTGTCACTGTGCGTACCTGTTATGCATCAAGCGCTCCCCTACTCAATTTCCTCCTACTCATTTCCCTTTACAACCACCTTGCCGTACTACACTATATAAGGCCACGCCATGCTTTACTCTGCCCTCTCTTCCTTTCTCTCCTCATCACCCTCAGACCCTCTCATCCTTGTCCCACACCCCCCGCTATATTAATACAAGGCTATGCTATGCTATGAAACGCCGCGGCTGGTGGGATAGAACCCAGAACTTAGAGCGGCGCGTGAAGTTTTTTGCACCTCACACGTTGCACTGCCTCCAGATCGGCCCACGTTTCCTGTGGGTGGATTACTCTTTACCACCGGCTTAAAGACCTCCGCTCTCTAGGAAAAAAAATAAATAAAAACTGCAGATCCCACGCCCTGTGGGAATCGGTGTCATGCGAAGCAGTCAGCGAGAAAATTGCCTATGATGGATCGTGTGGCATTCAGCGAAGTGTTACGTGTCGCATGAACGTCTTTGTGAATGACTGGGTTTATGCTGAACGTGGGCTAACCAGGAAACTCCACAACACGGTGGTGGCTGAATTGTATAGGTCATAGTACGACTAATGTTGGCAGTGACGTTAGCGCACAGCACAGATGCCTGTTTTATCTAAGAAAAAATGGTGTGCTAACGTGCGTATCATAGGAGGCGGTTGTTGAAGTATTCCTGCGGGATCGACTAAAGTTGCACAAAAGCATCCCGAGCGATAGCAGGACATGTGTTTCTTATCACATTGCTGTGATACGCTTAGCGCATATTGGAAGTGCAACTGATGTCACCGAAGAGACATCATCATAACTGCTGGTGCAGCAGGCTTATTTACTATATGTACCTAGTGGTAGCGTGCTTGCTTGGCACCTTGGTGGCCCGAGTTCAATACATGCCTACCGCTTGGTACGTTGCCTTCTGAGATTAGAGCGCATTTGTGTGTCTGTTACGTCTACATCAAAATCCTTTCGCTACGACAAACGATATGTCTCCGTTGTTTTTAAGTGCGTTCTAATGATGTGTTGAATGTCTATTTGAGTTAACCCGAGATTGACATCGGCTGTATAAAATTCAAACACATGTGGCGCATACCCGAATACCACGAGCCCAGCCGTACGGGCATGAGCCACACGTGATTGCAGTATCGTTAATCGTGACGTACATGACGATTATATCATTCTAGAGATCTAAAGATCAATCATTCACGTTCCTCATACATCGATACCCTACCTTCCAAATTTTGGTGTATACCAAGTAAACGAGACTACCGGGAGAGCGCCGAGACATAGGCGGCTAGATAGATACTGTCAAAGTTGCTCAGGTTTGCCAAGAACTGCTTCGCAGTTAAAATTAATTGGGGCACAGGCAATATGTAGACGTCACAATGAAGTGCGGACTCACGACATTGCGCATATCCTCTGAAAGGAGTGTTGTTTCACGGCACAGTCGTCAATGTCGCAGTGAAACCAGCTTTACAGGCGGCTTACATGGGAACGAGAACCGGCATATTCGTATCCAGCATGGTATGGCCGATGGGAAAGTGCGTTTGTTCGTTCCGAATACTACCAAATTTCGGAATTTATAAATTCCTGTCGAAGCGAACTCCAACAGAAATGTATTCGCTCGATTATTCGCACACAACTAGTATTACGACGATCTACTCTAAATGTAATGATCAGTACATGTTATTCGCTACGTGGCATATTGGAAGCTGTCCAAATATTCGCCGCAATTACCGTATGTTCGGCCGTAGCCACATATCTGGGGATATCCGAATAAGCATTTTTCGAAGAGAATATGCTTCGAATAAGGAAAATATTCGAGTGGTATTCGCAGTTTCTCACACCCCTACCGTTAAATTATATAATTCAGAGATATGGGGCTACAGGCGTATAGTATAGATAATTGGCAAGTGTAAGCATGCAGGTAACGAAGTTCGTGTGAGCGCACGGGTATTTTCTGGGCAGGGGTCAAGGGAAGGGAAATGAGGCGCAGAGCAGAAGCTAAGTGAATGAAAAGTATGTTTGTGAAGTTTAAGCAGTATGATTTCTCATCTACTTTGTGTTGGGAATTGTTCGTGAACAAATGCACTGTAAAACATAGTGCATTTAATATCGAAATGGAGCGGTAGCTCTGATTGATTGATTTGTGGGGTTTAACGTCCCAAAACCAGCTCTGATTATGGGAGACGACGTAGTGGAGGTCTCCGGAAATTTCGACCACCTGGGGTTCTTAACGTGCACTGACATCGCACAGCACACGGGCCTCAACATTTCGCCTCCATCGAAATGCAGCCGCCGAGGAGCGGTAACTCTGAGAGCTCAAACAGATTACTATAAGTTAACGGAACCGCGATTATCAGTGCCATAAAATCAAGCCTTAACTCAGCTTCCTTGTCTTCACGTCACAAAATTTTCCGTCTTGCATGTTTCATAAGTTCTCATCAGCCGCTGTAACGCAACGAGGTTTATCTCCCCAGCCCTGTATGTGTCAACCAGATTGGATCGTTTTTACAAGGTCAGCTTTCCAATTCTTCTTGCAGCCGCACACATCCAACAAGTAGAACCGCCTTCCTGCCTCAACGGTCACAACTGTTAATCGCCAATTATTCAAAAACGTTCCACAGCTAATACTGTATAACTGGGAACCCCTTCGCACTCATAGCTCAACCTGCATACACGAACACTAAAGCTAACGTTGTATATCTAGGTGCCGCTTATTCTTGATCGCTGTCGAATTTTCGTGCTTCTTTTCCCTTGCAGCCACTCTATTCTATAACACCGCATGGCCGGAGGGTACGCTCAATAAATACATACGTTGAATAGGGATATTAATTTCTATATTTTAACCCCCCTCCTCCAAATATTTCATAATGAGGCCACATGAAGGGTGGCACTCACGTTCTTCACTATAGACAAGTTACAATAGACACACATCGATTGTTTGAAAGATAGCGAGATGAAGTGGATCAGAAATATTTGCGCAGTAGTAGCTGGGAGTTGAGACGCTAGCTGACATGAAACGCGAGGTGACATGGAATGACAAATGAGTCGCGACCATCGGACAGCAAAAGAGTTGAAAGTGAAGTATGTCGCAGGGAACAAAAGAATCAGTTTTGCCAGAAGGGCGAAGCAATGAATGCGTTAGCAATGCATGAACATGGGCTAATTAGGTAAGCATGCAGGTGCTTAAAGTGTCATTTGAGGGTCGAGCGGCAGAGACAACGGCCCAGCGGAGCCTGCGAGCTGTCATGTTGTTTTGATGTTATCTGGCACGTGCTTCACACCGCGCGACCGCGCTAAGCAGCTTGCACTTTGCACCATCGAGAAACTTGGCCCAGCACAGCGGCATCAAGCGAGCGTGCTCCTTCCTGCACTCGCAGAGGCATTCGGGTGAGCGTACGTGGCGAGGGCACTGTATATATGCGAGAGGCTTGTAACGGAGCACATGACCAAGGCGCTGCTATACGCAGTACGCAGCACGTCTGATGGGCGCCGAGATGGCGCACGCGCCAGCGATGGCGACCGCGCAAAGTAGAAAGGAATTAAAGAGGACGAAAATACAAGCCTGCCTTCGGTGGGAACCGAACGCTTGATCATCCAGTTGGCGCAAGGGTGGTAGCTGGTGGTTCGCAAGCGCTCGAACCCTGTGAGAGCCCGAGAACCCGGTGGAGAGCCCGAGAAATCTGAAGAGTTGAGACTCGAATTGCCGTCCTTGATCGGTTTTGACGCGACGAGGAGTGCCGAAACGGGAAATCCCGCCGGAGAACAAGGTCGAGGCGACGTTTTCTGCCGTAATCCTTGCGAGCGGCCATACCTCTGGCCATCGGGTATAATGATCAATGGCGCTGAGGCAGTATATTACCGCTATAGCGGTAAGGTCCGCCAGGTGGAAGGGGGCCAATAATGTCCATGTGGATGTGTTGAACCGTTCCGACGGCAGGGTAAATGCCCCGAGCGGCGAAGTGACGTGCCGAGTGATTTTGGCGCGTTGGCTGTGGATGCATATGCGCGCCCAGGTGCGCAGTAACGCTGCTTTGAGGGCCAAATGTAACGGTCAGTCACGAGGCGCGTAGAAGCGCGAATGCCGGGATGGCGGAGGTTGTGTAACTGGTTGAAGAGGCTGTGGCGATGTAGCGAGGGCACATATTGTCTCACTCGTCTGATGAATATGTCACAGTACAGGGTGTCCGTCGACCGACGGGACGGCGACTTGTTGAAAACAAAGAGAAGTGCCATTCTCGAGGAGCTGCTGGAGTTCGGCGTCCATCTTCTGAGCGTCGGCGAGGTCGTCCGTCGTCACAGGTGGCAGTTCGACAGCGGAGACGCGGGAAAGTGCGTCGGCGACCACATTGTCTTTCCCGCTGATGTGTTGGGTGTCTGTGGTGAACTGGGCGATAAAAGGCAGTTGGTTCTGCTGGACTGGTGGGAGTTTTTCGCGGCGTCGGGAGAAGGCGTAAGTGATAGGCTTGTGGTAGGTGTAGATGGTGCAGTGCTGTGCCCCGAGGATGTAGCGAAAGTGCTGGACTACTTCGTAGATTCCAAGAATCTCTCTATAGTAGGCTGGCCAGGTAGTCTCCGCAGGGGCCGAAGTTGCCAGCGATGCTGTGAAAGGACGGGGGCGTCTTTGGACTGGAAAGTTTCTTCGAAAATAACGCCAACGGGCACCAGCTCTTGTCCACGTACTGCATGAGAAAGGCTCCAACGTTAGTACTAGAGGCGTCGGTGAAGAGCCCTCATGGGGCTTCTTGTTTGGGATGAGAGAGCAGAGTGGCGTTGCTGAAGGCAGTTTTGTAGTCTTCGAATGCTTACATTAAAGGTGGTGTTCATGCGACAGACTGGTTGCCTCGTAGGATAGCCACCGCATCGTGGAGAGGGGCCCGATATGTGGCTGCTTTAGGCACGAAGCGCCTGTAAACGTTGAGCATGCCAAGGAAACGGCGAAGGTCTTCTGCTGCGCTAGGCTGAGCGTAGTTTTGAAGGGCCAGGACGCGGTCAGGCAAGGGTCTAGTCCCTTCTGAAGAGATTTGATAGCCAAGGAAGGTGACGACGGGGGCGCCGAGCGTGCTCTTCTGGACGTTAAGGAGTAAGCCGCGGTTGTCTAGGCGCTGGAAAAGTCGGCGAAGGTGCTGGCGGTGGTCCTCTTCGTTGGGAGAGAAAAACATAATGTCGTCCAGGTAGACGAAGCAGAAGTCTAGGCCGCGAACGACATCGTCGATGAAGCGTTGGACGGTTTGTTCCGCGTAGCGGAGGCGAAAACACATGAAAGGGAATTCAAATAAGCCGAAGGGCGTTATGATTGCGGTCTTTGGGACGGCATCCGGATTGACAGGAATTTGGGTGTACGCCTTTACGAGGTCAAAAACCGTGAAGCTGGTGCTACCGCGCAAGCGCTGCGCAAAATCCTGTATATGACGGACGGGGTGCCTGTCGGGGATGGTGCAGGCCTTGAGGGCGCTATAACCTCCACAGGGCGGCCAGCCGTCGGTCTTCTTTGGCACCAGATGAAACGGTGAGGCGTAGTATCCCTCGAGCGGCGGGCAATCCCTCGTGGAGCATGGATTCAAACTCGTCTTGGGCGGTTCGCAGGGGTTCCGGAGCGAGGCGACAGGCGCGACAGGAGACCGGAGGGCCGGGAGTGGTGCGGATGTCGTGCACAGTTGTGCGGCGCACCTCTCGAGGACGTCCGCTAGGCCGAGTCAGGTGGGGAAATTCCGCGAGGAGCGCCTGGCACGGCGATTGATTTCCGCTGCAAGCACCTTAATGCTGGGCTGTTGGATGGTCGTATGCTGGCCTGGCGAGGAGAAACCTTTTGTGGCGTCAATAAGACGGTCATGTCGGCAGTCTGGTAGGAGGTTGTAGTACGCCAAGTAGTGGGACCCGACGATTGGCTCTGCAACGTCGGCGATGAAGAAGTTCGACGGAAATTTGCGGGGTAGGTTCAGGAGGAGCGAGCCGAAGGTCTTAATGCTCCAGTGGTTCGCTGAACTAAGCTCAAAGGACATGCAAGGGCGTCTGTCATGCAGGAACGCTCGCGGAAAGCAGCAGAAGTCGGACCCGCAGTCGATTAGGAACCGCCGCTTAGCGACTTGGTCGGTGACAAAAATCCGACGGCCTGTGAGTTCGCAGCTCGCGGCCGTCTTTACGGGATGCCGTTGAAGTTTTCCCTGACCTCCGTCTGAACAGGTTGGTTGGCATTTCCGGACAGAGCCACATGGTAGTAGCAGCGGCCGTTATCGCTACGATGCGACGAGGCGGCGTCGCGGTCGTGGCTTTTGGAACGGTTCGGAGGACGTGACTATGGGAGTTGATCCAGGTCATCATCATCATCATCAGCCTGTTTAGGTCCACTGCAGGACGAAGGCCTCTCCCAACGATTTCCACTCCACCCTATCCTCAGCGAGTTGGTTCCACTTTATGCCCGCAAACTTTTTAATTTCATCGCTCCATCTAACCTTTTGCCTGCCTCTGTTGCGTTTTCCCTCTCTTGTATCCATTCCGTCGCTCTTACAGTCCATCTGTTATCTTTTCTCCTCATGACATGTCCTGCCCAGGTCCACTTCTTTCTTTTAATTGATAAGATAATATCGGCTACTCCTGTCTGTTGTCTGATCCATTCTGCTCGTTTTTTATCTCTTAGCGTTACCCCTATCATTTTTCTTTCCATTGCACGTTGCGCGCTCCTTAGTTTCATCTCTAGTTTTTTCGTTATCCTCCACGTTTCTGCACCGTACGTTAGTACTGGGAGAATGCAGTGATTGAATACTTTTCGCTTTAGTGAGAGCGGTAAGCTTCCAGTCATGATTTCGTAATTCCTTCCGAATGCGCTCCAGCCCATCCTTATTCTACGGAGAATTTCTTTTCCATGGTTAGGAGTTCCTGTTATTAACTGTCCCAGGTATACGTATCTTTGAATAATGTCCAATGTCCATAGGACGGGTGATGTCGATTCGGCACGCCAGCTCGAGGGGGGGGGGGGGGGGGGGCTGTGGAGCGCCTAGGACATGTACGGTGAGTGGCGGCGACTTCAGCGACTCGGTCCGCGGTTTGGGCGAGATGGTCCAGCGGTACATACGGCTGAACCTGGAGGATGGCCTGTACTTGTGACGGTAGGAGCTGAGGCCAGTAGTTCGGAGGAGAGTCGTCGAAGCGCGTGTTGCTCGCGAGGGTACGCATATGGAGCAAGAACTGCGATGGCTTGCTGTCACCGAGCTGACAGCAAAATCGTGAAGTAGCTGACGTACCTTCAGGTCTGAGGGTGAAAACCGTCGGATCATTTCCGTCTTCAGGTGCAGGTAACAGTTGTCAGCCGGAGGATTTGTATGTCGCGAACCTCAAGCATATAGCGATGGTCCTGATGGGCGACGACGTAGTCGTAGCGTGTCCGATCCTGGGTGATACGTGCCAGCAGAAAACTACGCCTCGACTTGTGCGAGCCAAACTTCTGGTGAATCTGCTCAAAACGGCGGAAGCTTTACGGCGAAGTAGTAGCGTCTGCGTTGACGGCGACCGCTGGAGTGGAGCATTGGGCGGTTACTGCCTAAGCGAGGCTGCGCAGGATTATTTTGGATGCGCTGCTGCAGTTCTTGAAGTTGTTGCTCTTGGCTGTGAATTACCTGTTTCTCCGCCTGCAGTTGCTGTTGAAGTAGTTCCAGCTGTTGGCGAAGAGCGGCAGAGGCTTCCTGGTCGGCCATGGCGGTGGGAAACGTATGTTCGGTTTCCGTGTCCAAAGATGTGGGATGCCGTGTCCGTCGAAATAGGAATCCCACGTAAGAACATGTAGAGCGCGTGCAGGAGGAACTGCCAGCGACCACGTTTGCTGTGCAACTGCCTTTGTTTTCTCCACGAGCAAACCGCGGAAGGCGAGACGCAGGACAGCAGTGCGAGAGGGAAAAACACCAAGCGTGTTTACACAAAGGAGTGACAGGAGCCACGCGGCTCCGGTTTTTCTACTGCGAGAGTTCGGCGGTGGCAGGTGCCACTATAGGGCTCCCCCTCCATGATAGGAGACCGATACGACAAACGATTACGACCGCTCCGAGCAAAGTGGGTCCCAGTGGACACTGCGCGCAGGAGATGGGGAAGAGTGCGGAGGGCACAGAACAGGGTGGGACACGGTTTGAAAAGAAGCCGACACGGACGAGACAGCGTTTTCACTGTACGTAGGCTTCAGGCGCGAGTACAGTGCAGTACAGTGATACTTTCTCGGGATCCATTAACATCACAACAAAGTTCGAGGGGAGGCGCTCAAGCATGGGGAAGGGTCCGAGGTAATGGGGCTGCAGTGAACCATGCACAGGGGCGTAACGCACAAACACGTGTAGCATTTTCCATGTCTGGCACAATGTAAGCTGCACGTGCTGGGTTCCGTCGCGTCGGTTGGGGCCAGAGGTCGAGGAAAGCATTGCGAAGGAGGCTCACATATTCGCTCTGCCGGAGCTCTTGGGTGTGCGGTGTCCTCAAAGTAGTCAGCCGGGAGGCGCAGTGTGGTGCCATAAACAACGAGCTCTGCTGTGGCGCAGGAGAGGTCTTCTTTGTATGCGGATCGGATGCCCAGCAGAACTAGGGAACCCGTTTGGTTCGGGACCCGCGTGCTGTCAATGTAGCTTTGAGATGCCGATGGAAGCGCTGACGAGGCCGTTTGTTTGGGGATGGTAAGCGGCTGTTCGCAGACGGGTTGTTCCGAGGAGCTTTAGAAGCTCTGCGAAAAGTGAAGACTCAAACTGACGGCCCCCGTCGGGGATTAATGTTGTCGGGTAGCCATACCGTGAGACCCAAGCGGAGACGAACGCCTCTGCGACTGTGGCTGCAGTGTTGTCAGGCATTGGCGTCGCTTCTGGCCACCGCGTGAAACGGTAAACGCATGTCAACAAATACCGGTGGCCTTGGCAAGGCGGAAGCGGTCCAACTATGTCAATGTGGACTAGAGAAAATCGTTCGTCACGTTGCAAGAAGCGGCGGGGAGGCGGTACTGGGTAGCGGTGAACTTTATCGCGCTGACAAGGCGCACATGCGCGTACCCAACCACGAATGTCAGCGTTCATGCGGGGCCACACGAATCGAGCTGCGACGAGTTTTTGAGTAGCTTGAATACCAGGATGAGCCAGGTTGTGGAAGGAGGTGAAGGCTAGCTTGCGAAAGGCGACCGGTAAAAACGGCCGCGATGTGTCTGTGGAGGCATCACGCACGATAGGTGCAGTCTAAAAAGTTACTGGCTCCAGTTGCAGGGACGTGGTCGCTTCGCGCATATAAGTCAAGTCAGGACAGCTCTCTTGCGCTGTCGCGAGTTCGCGGATGTCGAATGGAAGCGAGGTTATGTTCTTCGAGTGGCTGCGTGTGACGGCGTCCACGCGGCTGGAGCATCCGCCAGGGTGTTATCACAGTCACTAAAGTGTCGAATGTCGTTTGTGAATTCCGATATGAAGGAAAGCTGACGTACCTCTCGCGGCGTATATTGGGACTCGGAATGACCAATGTAGTAGGTCAGGGGCTTGTGATCGGTGTAGACCGTGAACGATCGGCCTTTTCTAGAAGGTGATGGAAATGGCGCACGAACAGGTACATCGCGAGCAGTTCACGGCCGCAAACACTATAACGGGTTTGGGCGGGGTTCATGCGTTTAGAGAAGAAAGCATGGGGTTGCCATTCGCCATCAACTTGCTGTTGAAGAACGGCTCCCACCGCAGAGCTTGATGCGTCGGTCATGAGTGCAAGGGGGCAGTCCGGATGTGGGAGAATGAGGAGAGTTGCTTCGGCCAAGGCATGTTTAATGGCAAAAAATGCGTCATCCGCAACAATGTTCCAGGCTAGCGTGGCCGACTGTTGTGTGCCACAGAGCAGGTGATCGAGTGGTTCCAGGAGCGCTGCACAGTTTCTCACGAAACGGCAGTAAGAATTTACCAGACCCAGAAACTGCCGGAGCTTGGTAAGCGAAGTCGGCTCGGGGAACTTGATGACTGCTTTTACTTTGTCAGGAAGTGGGCGGATGCCACTGGTGTTGACGTAATGGCCGAGAAATTATAGAGTGTGCACTTTTTCCGCTGTTTATGACGATTCCGTTGGCTTCAAGCCGCTCAAAGAGAAGGCGAAGGTGTTGCAGGTGCTCTTCGAAGGATGAGCTTGCCAGGAGCAGATCGTCCACATAGGCAAACACGAACGGGAGTCCTCTCGTCACGGTGTCAACGAAGCGCTGTGATGCTTGTGCAGCGTTTCGGAGTCCGAAGGGCATTCGCAAGAATTCGAAAAGCCCAAATGGTGTCGCTATGGCCGTTTTGGGGATGTCTTCTTCGGCCACTGGAATTTGATGGTATGCCCGAACAAGATCAATTTTAGAAAATATTGTAGCACCGTGCAGAACAGAAGTGAAGTCTTGGATGTTCGGAAGTGGGTACCGCGACGGTCTTAGCGTTGAGCCGGTAGTCTCCGCGTGGCCTACAGTCACCAGACTGTTTAGGGACGAGATGGAGAGGTGACATCGACTCTGGATGGCGGTCTAATTATGCCAAGCTCCAACATGTGCTCGAACGCTGCGCGGACCGCTTTGAGCTTGTCGGGAGTCAGGCGCCGTGGACGACAGAAATCAGGTGGGCAGGACGTTATGTCGTGTTGAATAGCGTGGGAAACAGGTTGAGTCCAGTCTGGTGGAGACGTCAGGGATGCGAACTCATTTATCAAGGCGGCGGACAGTTCTGTGGCAACTGTAGTGCAGAAAGGCGCCACAGCTGTAGTTGCGGCCGCAGCTATGCCTTGGACAAGCTCGTTAATGAGTCCTAAAGACGTTTGTGCCCGAGGTCAACAAGTAGACCCTGCTTAGAAAGAAGGTCGGCCCCTATAATTGCAGACCCGACGTCGGCGACTAAAAAAAGACTCACCGGAGCAGCCTTCGAAGCTCCAGGTTCAGTGTGACAGAGCGTTGGGAGTACACAGGAATGCGGGTGCGCTTGCCGCGGGCGTCGCGGGAACAAAGCCGCCGCTTTTACTGCGTACTGACCGAATACGACGACGTTTCTATAGAAAAGCCATGCGCTAGGCCGCCGTCGCCTATTCTTCCCCGTCGATCTATCGCCGAACATAACAGACGCGCCTGTCGGGAGTCGCTCTTTTGTGGCCGGTCAGGTGTGCGTGCCCAAGGAACAGTTCTTCGTACTGCATTGCACGGCGATTGCAATTTGCCGGAGACGCTAAGCGTTGGCTTTGTTCAAGCACCTAGGGCCTTCTGCATCGGCAATGTTGTGCCTCGAATTCCTCTGCCAGCACTTGCGGTTCCACTGGCGACTGCGCCCACAGAGTGCATTCCCGGAAGGAGTGCGTGCGTCAGCAGTTGACGTGGTTCGAAAGCAACCTCGCCGGTCGACGAGAACAATGGACACCGGACATTGGGAGGACCCCCGGCGTCACTGCAAGCTCGGACCGGTACAAGAAGAGTGGTTCGTTAGACAGGAAATAGGCGCATGTTTCTGCAGACCAATAAAAGGTAGCACGGCTCAGCACTCCAGCCTCCTCGTGGAAAAGTGAGGAGGGATCGACCGCAACCAGGGTAGTTAAGCGCGTGCACATCGGTGCACCGCGGACTGTTCAAGGAGACTGTTTACGTTGACACGGCCGTGTCGCAAGCTCCTCACTGAGACACGGCCGTGCAGAATGTAAATTGTAAATATCTGTATAGTCTTTAACTGCTTCCTCGGCCTGTCGTCCGACCTGACGTACTCCTTGCCAAAGCGCCTCTTCGAAGCGGTGGGGGTACCAACGTCCCTGTACCCCACTTGTCTTCCCGCAACAGAGGTGACAGCGGTGCGATACAAACGTAACCCCGTATCTTCCGCCGGTCACCCCCCCTTCATAACAGCATTCTGTCGTCTCTAAAGTCGCCGCCTAGCGTACACGCTCATTTTGAGCCACCGTGCAAACGTCGACTGTTAAAGCGCGGTTTCCGCAAACTCGTGCATAACGAAAGCACCAGCGATTCTCTGACCGCCGCGGCAGCCGAAAGACAGGAACACAGATGCTTAATATGCCCGTTCCCCGCGTCCCTGGCTCTCGCCCCGCCGACGCCTCTTGGGGCGTCACACCTGAAAGAGGGCCTTCCTGCTGTTACTTCTGCGCCGGCTAAACTTGTGGTTTGTACTCTTCAAGCTTTAGTTTAAGTAGATGAGTGAATACAATGCATTTCTAGGGGTAGAAAAAATCGACCTCAAGCCATATCGTGAATCGAAATTACAACGTCAAGAAGGCCCTTGAAGGTGTATACTGGGCACTCGGTGCAAGGACATAGGAGCAGTTACAGAGGGGGAGGGGGTTAGGTCGGCGTCAGGAGGGGGGGGGGGGGGTTACAACCCCCGACCCCCCCCGTCGGTGCGCCACTGCACACGGACCCCCCGCTTGCAGGCAATGAGGCGGCCGACGCCGCGGCTCGAGAACTTACACGCCGTGCCGAGCCGCGACGACCGCGGACAGTCCTGACGCCCCGCCCAACATGCGGGCGATGCGAGAGTGAACGTGGGGGGATCGCATGACCACTTTTAGAGACATCACACTACACTACAGATTGAACAGATGCAAGTACCCACCACCACACGCCAAACTGGACAAGAAACAGGCGGGGTTGCCTGGAGACAACTACACACACATATCTAAACCCGGTGATCCTTCGCCTCTGCTACCCAGACATTTATGCATCTGACACGTGTAAAGTGTGCGGAACCAGAGCGACGCTGCAGCACATGCTGTGGGCATGCACAGGTAGCCAGTGGCGCACCGACGGAGGAGGGGGGGGGGGGGGGGTGTAACCCCCCCCCCCCCCTGAGGCCGATTTAACCCCCCTCCCCTCTGTAACTGCTCCTATGTCATAGAAGAATGTGGCGCTAATGTCTCGGCAAAACGCCGAAAAAATAACAATAATCATCACTGATGTTACTCTTATTTGGCATTTTATTTACTTTACGATTCCTCCAGCCGGTGGCCTTGGCAAGGCGGAAGCGGTCCAACTATGTCAATGTGGACTAGAGAAAATCGTTCGTCACGTTGCAAGAAGCGGCGGGGAGGCGGTACTGGGTAGCGGTGAACCTTTATCGCGCTGACAAGGCGCACATGCGCGTACCCAACCACGAATGTCAGCGTTCATGCGGGGCCACACGAATCGAGCTGCGACGAGTTTTTGAGTAGCTTGAATACCAGGATGAGACAGGTTGTGGAAGGAGGTGAAGGCTAGCTTGCGAAAAGGCGACCGGTAATAAAACGGCCGCGATGTGTCTGTGGAGCATTCACGCACGATAGGGCAGTCTAAAAAGTTACTGGCTCCAGTTGCAGGGACGTGGTCGCTTCGGCGCATATAAGTCAAGTCAGGACAGCTCTCTTGCGCTGTCGCGAGTCGCGGATGTCGAATGGAAGCGAGGTTATGTTCTTCGAGTGGCTGCGTGTGACGGCGTCCACGCGGCTGGAGCATCCGCCAGGGTGTTATCACAGTCACTAAAGTGTCGAACTGTCGTTTGTGAATTCCGATATGAAGGAAAGCTGACGTACCTCTCGCGGCGTATATTGGGACTCGGAATGACAATGTAGTAGGTCAGGGGCTTGTGATCGGTGTAGGACCGTGAACGATCGGCCTTTTCTAGAAGGTGATGGAAATGGCGCACGAACAGGTACCTCGCGAGCAGTTTCACGGCCGCAAACACTATAACGGGTTTGGCGGGGTTCATGCGTTTTAGAGAAGAAAGCATATGGGGTTGCCATTCGCCATCAACTTGCTGTTGAAGAACGGCTCCCACCGCAGAGCTTGATGCGTCGGTCATGAGTGCAAGGGGGCAGTCCGGATGTGGGAGAATGAGGAGAGTTGCTTCGGCCAAGGCATGTTTAATGGCAAAAAATGCGTCATCCGCAACAATGTTCCAGGCTAGCGTGGCCGACTGTTGTGTGCCACAGAGCAGGTGATCGAGTGGTTTCCAGGAGCGCTGCACAGTTTCTCAGCGAAACGGCAGTAAGAATTTACCAGACCCAGAAACTGCCGGAGCTTGGTAAGCGAAGTCGGCTCGGGGAACTTGATGACCTGCTTTTACTTTGTCAGGAAGTGGGCGGATGCCACTGGTGTTGACGTAATGCCGAAGAAATTATAGTAGCTGTGCACTTTTTCCGCTGTTTATGACGATTCCGTTGGCTTCAAGCCGCTCAAAGAGAAGGCGAAGGTGTTGCAGGTGCTCTTCGAAGGATGAGCTTGCCAGGAGCAGATCGTCCACATAGGCAAACACGAACGGGAGTCCTCTCGTCACGGTGTCAACGAAGCGCTGTGATGCTTGTGCAGCGTTTCGGAGTCCGAAGGGCATTCGCAAGAATTCGAAAAGCCCAAATGGTGTCGCTATGGCCGTTTTGGGGATGTCTTCTTCGGCCACTGGAATTTGATGGTATGCCCGAACAAGATCAATTTTCGAAAATATTGTAGCACCGTGCAGAACAGAAGTGAAGTCTTGGATGTTCGGAAGTGGGTACCGCGACGGTCTTAGCGTTGAGCCGGTAGTCTCCGCGTGGCCTACAGTCACCAGAATGTTTAGGGACGAGATGGAGAGGTGACATCGAACTGCTGGATGGCGGTCTAATTATGCCAAGCTCCAACATGTGCTCGAACGCTGCGCGGACCGCTTTGAGCTTGTCGGGAGTCAGGCGTCGTGGACGACAGAAATCAGGTGGGCCGGACGTTATGTCGTGTTGAATAGCGTGGGAAACAGGTTGAGTCCAGTCTGGTGGAGACGTCAGGGATGCGAACTCATTTATCAAGGCGGCGGATAGTTCTGTGGCAACTGTAGTGCAGAAAGGCGCCACAGCTGTAGTTGCGGCCGCAGCTATGCCTTGGACAAGCTCGTTAATGAGTCCTAAAGACGTTTGTGCCCGAGATCAACAAGTAGACCCTGCTTAGAAAGAAGGTCGGCCCCTATAATTGCAGACCCGACGTCGGCGACTAAAAAAAAGACTCACCGGAGCAGCCTTCGAAGCTCCAGGTTCAGTGTGACAGAGCGTTGGGAGTACACAGGAATGCGGGTGCGCTTGCCGCGGGCGTCGCGGGAACAAAGCCGCCGCTTTTACTGCGTACTGAGCGAATACGACGACGTTTCTACAGAAAAGCCATGCGCTAGGCCGCCGTCGCCTATTCTTCCCCGTCGATCTATCGCCGAACACAACAGACGCGCCTGTCGGGAGTCGCTCTTTTGTGGCCGGTCAGATGTGCGTGCCCAAGGAACAGTTCTTCGTACTGCATTGCACGGCGATTGCAATTTGCCGGAGACGCTAAGCGTTGGCTTTGTTCAAGCACCTAGGGCCTTCTGCATCGGCAAAGTTGTGCCTCGAATTCCTCTGCCAGCACTTGCGGTTCCACAGGCGACTGCGCCCACAGAGTGCATTCCCGGAAGGAGTGCGTGCGTCAGCAGTTGACGTGGTTCGAAAGCAACCTCGCCGGTCGCCGGTCGACGAGAACAATGGACACCGGACATTGGGAGGACCCCCCGGCGTCACTGCAAGCTCGGACCGGTACAAGAAGAGTGGTTCGTTAGACAGGAAATAGGCGCATGTTTCTGCAGACCAATAAAAGGTAGCACGGCTCAGCACTCCAGCCTCCTCGTGGAAAAGAGAGGAGGGATCGACCGCAACGAGGGTAGTTAAGCGCGTGCACATCGGTGCACCGCGGACTGTTCAGGAGACTGTTCACGTTGACACGGCCGTGTCGCAAGCTCCTCACTGAGACACGGCCGTGCAGAATGTAAATTGTAAATATCTGTATAGTCTTTAACTGCTTCCTCGGCCTGTCGTCCGACCTGACGTACTCCTTGCCAAAGCGCCTCTCCGAAGCGGTGGGGGTACCAACGTCCCTGTACCCCACTTGTCTTCCCGCAACAGGGGTGACAGCGGTGCGATACAAACGTAACCCCGTATCTTTCGCCGGTCACCCCCCCTTCATAACAGCATTCTGTCGTCTCTAAAGTCGCCGCCTAGCGTACACGCTCATTTTGAGCCACCGTGCAAACGTCGACTGTTGCATGAAGCGCGGTTTTCGCAAACTCGTGCATAACGAAAGCACCAGCGATTCTCTGACCGCCGCGGCAGCCGAAAGACAGGAACACAGATGCTTAATATGCCCGTTCCCCGCGTCCCTGGCCTCGCCCCGCCGACGCCTCTTGGGGCGTCACACCTGAAAGAGGGCCTTCCTGCTGGTACTTCTGCGCCGGCTAAACTTGTGGTTTGTACTCTTCAAGTTTTAGTTTAAGTAGATGAGTGAATACAATGCATTTCTAGGGGTAGAAAAAATCGACCTCAAGCCATATCGTGAATCGAAATTACAACGTCAAGAAGGCCCTCGGTGCAAGGACATAGGAGCAGTTACAGAGGGGGAGGGGGTTAGGTCGGCGTCAGGAAGGGGGGGGGGGGTTACAACCCCCGACCCCCCCCCCCCGTCGGTGCGCCACTGCACACGGACCCCCCGCTTGCAGGCAATGAGGCGGCCGACGCCGCGGCTCGAGAACTTACATGCCGAGCCGCGACGACCGCGGACAGTCCTGACGCCCCGCCCAACATGCGGGCGTTGCGGGAGTGAACGTGGGGGGATCGCATGACCACTTTCAGAGACACTACACTACAGATTGAACAGATGTAAGTACCCACCACCACACGCCAAACTGGACAAGAAACAGGCGGGGTTGCCTGGAGACAACTACACACACATATCTAAACCCGGTGATCCTTCGCCTCTGCTACCCAGACATTTATGCATCTGACACGTGTAAAGTGTGCGGAACCAGAGCGACGCTGCAGCACATGCTGTGGGCATGCACAGGTAGCCAGTGGCGCACCGACGGGAGGGGGGGGGACGGGGTGTAACCCCCCCCCCCCCCCCCCGAGGCCGATTTAACCCCCCTCCCACTCTGTAACTGCTCCTATGTCATAGAAGAATGTGGCGCTAATGTCTCGGCAAAACGCCGAAAAAATAACAATCATCACTGATGTTACTCTTATTTGGCATTTTATTTACTTTACGATTCCTCCAGCTGAAGCAAGGAAATGACGTATTGCGCAAAGTGCCCACACACGCAACAACTGTGTAATCGCACGCCAGGTCCTTCGTGAAAAATTGAACCCCCCCTGGCAGGGATCCTGGGTGGGCTACTGCGCCCACAGAGTGCATTCCCGGAAGGAGTGCGTGCGTCAGCAGTTGACGTGGTTCGAAAGCAACCTCGCCGGTCGCCGGTCGACGAGAACAATGGACACCGGACATTGGGAGGACCCCCGGCGTCACTGCAAGCTCGGACCGGTACAAGAAGAGTGGTTCGTTAGACAGGAAATAGGCGCATGTTTCTGCAGACCAATAAAAGGTAGCACGGCTCAGCACTCCAGCCTCCTCGTGGAAAAGAGAGGAGGGATCGACCGCAACGAGGGTAGTTAAGCGCGTGCACATCGGTGCACCGCGGACTGTTCAAGGAGACTGTTCACGTTGACACGGCCGTGTCGCAAGCTCCTCACTGAGACACGGCCGTGCAGAATGTAAATTGTAAATATCTGTATAGTCTTTAACTGCTTCCTCGGCCTGTCGTCCGACCTGACGTACTCCTTGCCAAAGCGCCTCTCCGAAGCGGTGGGGGTACCAACGTCCCTGTACCCCACTTGTCTTCCCGCAACAGGGGTGACAGCGGTGCGATACAAACGTAACCCCGTATCTTCGCGGTCACCCCCCCCCCCTTCATAACAGCATTCTGTCGTCTCTAAGTCGCCGCCTAGCGTACACGCTCATTTTGAGCCACCGTGCAAACGTCGACTGTTATAAGCGCGGTTTCCGCAAACTCGTGCATAACGAAAGCACCAGCGATTCTCTGACCGCCGCGGCAGCCGAAAGACAGGAACACAGATGCTTAATATGCCCGTTCCCCGCGTCCCTGGCCTCGCCCCGCCGACGCCTCTTGGGGCGTCACACCTGAAAGAGGGCCTTCCTGCTGGTACTTCTGCGCCGGCTAAACTTGTGGTTTGTACTCTTCAAGTTTTAGTTTAAGTAGATGAGTGAATACAATGCATTTCTAGGGGTAGAAAAAATCGACCTCAAGCCATATCGTGAATCGAAATTACAACGTCAAGAAGGCCCTTGAAGGTGTATACTGGGCACTCGGTGCAAGGACATAGGAGCAGTTACAGAGGGGGAGGGGGTTAGGTCGGCGTCAGGAAGGGGGGGGGGGGGTTACAACCCCCGACCCCCCCCGTCGGTGCGCCACTGCACACGGACCCCCCGCTTGCAGGCAATGAGGCGGCCGACGCCGCGGCTCGAGAACTTACACTGCCGAGCCGCGACGACCGCGGACAGTCCTGACGCCCCGCCCAACATGCGGGCGATTGCGAGAGTGAACGTGGGGGGATCGCATGACCACTTTTCAGAGACACACTACACTACAGATTGAACAGATGTAAGTACCCACCACCACACGCCAAACTGGACAAGAAACAGGCGGGGTTGCCTGGAGACAACTACACACACATATCTAAACCCGGTGATCCTTCGCCTCTGCTACCCAGACATTTATGCATCTGACACGTGTAAAGTGTGCGGAACCAGAGCGACGCTGCAGCACATGCTGTGGGCATGCACAGGTAGCCAGTGGCGCACCGACGGAAGGATGGGGGGGGGGGGGGTGTAACCCCCCCCCCCCCCCCTGAGGCCGATTTAACCCCCCTCCCCTCTGTAACTGCTCCTATGTCATAGAAGAATGTGGCGCTAATGTCTCGGCAAAACGCCGAAAAAATAACAATCATCACTGATGTTACTCTTATTTGGCATTTTATTTACTTTACGATTCCTCCAGCTGAAGCAAGGAAATGACGTATTGCGCAAAGTGCCCACACACGCAACAACTGTGTAATCGCATGCCCGGTCCTTCGTGAAAAATTGAACCCCCCCTGGCAGAGATCCTGGGTGGGCTACTGCAGGTAGCGCACAGCAGGATCCCCTTATTAGGAACGGGGTAGACGTGGCAGTTTATGACAGCGGGGTGCGATGGGAGGCGTGCCTGCTCAGCCAAAACCTCGCCAATCAACTCTGGGCCGTCCGGCACGCCGAGGAAGGGGTGCTTGTGGCCCTACCCCGACCAAATCGCCGGACCTACTTGTTAAAGTTTTTTTTTTTCTCTCTCTCTCTGTCGCGGGAAACGGGTGCGCGTTAGAATCGGGGGCACGGTAGAATCGAGTAAATACGGTACCACCCGCAGACCGATGGCTTAACAGAGCACTTTCCCCACACGCTCCCACACATGCTTGCAATGTATATGAACCCGGACCACACGAACTGGGACGCAATCCTGCCATTCGTAACATTCGCCTACAACACGGCCATGCGACGTGCTGCAGGATTCTGTCCTTTCTTCCTCGTCTATGGCTGTTCACTAACTTTCGTTCTGGACGTCTGTTTCTTTTTGCCTCCTGTACCCTCAGCAGCTCCTTTTCCCCAACAAATTTCTGCCTCGCCTTGCAGACTGCTGTCATCGCACCGGCATCAAAACCAGCGTCTTCCAGGAAGTACGGAAGTCCCGCTAGGATTCTACTCACCGTGCAGTCAGTTTTTCCCCTGGAGATGACATTCTTCTTTGAACACCTGTGCGCGTTCCGGGCTTACATGAAAAACTGACAAGTCAAAACGACTTGTCAGTTAATTACCGTGTCTCGCCCCTGAGGATTGCAGCTGACCACCGTGGGACAGAGATCAGCCACATCTCTCGCTTAAAGCCGTATATTCACCGCATCTCGTGATTATTTCGCGCGGCCAGGCGGCCACCTCCACCACCGGGGGAATTAGTGTGAGCGCAACGAACTGTTGCCTTTTCTTGACCTGTACATATCATTACTTGTACATCTTCCTCATATGTACATATCATCATCAGTTGCCCGGTTCATTTGTGGTCGTTGTAGCTCGTGCTCGGCTGGAATAAAGCGGTTCCTTATTATATAGAGAGGTATGCTTTCATTCCTGCACATTTACCTCAATGAGCTGTGCCAATGAACCTTCGCTGGATACTTTGCTCACTGTTGAGAGAGGATCAATGAGCTACTGTTTCGACAGTGCAAACTACTGGATCCTACTGACTCGTGTAAGGTTGCTGTAAGAACAGAGACTCATACCTCCATGGTAGTGTAGCTGGCCTCCGCAAAAGAAAAGCGTCACGTAGCTGAAGGTGCATGAGGCAGGACTTCTTTTGCTGTGCTCATTCATTTGGTTACCATCCAGCCTCGGTAAAGGATGATGAGCATCATATGGCTTGAGGCGCTAGCCATCAGTTATCAGCAGGCTTCGTCAAAAGAAGAGCATCGCATGGGCTGAGGTACACAATCCGGGACATCTTTTGTTGTGCTCGTTCACTCTGTTACAGCGAGGACTGATGGATGATACTCAAAGCAGGAATGGAAGCATAAGAGCTGTGCTCTAACACACTAAGCCAAAGTTAGACGCATGCAGACTCCACAACTGCATTTTGTGCAAGAGATCTTGCCACTTTCGAAGGCCAATTACTAAACAACATCAGAGTTCCCAATTTGCTCCTTGTAAACGCATCAAAGGAAATCACTGCCATGTTCACTGTTTGATAGTTCTGCTGGACATATACAGCATAGATAAAATTTTGCAGTGGGATTCATTGAAACATAATACATTTTTTTTCTTAATTTTACAGAAGCAGTTCAAAAGTTTCAAACACGTACTTTATTAATGCTCAGTGAAAAAATACAAAATTTTAATGAGACACCATAGGTTAGTGCCTCACAACAATATACCAAACTTTCTTCTTGAAAGTCATCGTCACTTTAGGTAAATGAACAACAGCTAAGACGAAACTGTAAAACATTTAAGTAAATTGCACTGCTTGAATAGCACACAAATTCTGACACTTCTCCAGAATTGTTTGATACACAGCTTTGAAGCCTGCAGGTACCGTACGCTCACCAATTCACTTTTTCATGAGCCCATATTGCACCCTTGCATCAGCATCAACACTTTCTATCTACTGTTGTCACAATAACAATCCCCCAGCCTCACTTAAGCAACCTTCAAACCATTATACAACTGCTTTGCAGTGTGTTCTTATTGCACGTCTAGCAAAACAAGTTACAAGCTGCTTGTCATGCAAGACAGTTTCATGTGGCTGTAGGTACAACAACATTCCTATTGCATAGCACAATTTTCTGTTCCTATATAGCTTCTCGTTTCATGCTCTGCTGACACATCTTTACTTTTAGAGCAATCTCGCAGCTAATTTAATGAATTGTAAAGTATTTACCAGAATATGGTATAGAACAGACAGATTTTCAAGCTCAACCATTCATTAAGGCATAAGCTGTAAACATTTTTGTTTGAACAAATAGGAGGCACATCAAAAGAGCAGTGAGGTAACAGTACAACTGCTATAAGTAGGGCAAGTGGTACAAAAATAATAATTAAAAAATAAAGAAAAAGAAAAAAAAGTTGCATATTTACCTGGGCAAGCACAAAATCAATGGCTTTCACTTACTTGAATAATGACATACTTTCTTTTTCTTACATTTAAAAGGTCAATTAATTTTCTAAAAGTTGCTTTTGGAAGATGCTACAGATGGAATTTTTGAAGAACTTAATATAATAGGCATGCAACATACATGCTACACCACAGTTAGACAAAACATATTCAAGAATACAAGCTTTGATTGTTTTGCCTACTCAATCGTGTGCCTTTGTCTAAAAACAATCAGATGGCAATGCTTCCCTTAGAGAGGTTACATTTCTCATGAAGTGTGCACAGCAAGGCTTACACACAGGTTTTCATGTCCCTTTTAACATTCTACAGACACAGTTGTGGCATTGAACTATGAGCAGTGTCAGTAATGTGATCAAAAGTCTCCATTACTTCTTCCTCCTCTATCACTTCCAGCTGACCAGCATCATGAGAAATGGACACTTCTGTTTCGAGATGCTCAGGGTGTGTTGTGCGGACATGTTCAGCGAGTTCTTTTTGTTGGATGAACTGCTTGCTGCATCTGTCGCATGGAAAGTTATTCATGGTCAAGTGGCGTGCGCTGTGCGCCTTGGCTGCCCCAAAGGTGGTGAAAGTTTTGTCACAGAGCTCACACATATATGGCTGCTCGTTGAGGTGGATCCGCAAGTGCATTGACATGGTGACTTGTGAGCTGCACAACTTTGAGCAGATGGGGCAGGGCAACTTGCTCACACTGGGAGAGTCTGCATGGTTGTGCCTGTAAACTATGTGTGCCTGCAGGTCACTGGCAAACTGAAAGTGCTGCTGGCAGTGTGGGCACTGATGGCTGGCGTGGCAGCTTTGCCTCAAATGTGACTGTTGTTTTCTGCCCGCCAGGTGCACTAAACGCCGATGCATCTGCATTAAAGAACAGCAATTACAAAAAGCACCTTTTTTTTCCTTTTCTACTGTTGTTGTGCAGCTGATTCAGCATTAAATAGCTGATACAATAATGAAAAACAGCTAAATTTGTATCATTCACAGCTGTACTCCCTTGATACAGAATGACGGGTACACCGTTTAGTATTTTTGCACATATACATACTATAAATTGAAAAGCCAGATGTCTGCATTTAATATTTAATTGATTAAGATCACAAATGTATGAAAGAGCAGCCATGTCTATAATGTCAAAATTTTGAAACATTGACTGCCATTAGTCCTTTAGCTATGAAGCTCTGGCCCCCTTCTTAGCTGCCTCATAAGGATTGAGGTTAGCAATTGGAAGCGTACTGATAGCAGGTAATACCTTTCTAGCACATTTCACTCTTGAATGTTAATCTTTCACTACATTCAGAAACCTGCGGGCCAATATCGACAACACCTAGAAAGGTTGACCAACAGGAAAAGAATACCTGCACAGTAGCCCTCTCCAACTGATGAAATAACTTAGGCTAACAGAGCTCGAAATTCAATAACAAGGAAGACAAGAAAACAACAGCAGCAGTAGGAGAGCTACATTCACAAATACAGTTGAGATCCATTACAAGACACATGGATGTATTCATGGAGGAAAAAAAAACTAGGAGGGGTGCCATATGATTCCGCTAGCCTCGGCAACTTTCTTTATGCCTTGAGTGCAGCCCCTCTCGGGCAGGATTAGGCCCACGTCATTGTCATACCACTCAAGGATGTTCGGGTTCCGTAACTTTTAGGGGCGCTTGAACGTACATTAAACTACCGCTTGTCTATTATAAGACCAGACCCATTTCCCATAATTCTAAACTAATTTTTTTATGGCCAGGCTTCAAGATTGTCATGTGACACTCCCTGATAACTTTTTTCCTTCCTCCATGGATGTAAGAGACAAATATGTGTGATAGACACTTCTCAACCACATGTTGTAGCCCTATCTCCCCCATTATAGCTGGACCTTTTTTTCAACACAGATATAGGACACATTTGCTTGTAAAGGGCAAATTTTCCTGAATTATGCACAACAACCTTGCCTGTAGCAGATATTTTAAACACTGAAGGCAGTACCATTGTCCATTAACTGCAGTTTATGTCCATTGTATGACTCACCCACTGAAATAATGCAGGCCAACAGTATCCCGTGTTTAGCACTCAGACGAAAAACCGCGCGTTTAGAATTTCTTAAATTGCTTTGGAATCGGGAACTTGCAATTAACCCTTCACTCTATCTTTCATCTTCAACATCAAGGCTTACTCGTCACCACCATCTCCATTCTTTGACCCCATATTCTGCGCGTACAGATTTGTTCAAATTTTCTTTTTTCCCTCGCACTGTAACAGACTGGAACAATTCTTTGTTGCCATCCGTCATATTTTGATTGCTCAAACTGTATGAACTATATCTATATTTGCTTTGTTGTTTGTTTTCTTTTGTTTTCCGCTCACCCTGCTTGGACCTTGTATTATGTCCGCAGTATTGAATAAAGAAAGAAAGAAAGAAACAGGGGGAGAGCTGCTTGCAATCATGTTTGCTCTAACTTCCAATGCACAGTGGGTCAGTCAGTTATCAAACAATGACAAGATGTATCTGCAATAAAAATTTCATGAAGAGAAGCCCTCAAGCTTGCCAAGGGCATGAGAGGAAGCACGTGTGTGGGCGGCTGTTTGAGCAAACAACAGCAGAAGTGAGCAGTGAGCTCTCCTGTTCACCTAAATTTCAGCATTTAGCTGAAGCATATAAGGGAGAATTTTGCATTCCTCACCCACCTCCTATCAATTTCTCGCATCACAAGCAGCCTTCACAAATATAAGGTGAAAGTCACTTACAGCCTTATGTCCCTTTAGAGAGCAACCTTCAGAAAAACTGTAAGAATTACAGAGAGACCACCTGAGTCTACAGCCCAGGTATTCAAGAAAAGGTGTGCCTGTGAAAAGCTGACATATGTTTTCTAGAACATGCCTCCACTCAACTCTTCATTTTGACTTAAGAAAGTCAAAGGAAATACTGCTTGTTAACAGAAGTGGTCACTACACTTACAGATGAACTATAGCCACTCATACTAAGGGTGGGGTATTGATCAATTGAGGAGTTGTGCTATGCTCAACTCGCAGCACTGTCCTAAAATTGGTGGAGTGAAAGAGCTTAGAGCCAACAACTGTTTGAGAATATGACGGTTAGAAGGTCAAGAATATCGACGGCAGTGGCAGCTGTTGCTGCAAAATGTGTCACTTTCAGCTTTCACAAAAGGCTGGTGATGGACAACATCTCACTCTTTGTTTTACAGAAATGAATAATTTCCTAGAGAAGAATTGAGCAATACACATTACAAGTGTGCCCTATCATGCAACCAAGAACGGGCAAGCAGAAAGAATGGTCTTTGAGACAAAGCAAGCACTCACGAAGAATCAGTGTCGAACAGTCATGTGTAGTCTCGCTTGTTCTCCATTTAAAGGGGTACTGAGCAAAACTTTTGCTACTAAGATCCCTTGCCCAAATGTAAGATTAGGTGCTGAAACAGGCTGACACAACCCCTTACTCAAGCTGAAACTACCAGAAAATAATGAAAATAATGCATCTTTTACAAAGCATTGCACCTACTGAACACACCGTGAACTATAAGTTGCAATCCTATGACATCTGTGCCAAATGACAGCACTCCCCCGTTAGTGCCGTATGCATAAGCTAACATTTTGCACATCCACATCAAAGGGCTCTCAACACCTGAGTTACACTTACCACTCGTGCAGTACCTTTCCCTCAACCCTGCATAATTGCATGCTTACGAACATGACAGCAAAGTACACCAATGTCAGTCTAGTACTGACACAATTAGTTAAAAAAAAATAGAGAGAAAGAGGGGAGAAAGAGGGTGTGCTCAGTAACTGTGTCTCTAGTGAGGATTTCCACCATAACACACAAGGGAGGGGGATAACACAGGCAACAGAAGAAAGGAAGGGAAACTCGTGACAAGAGCAGCAGCAGAAAACATGCAAAACCTTCTAGCCTCTCTACACACAGTTGGCATTGTAGCGTAGCAAGTGGAGGACTGCAAAAAGCGCAGTGCAGCGGCATTGTTCACAACCAAGTGGGAGCAGAAAAAACTTGTTAAGCGACGAGCATGAGGCTGCTTCCTGCCTGTGTTGTTACTGTTGTTCTGGTACACATGATGTCACTGCAACTGAGGTGCTTGCCAGCATGCAGCCGTTGTGTGCTCACAATCCTCCAAGTATACAGCCATCCGTTCAAAAACACATGAAATAAACACAGCATATAGGATCAGTGGCATGTTTAGAGTCCACTTTCAACACTTCCACCACTTTTATTTTACACTCTAAGAGTACCCCTCCAAAGGGACACCGAAGTACACCGAAGTAAGATCTGAAAATTTTACCGAAAGCACTGATAATGAATTCTCAGTGTGTGATTACATCGAAGAGAAGACATCACTTAAAGGGGTCATGAAAAGAGCATGGAGCTGCCCAGTTGTAACTTTTGCTGCTTTAATAAGCACTAGACATGCTGATTCCGAAATATTTCGGTGCAATATTCAGTGTATATTTAATAATGTCCGTTTGAAATCCTAGCGTTTTTGTGCTCCTGAAATGACTATGCGACCCCACGGGCCAGCATAGGCACTATTCAGCGATGTCCCATCAAGACATTTAAACACGTAAACATGCCACCGGTGCCACCGTGCAGAAGCAAGACTGGAGCACGGTTTGTTTTCCTATGGCCTCCAAAGGTGCGCCAATCTCGAAGGCCACAGTGGAGACTAACATGATGTCAGCTGCAGAGTTGAGGGGAACTTTGGGGTGGGCAAACCAAAACTGTGTTTTTCATCACCGTAAATCAGCCTGCATAATGCAACGAAACAGTTTACATTACAGATTGGAGGACCAGAATTTCAAATACATGCAGTACAAAGTTTTCAGAAAACATATCACGACTTCTGAAATGAATTTTTTGGTGGATGGTTTAATTTTCAACATTTTCTTGAATGTACAACAAGCCACCTGGCCGACACAAGTTGGAAGGCATGATGTCGTGACATGCCAGTCAAACAGCCTGCCGGCTGGTTGCGTTTTTTCAAAGCGCACGGTCGTATAGCTGCGCAGTATGAATATGTGTTCTGGTTCCTCAGCAAGCGTAGTGGTATTGGGCATTAATTCCATAGTGATGAATGCTTCAAAACTAAAGGCTGCAGGAAAGCATGCTTCAGACAAAGAGACAAGCTTCCCTGACATTTCAGAAGTACTACCTGCGAGGAGCGCCAATGGGGATGAAGAGGCACTGTGGCTGCTGAGACGACGGGGATGTTACGATGTCAATACAGCTTCTCTCAGCAGCCACTGAGAGTCAAGGCACAACTGAAAATCACAGAAAACATTTTTTTTTTTTTCATAGAAGAAAGCACTGCTTGGATTGAAGGAACTGTATTGAAGAGACTTGGACATTGATCTTACCTAGTTGAGTCTAAAAGCTGAAAAGTTCGTCTGCACTTTGATCCCATTCAAACCTGGCACAGAAACCTACTCAACAGAAAATTGACCACCAAATGATCAGATGGACCAGAAGCAAATAAACAAGAGTACACAGTGCTGGCTCCATATGTGGCTGCACTACCAGTGGAAACTTCTTGAGTCATCAACACCCCCAAAAATTCGCATGCATGCTTTCAGATGGAAGGTGGTTTGTGGTGTCATTAAAGGGTTACTTATAAGGACATTTCTGAAATTTGTCCTCTTCTTGGAAGTATACATTCAAAAATTAAGGAGGGGGTCAGGACACCTGACAACCATGTTAAGAAATAACTCTGCTATAGGGCTCTCACACACCACTATAACACACACTACCAATGGCTGTCATTTCTCATTTGCAAAACTTCTCAGTATTAAGGCAGGGCGATGTTTCGCATATAGAGGACTCACAATCGAAGTCAAACCTTGTGTTGCTACTCCACTCAAAACTTGATGTGCTTCCATGTAGACAGTTTCAGCCTAGCGTGTGTGCAAATGAAGCTGGTACAAGACCAACTACCCCTTCTGTGCGGATTAAAAAAAAAAAAGCATGGCAGCACTCACCATACAATGAATACTGCCCTGAAATGTTAAAGGTAAAAAAAGCACCCCAAGTTACGTCAATGCAATTTTAAAACAAAGGCAAAATATTGCAACAGGATTAAATTCTGCAAATAAGATCTAAATGACATCCTCACCTGCAGGCTCTTTAGAGAGGCAAACGTACGTCCACAGTCCCCACATGTTTTAGTGATGGCTGGGTCATGGCACTCTGCATGCCGTCCCAGTTCCACAGATGTTCTGAACAACATGTTGCATTGCAAGCACATCATGCCGTTACCGTCTGCATGTAACTGGGCATGTTCCTCAAATGAGGCATCCGAGTGTAATATCCGCGTACACAGTTGACAAGGGCGTCTTACAAAAGTTGTCTTGTGTGACCGTGCATCATGAGCAAGCAGCTCTGCCTCAGTTTTGAAATAACGTGTGCATTGTCTGCATTTGATCCACTGTGCCTCTGGGTGATCTGACATGTGCACACCCAAACCTTTGGGATCGTATGCTACAAATGGGCACAGCTCACAGGGGTACTTTTTCAGCTGAGAAACTAGTGCCATTTCATCAGGTGATAGGTCATCGATGTGCATGATTGCGAGGTGCTTCTGAATATCTTTGGTTGTTAGAAATTTTTTTCCACAGTGTGAACAGCTGAAGCATAACTCTGCACTGTGGCACCGCCATTGGTGCTTACGCAGATAGATGCGCATGTTGAATTGACGAGGGCAGTGTGGGCACTGAAAAGACTTTTCCTCATGCAACATCATATGGATGCGGAGAGTAGAGGCACTGCCAAGCTGTGCACCACATGTGGGGCACAAAAATGACTTTTCGCGCTGACCACAATGCAGCCGAAGGTGTTCGGAGAGGCTCCGCAGCTGGGTGATGCGCTTGTCACAGAAGAAGCAGATATAGACAATTTGACTGCCACGGTGGTCCAACTTCACAGTGTGCCAAGTCTGCTCATGCTCCTCTTGGTCTTTTTCATCCTACAATGAAAATCAAGACAAGTGACAGCGATTTTACTGTTCAGTCAACCAATGACCATCTTACACAAGCATGTACAGTGCTAATGGAATTAAATGAAACATCGAAACTTCAACTATAACAACTAATATGCGCAACAGCTCAAGATTACCCCACCATACCGCTACAGCCCTGGCCATTAAAAGTGACACATGCTCGGCTTTAAAGTGGTACTGACACAAAATTTTTACATCCTGTTGTTTCTGTTGCAGCCAGCTTTAATGATCCATTTATCATGTGCGAAAACCTCCTTTGATTCAATGCATGACAGTTATTTAATTATAGATTTCTTTATGGTGGCCAGTTGCAGTTTCGGTTTTAGGGAGCACCGAGATGAGTAAACACAGCTGCCCGCGCATACACACAAAACTGTGACATGCATGCCATGCTAGCAATGCGTGCACATGAGGCCCAGATCTGGGCATGCTTGCATTTGAACCTCTAGGCAGAGTCTACGAAGCAATGTACCTCAACATAGTGCTGCACTGTCTGGAAAACAGAAGGTGGGAAGACAACAAAACAACGTGGGGTCCCTAGTGCTTTGGGCCCCAAAATTAAAACTCTCACCCTTTAACATGCGTCGTGCAAACAGTCTGGCAGACCAGCGGTGGCAACAGTGAACACAAGGTGGTCACATGGTTTATTGTTGTTCACTTACATGAAACCCTCTTAGATGTGACGTCGCGAGTCGCTTTGTTGGCCACTTGGTTGCAATACACGCACTTTAAGATTGACTTTATATATATTCAAGGCTGCACGGTATTTGCAGTTTTTTTTGTTTTTGTTTCTTTTTTTTTTTTTTTTTTGCAGATTACGCATGTGTGTCAACACAAAATCTATCTCCCTCGTAATTTTGTAAAACTGTAAGTTGGGCTAGTTGGTGATAGATTATGGGAAAGAAAACAGTGCGCAAACGGATGGGACGGAGATAGGTAAATTTTAATACATATTTTACCGGTTATAACTTGACCTCCCTCAATACTAAATTTCAACCACAATATTCACTTTCACTTTTAAATGACTCCATACTTATTACCACTCGCTGTGATGTTGCTTCACACCAAAACAAGGGTAATATTCACACGAGCTAGTTTTCCAATTCCTCATTTTCATTTTATTAGCTCTTTAAAAGGACCAATTTTATTGAATGAAGAGAAGCTAGTGTGCATTGTAGCTACATTGGTGTGCATTATAATACACACCAGCTACATCTGTGTGTCAAAGTATGTTACCTGTGTAGAAGGAAGAACCTTCTCTTAATGCATGTACAGCAGCTAGTCTATGTGTATACTGATAATTTTGATTCTTCAGATATTTGATAACTATTTGCTTTAAAATTATTCAAGCCAATGCATTACTGTTTGCACATCCCTGAATGGCTGACACCATACTGCTGGCCCTGAATGAAACTGAGCCATGGATTGATTTAGTGGTGTGAACTAAGTAAGCCCTGCTGCATATTTCAACCACAAGAAAAATAAATTCTTATGCCCTTTTTGTTTAGACTTACTGCTGCATAAATGTGCATGCATGAGTGATAAATGGCAGAAAGGGTGACTGGGTTTCTTGGGAACCCTTGGGGCATCTGTTGGGTTCTTTGGTTGCTTGAGAACCCAAGGTTTAAGACATATTTGCAACAATAGTATATAACAACAGTACGTCTTTCTTTTCGGTTTGACCAATTTGTTATTAACCACACAGAACATAACGAAAAAAATTAGCCAGTCCTGGCAATTCAAATGGGAAGGTGAACATCAATCATAATGAGGATATGGAATACTAGAAAGATTAACTGATCACATTGTAATTATTCACTTAAGTCTGTTCCAAAATGCATATCACTCGTTTGTGCAAAACTGTCAGCTTGAACGATAACACATTTCGTTGTGAACGTTAATGGCAGATATCTCAAAAGTGATACTAGTAGTAAAATTTCTGCTAAAAAATATTAAAGATGTCATTACTTTCTGGCTTCAACTAAGCAACTGTCCCGTCCGGTCTAACTGTCTCTCTCCTTGTGTCCGTGTGTGTTCAC
Source organism: Hyalomma asiaticum (assembly GCA_013339685.2). Lineage (NCBI taxonomy): Eukaryota > Metazoa > Arthropoda > Arachnida > Ixodida > Ixodidae > Hyalomma > Hyalomma asiaticum. Next base: position 107,339,278 of record CM023481.1, on the reverse strand, counting down.
CTGCACTAACAAAAATAACTGCAAGATCTGGCAACCAATTAGTTCACACTACTGCCTTGATATGCAACTGCACCAAGTGTCCTATGTCACAATGCAAGTAATGATAAAAGTCAGCCCATTCTTTTGTATTATTGACCACCACATTTTAAACTCTCATGCAGGCTGTTTCAATATCTTTCATGAAAAGTAATAACGCTGTAGAGTTGGCATACAGGGCTCCACCGCCGAAGAATTGACCTCAAGTTAGGTAATTTCAAACATTCCTTCCCAATCACTTTTCTTAGTGTTCTGATAAGTAGCTTAGTGTTCTGATAAGTTCAGCAAGTACACACATTCCTCAAGTCTTTTATATAGTACGCAATGGAGAGTTTAACGTCGCGACAGCATAATTGCAGTCCTTGAATTCTACTATAAATGGTAAGCATTACATACATGAAAAATGCACATAATTAAGTAATTAACACAAACTGATTATCTACTTCATGCAGCATATTGCAACTTATAATTTGCAACTGGTGAGAACACAAGGCATATGTATTTGGAAAGAGTTCCGAGAATGGCGGGCATTTCGAATATGCAGGTCAGACTTGTGGTAAAAATGCACTGTTGCATTACTGTTCTGTGCACTGTAACACGAAGATAACAGAAATTCCCACGTATTTTGTCACATGCTTTGGGCATGAATACTGCTAAACTGGTGTTAAAATTAGCTCCAAGTAGACACACCGTGCCAACTTATTACGATTTCCAGACCAACAGGCCAAACACTAAACTTACCCTCACAACAGTGTTCCCAAGGATCGCAAACAAACACAAACCGCTGATAGTACAAACACACACACTCCTAGCTCACGCACAGGGTACGCGCAAAGTTAATGATTTTCTTCTCGACACTGAACACGGCCACGAAAACGTTGACGTCATCCATCACGCTGAAATCCATCAGGACCCTGACATTCTCCTAGCTCGGGACGGACTACACCCGAATTATTCAGGCGTCGCAGTGATCAGCAAAAATATTAAGTACAGAATCAGGAATGAATTTAAGGAGACGCAACGAAGGACACGCTCTAACGAAACGTCCCATACAGACCAAGACGCAACACACTCTACCAACAGTAGCAACAACACGCGATCCACCAAAGTTAAGTCACAAGATGCCTCTACCCAGACGGTGGACGTGAAGCCAACACCACCAACAAAACACATACAACAAGCAGAGGTGACAGAGACACGCACTATTTTTACACAGACAGCTACATGTGTTAGCAAACACACAGATACACAGACAGACATCGTGGCAGACCTCACCACCAAAACTAGAAGCGGCAAGCAAAGACTACCCGTAAACTCTAGCCCCCGGAGGTCTGCTCGAAACAAACACAGATGACTAACAAACAGAGAATCCATCTTAGATAATCACAAATCTCGTTCTTTCCTACAATCACGGAAGCTCGCCGCCAAACAAACAAACTACAGATTACATTTAGCTAAATACTCTAGCTACACCAAAGAGAATAAAATCCCGAAAGGTTTAAGTATTAAGGTCAGATGTGCGCTTGGTGTACTTCCTCCTAGCCTATTGAAAAAATGGAATGACGTCCTAGAAAGTGCTTCATTATCGCTAATAGATATTTTAAAAGAGCATTGCCACAATCAGCTTATTGTAATAACCGAGCAACTGAATAACATTAAACTAACTGGTAAAGAAATAGAAGAACTAGCCGAATTTGTCGAAAGGAAAGAAACCAAGATAATAGCTATGCAAAAGCGCAAAAGCACCCACGCGACGAAGTGCGTCCAAAATAATTCTATAAGCACAATAGAAACAGTATGTCCCTCGGTGCAGCGCCGAGAACTCACTAACAAGGTAGTAGATATATCACAGAGCCTAAGTGCCGTGGAAATAGGTCTTCTAGAACGCGGTTTAACATTCTGCCCGACAAATAATGCGGTTAACGAATTCGAGCTACACAAAGACATAACAGAGTTTTCAAGGCGTCTGCGGATCAGAGAATTCTTTTTTGATAAAGTAGAGGCAGGAAACACAAATACTGACGCGCTCCAACCGCCAAGCACGTGGACACCAGATTCTGAGCAATGCCAAGAGCTAGATCAGTACATAAAGCTAGTCACAAGAGACATCCTGAATACAACAACACAGAGTCGCAAACCAAAGAACCTATCCCGCGAAGAACACGATTCCCTAAAACAACTCGCGGACAGAAACGACATCATAATAAAACCAGCAGACAAGGGCGGTAGTATAGTAATATGGCCGATAGAAAAGTACAAGAACGAGGCAATCAAGCAGCTCTCTAACAATGCACATTACCTGAAAATTAGATTCCGACCCAACTGTAGAATACAGCAACAGGATACGGCGTACGATAACAGATCTTTTAGCCAGCGAATTAATCACACAATCCGAGTACCGGTTCCTAATGCCTGATAACAAACAAGCAGGCCGTTTCTACCTCCTTCCTAAGATCCATAAGGTTAGCACAGAGGAACTACTTACTGCTGAAATACCGGGAAGACCCATAGTGTCTAACAACAACACCCCGACAGAGCCATTATCGAAGTTTCTTAATCACCATCTATCTGACATACCGCCCAACCTTCCCTCCTTTATTCAGGATACGCCTCACTTTCTGCGGATTATAGAGTCTATTAACGAAACACAAACACTTTCAGATCAGGCCATTTTGGTAACGCTAGATGTCACTTCCCTATACACGAATATACCTATCACAGAAGGAATCGAAGCACTCTCGAAAGCAATACAGAGTAGCAAACGTGCACACGCCGCTGAAGTTTACATCACGTTACTAAAATTAGTACTTACACTTAATTACTTTGAATTTGACTCGACCAACTACCTGCAAATTTTTGGCACCAGCATGGGAACTCCTTTCGCGCCGACCTACGCCAATATCTTCATGGGGCAACTAGAAGCACAGCGTTTGGAATTGTCGCCGCTAAAACGTCGCACCTACCTCCGTTACATAGATGATATCTTTATTATTTGGGAACATGGTGTAAGTGCACTAAGCACATTTTTTGAGCATTTTAACCACTTTCATCCCAGCATTAAGTTTTCCATGCAGCACTCTTCTAGTAAAATTGATTTTCTCGACACGACAGTATCCATCGAAAAAGGGAAACTAAAGACGACACTTTACAGAAAGCCAACGGATAGCCAACAATATCTACATTATAGTAGCCATCACCCGCGACACTGCAAACAGGGCATATTTATAGGACAGGCAAGGCGCGTAAGAAGGATTTGTAGCAACAACGCGGATTACGTTCACCACTTAAGCAATTTAAAGGCAACCTTAGCTGAACGAAATCACCCGCACGACGCTCTCAACAAGGCATACAATGACGCGCTTAAACTAGATAGGACACCAGCACTAGAAAAAAGAGCCCCTAAAGCGCAGGCCAACCAGCCGCTAACATTCATAACGAAATACTCCAATGCGCTTCCAAACATAAATAATATTCTTCGGAAATACTATCCAATACTAACAAGCAACGATCGCCTTAGAAAAGCGTTTCCGGAAATACCAAGAGTCACCTACCGCCGTAATAGAAACTTTAAGGACCTGCTAGTACATGCCAAAGTAAACCCTCAGCGCACCGCCTGCGTAATAACTTGCTCCCGTCCCAGATGTAAGACTTGCAAGCATATTCAAAATGATCTTAAAGTTAAAAGCACGGGAAGTGACTATGTCCATCATGTAAAATCAAGTTTCACTTGCACTAGTTCGAACGTTATTTACATGTTGGAATGTTCACTCTGTCACAAGCAGTACGTCGGCGAAACTGGTCAACCAATTAATGTTAGATTAAACGGGCACCGCGCGGACACCGCGAATAACCTGCCGAAGGCAGTGGCGCAGCATTTTAATATGACAGGTCATAATTTCGATGAACTGAAACTCTACATACTCCAAGGAGACTTCCGCTCGCCGAGGGACAGAAAATACAGGGAATCGTATCTCATATACAGGTTTAATACACTCCAACCTACAGGCATAAACCTTTCAAAGGGAACTCTTGAGTCCATTAGATACGGTAGAGTGTTAACAAAGACGACAAAAGGTTGAGGTATGCACAAGCTAACAATGTTTCTCCCAGAAAGTCTACTTTCAGGTGCTGAGCCCCCATCCAGTTCCAGGAGAACAAGGACGTTAAACAGTGTAGTTATTTTTTTAGCCCCAAGCTTTCCCTGAAATGCATTGTTGGTGTGGGGCAGGTAGTACAGAGTGGAGGGGGGGACACATGACATAGGAGTAACTTCTGTTCCGAGCGTGTGTTCCTTTTTCCACCCTGCTGTCTAGCCCTGTGCACACAATGCATTTGCAAGATATGTACAAAGAGCGGATTCTCTGGAAGCTTTCGCTCTTGCCATTTATATTAGTCACGCTAACACCTGTCACCCAAATACCCCTGCACCCAACCCCCCCCCCTTTTTTTTCTTTTTTTTTTCTTTTGTGTGTGTGTGTGTGTTCGCACGTGCTGCTCTTCTCCTCCTCCCTTTCTGAGGACGGGGGAGAGTGTGCAAAGGCGTACATAAACGCACGCTGGAGAAGGCAGTTGCCGCCCTGACGAAGACAAGTCCGCTTGTCGAAACGTTGGCTCCCGCGACATTCCCTGTTTTAAATCGTACCTTGCGATTTGTTCATCGACTATAAATGGTAAGCATTACATACATGAAAAATGCACATAATTAAGTAATTAACACAAACTGATTATCTACTTCATGCAGCATATTGCAACTTATAATTTGCAAACTGGTGAGAACACAAGGCATATGTATTTGGAAAAAGTTCCGAGAATGGTGGGCATTTCGAATATGCAGGTCAGACTTGTGGTAAAAATGCACTGTTGCATCACCTGCTTTTTAATTAATTACTGTTCTGTGCAATGTAACACGAAGATAACAGAAATTCCCACGTATTTTGTCACATGCTTTGGGCATGAATACTGCTAAACTGGTGTTAAAATTAGCTCCAAGTAGACACACCGTGCCAACTTATTAGCAGCTATTTTTACATGACAATATGTGTCGTAGCTTCTTCAGCTAGCAAGTTAATTAATGATGTTTTTATTTGGCCTGTTGCATTTTGGGCAACTTATATAAAGGGCTACAATTATGCAATCTGTCACCAGCAAACTTTTAAAAAGCTTTGTTTTCTCATTAAAAAAAAACTGTACACTAGTAGACGGCAATTGAAAATGCATTTTTGGATAATGAGCACTTCACTCATGAGATCTGGAGAGCCTTTCATTGTCATCAAAAGCAGTACTCTATACTCTACCCTAAACCTTCAACCAAGTGCTGTTCTTTACACTGTTGTGCTCCCTACACATAAACTGTTGCTTTCATAATTTCAATTTTTAAGCTTACCAGCAGAATGTAGCAAGATTTTACTTCATGAGCAGGACAGCCCTTAAAGGCACATTACTCCCCCCAAGACATCAAAATAAGTAACTAAGTGTCACTAATTAACTTTTAAGCTAATTACTATTTATAAATTGTGCTGGTGACCTTGGAACCAACATTCACTTGGAATGAGGCTGTCAAACTGCACTTAAACCAAAACTGTGCCTAATACAAGACTTTAAGAGAACTAACTCGAACCTAAAAAATAATGACAGTTACCAGCTCAGCGTGGAACGGTTCAATATGGGGCAAGAATGGAAACACAACAGACAAGTGAATCTTTGTTGGCATCTCACAAAAGCGAATCAGAAGAGCTCGTGAGAAGTGCTGAGTTTGTGTTCAAGGTTGGCAGTGGATGATGGCTACGTGCTTGAACAGTTCTGGCTCAAAGCTGTATGCTATGCGGTCTCTTGTGCTCAAGGACCATAGTGCAAACCAACGAAAGGGGCACTGATCTGCCCCTTTCACACGGTAAGCCCATTAGCCTATACAGTTAATAGCACGCCAATACAAGATGCTGACTCACTTCAACATTATGAGTAAGTAAAGTTCACACCAAAGCATATGCTGTTCATGAGTAACGTCTTGCAAGCAGAGGTGCTTTCAGGGAATGAAAAGGAGTCTGTTGAACCATCGTGCATCCAATATCGATATCGCACACACGGGTAAGCCCTGACCTATCGGACGTGCGAGTCAAAAGAACAGGACCATTCCCTGTGGTACTCTGTATCCTTGCTGCCAGGTAGCACCACTATAGGAACCCCAGTGACACCTCTTGCACTGCAGCGCAACAGCACTAACACAATCCAGGCTCGTGATCTGCGGGAAGGCCGGCTCACAGGACATGCAAGTGCGTTACAACAAAAACAACTTATCAGGGGATGCTAGCATCCCCACAACGCTTGGGTGCTTGCATTTGAGAACTTGGCCATATCATTTGCTTTCCACAGCCGAAATGCTGTTTCAAAGGGCTCCGCTAAATTTTCTAGTTCAATTCAGTCATTAGGTCATAAAAGGACGGGGTGCTCAAAAACTAAACATGTGAATACAGAGTTCACTGGCACTACGTCTTGGTAGAATAATGTTGCAGCCACCTTTTGAGTAGTACATGGTCACAACTAATAAAGGATGGGAAATCCACTTCTGTTTCTTACCATGGCTCAATGCACATTACAAAGCAAAACATTCTTTTATTCCAATTCTCTACAAGGGTTAATTTCCAGCCACAAATGGTGTGGTATATTGACTTCTTGTAACAGTTCAGCCAGCACGAGACTCTGCTTACCTGCATTTAAGAACTATCATCGTAGTTTTTAGTATAAAGTGCCCTTTTGCTGTTCAGAAGCATCAGTGGTCTGACAATATTTAAAAAAGAAAAGCAGGACAACCTCAATCTGTAGCTTTATGTTTCTACAAGACTGCAAGCTTGGAGATGTATATTAATTCACATAATAAACTGTCAGTCAGCCCTTTCTTGACACCACATCTCAAATTACAGCTGTGGTTTGCTCACAGTTGGTCCGGTAATAATTACTTCAAGCAAAGAAAAACTGGTAGCTGCGCCACGCAGACTATGCTGCTGCAAAATTGGATGGAAGCTGGACTCATCGCATAGTAATGCTATAATATTCAGTTTCTTTGTTTTCTTTTTGCTGTGAACGCGCACATAACACTGAAGACAAACAGCAAAAAGTTGCTGACATAGACAGCTGGGCAAAGCCACAGGACCTCACAAAAAAGTGGTAGCACAGCTAAATGATATTCAAAACGAACTTAAAGTTAAAAGCACGGGAAGTGATTATGTCTATCATATAGTGTGCCATTCACAGCTAAATGATATTCAAAACGAACTTAAAGTTAAAAGCACGGGAAGTGATTATGTCTATCATATAGTGTCCAGTTTACGTGCACTTGTTCAAACATTATTTATATTGTTACGGGGCGTGTAGGAGGGTTTATTCGAGGTAGGTGGGCGGCAAGCGATCTGGCGGCACAGCAGGTTGTTCTTCTCTTCTTCGCTGCTCTTTGTACCTCCTTGTTGTTTCTGCTGCCACTACCATTTGACGCACTGTTTCATCGCTTCCCTCGCAGACGAAGCCCTCCGGGCGAGAAGTCAGCCAGGCCGGCGTTGAGTGAACGGCTTCAGCCATGTTAAACGCGTGATTTCGGTCTTGGATGACCCTCTGCCTGTGGCACAGAGACGTGCAATTCTATAATTGACGTGCAATTCCATAATTGAGATAGATGAGGAGGTCTACAGAGGAGTGTAGAGTAGCCGCAACATCCAAGACAACACTGTATGAGACAGTAATCGAACAGGAGTAGACATCCCACCAGTAATGACAGAGGAAGTAAAGAAAGCCTTGAAAGAAATCCTAAAGGGCAAAGCACCTGGTAAGGATCAGATAACAGCAATCTGTTGAAGGATGGTCCGCAGATTATGCTAGAAAAAGTAGCAACCCTGTATATGCAATGACTCATGACCTTGAGCATACTGGAATTTTCAAAGAATGCAAACAATCATAATCCATAAGAAAGGTGTTTCAAAGGACAAATCAGTTCACTGTCAGTTGTCTACAAGATGCTTACCAAGGTAACCACTAAATGAATTTGTGCCACCTTAGATTTCCATCATCCAGAACAAGCAGCGTTTCATAAAGGCTATTCAACAATAGACCCTTTTCATAAATACGGAACCTGGTGGTGGGCTTTTCGTCAGTTTCGTTTTGAAAGGCATTTTGAGGGCCATCATGAGGGAATCGCTGGAGAGCGGGGGCAAAGCGTGAGTGTGGTGGCAGCTGGTTCCCGTGTCATCCGCCGAAATCTCAGTCTGTATTTGCGAACGTGCTTTTCGTGCAATGTGTCTGTGCCTCCTAAGCGCTTCTCTACAGTGAGTGGTATTTTGTGCCCATTAACGGGATGGTTGGGCAGAGTGGCTCGGCCGCAGGACGATGATAAACCTGCAAGTGTGTGTCGTCAACGTCTGCGGCAGCGTGCACCATCGACACCTCGCACCACCGGGATGATAATAAGGGCTCGCCGCATTTTGGCGACATTTGCGTCGCGACATCAACTTTTCGTGCTTCCTAGAAACAAGAAAGGTGAGTTGCTACCGTTCTGTGCGTGAACATAAACATGCTGGCGGTGCTATGCATATGCGGCGACGTTTGTGTTCGTACCATTTAAGGATGCTTTTTTTTTTCTCCTGCAGGGAAAACCAAGGAGGCACCATCCTGTTTCGAGGGCCGCCGTTCGCTGCCCCAGCAGGAAAGAAGTGTTTTTCAATAAAGTTCATTGAGCAAAGCTTGGTTGTTTTCGTTAGTCATTTCCCGGGCCCCTCCAAACGGCATGGACTAGTGTCCGTGTAGCTGGTTGGCAAAAAGTTTACAGAACGTGACCGCAGGTAAAGAAGAAAAATGTCAACGTGAGAATTCAGATGCCGAATAAGGCTCCGCTTAAGCTTAGTGACGAACTCCGCAAGGGTATTTGCCGAAAATATCTGCGTAATCGCTTTCCTGACACGACTGTCAACCTTAATTGTATGTGCACCGATAAATTCTGTGAATTATTTGTGATACTGTTCATGGCTGCCGTCACCACGTAAAATGCACTGCACCATTATTTTTTTTCTTTTTCTGCGTCTGATACTTGCAGTCGCCCTTGGCTCGGGCGACCTTCAGGCTCACGCTGCGCAATCCACCACATGTTGGAAAAAAGAAAAGAAACCCTAGCTTGTCACAATGAAACTTTATGTGCAGCACGTTTACGAATGAGAGCCCATCAGCATCTGTTCTTATTCATTTATCATACGGGAAGCGTTTGTTTACAACCAGGTTTTTTAAAACTCGGAGAGTACCAGGCTAGGCTCCCAGTTCATTCTTGGCCGTAGAACAAACCGTCAGCCGACTTCAGAGGTAATGAAAAACATTGTGATGTGCGGAAGCTTCAGACATTCCCCCGTATATAATAAGACAAGACAAGAATCGGTTCACATAGTCTGGGCTTGAAGAGATCGGCTTGAAGTGACACACCACTTTGAGTGACAGCGGTCGTCTGTGGACATAAACTTGGCCTGTAATCTATAAGGTTGTAGCCAAACGAGTCAGTTACACATCTCGTTAATCACAAAGTTATCTTCACGGCCTTACACTATATAGGGATGCCACCTAACCACGCGCAATCCTTGGACCCCTGCTAACTGACGCCGTACGGCAAGCAGCACTCTGACATTTCCGATCAAGCAGGAGCAATTCAATAGTCAGTGGTGCTGAAATGCCACGCACTCACGCACTGACATTTGCCGAGGCTCGCGTCGTCTGCTAGGGTGCCCTCATCATGGCAGCTGGATTGGCGCTAGAGGCGCCCTTTTACAAAAAGGGTCTATAGACCACATTTATCAATCAGGTGATAGAGAAATGTGCGGAATAATACCAAGCCCTATACATGTCCTCCACACAGGGAACAGTACAACATCAATAAGGAAAGGTGTAAGACAGGGAGATACAATTTTTCCAATGTTATTGACTGCATGTTTACAGGAGGTATTTGAAACATTGGATTAGGAACAAGTGGGCTTAAAGGAGCCCTGCAACACTTTTCGGAGAAATAGCAGAGTGACATCTATTAAGGAGCTTAATGCCTCAAGAATTGCCTGCCACAAAAATTTTTCAAATCCATTCGGTATTATGGAGTTGCAGCATTAAGTTTGAAATTCTACTGCCCAAGCATGTTTACTCTCTTTCGTTGCAGCGAGCATGCTGCAAGCTGCACAGACGGGGGTGAAAAAGGGGCAAGAAGGCACGCTAGTGTGCATCATGACCTTGAACATTTTCTTTTTCTTTGGGCGTGCTTACACTTCCACAGTGATGAAAACCTTGTGGCCAGAGTCACTGCGGGAGCATGGGGCCACCCCATGGCATCCGTGGCAACTGCACACGGGAATCGGCCTAGGGTCATGCAGGCATTGCGGAATCAGGGAGTAGATGAGCGCTACGTAAGACTGCTGGAAGACATCTACAACGGCTCCACAGCCACCACAGTCCTCCATAAGGAGAGCAGCAAAATACCTATAAGGAAGGGAGTAAGACAAGGGGACACAATCTCTCTAATGTTATTCACAGCATGTTTACAAGAAGTATTTAGAACACTGGATTGGGAACAGGTGGGTGTAAGGGTTAATGGGGAACACCTCAGTAACCTCAGATTTGCTGATGACATTACCTTGCTAAGCAACTTGGGAGATGAATTACAAAGCATGATTACTGACCTAAACAGGCGAAGTAGAACAGTGGGCCTTAAAATTAATATGCAGAAAACTAAAGTAATGTTCAATAGCCTTGGGCGAGCCCAGCGATTTGAGATAGCTGGCGAGGCATTGGAAGTGGTAAGTGAATATGTCTACTTAGGCCAGGTAGTGACCCCTGATCCGAATCATGAGGCTGAGATAATTAGGAGGATAAGAATGGGGTAGAGTGCATTCGGCAAGCATGGTCAGATAATGAATGGTAGCTTACCATTGGCTCCGAAGAGTAAATGTGTAACAGCTACATCTTACCAATGCTCACCTATGGAGGGAGAAACTCACTAAGAGGGTTCAGCTTAAATTGAGGACGACGCAGCGAGCTATGGAACGCAAAATGGTAGGTGTAACCTTAAGGAACAAAAAAAGACACATGTTAAGGACATCTTAATAGACATTAAGAAGAAGAAATGGATGTGGGCGAGGCATGCAATACGAAGACAAGACAACTGTTGGTCATTAAGGGTAACAGAGTGGATCCCTAGAGAAGGCAAGCATGGCAGAGGCAACAAAAAGTTAGGTGGGCAGATGAGATAAGAAGCTTGCGGGGACAAATGGGGCACAGTTAGCACAGGACCAGGATAACTGGAGATCTATGGGAGAGGCCTTTGCCCTGAAGTGGGTGTAGACAGGCTGATGATGATGATGAAAGGGGACGCACCGGCACCGCGAGCGGGATGCATGACAAACGCATTCTTGACAAGACATGCATTACCCTGAAGGGAAGCACCGCAAGGGTATTTTCGAGGAATTGTCTTAAAAACTGGTGATAACTGGATCAGTATTTTGTCAAGAGGGACATCGCCAAGACTTTATTATTACAGTGGGTTTACCCATACCTTAAAAAACAAACCAACAGTTACAGTCCCTGATACTGCAGGGAACATACGTCAGCCCACGACAAGTTTCTAGGCCTGAATGTGTGAAATAACTTCCTGCAGAATCCGACAATCGGGAGGCTAGGGCCCAGAGCCGCCTAAATGGCCGTTGGGAGCTGCTGGTCCTACATGGCCGCCATGGGTCTGCTGGACGGCCCAAAGTTGGTCTGCGAGTTCTGAGCTGTGCAGTGCGGCCGGCCACTGTGACCACAGATTTTTCAGGGAGACTGCCATTTTATCTTGGTACATTTTACATCCCCACAACATGTGGCTCTAGCAGACAAGTTGCCAGCATTCAAACCCATCCAATGAGTTCAGTTCCTTTGCATTCTATTCCCTTGTCTACCCACTGACCCTGCTGGAAGCATGAGTGTCTGTGTCGTTGCTGGAGGCACGCTGCACAAGTCTGTGTGCTTTGGCATAATTTTGACTGCATGGAGCTGACGGCGAGTGTGAGAATGCCAAAGAAATGTTACATTCTGCAATTTTCTGACCCTACGACGATAATAAAACAGCCTATGTGTTTTCGTTCCTAAAGGATGAAAACATGCGGAAGAAGTGGATCCATGCTCTCCTAACGAATAATTTTCGTGCATACTGCACACATGAAGGTGTGATGTTTTTATAACTCTTTCCACTTATTTTTCACTGTACACTAAACTTTGCTTTCATAACCTAGAGGTAATGGTTACAAAGAAAATTTGCACATGTTTATAACATATGTGTTGGGCACGTGAACTGCAAAGTCCTTTTTTTTTTCTTTTTTATGATTACAGCTGGGCTCAAATGCAAATCCATGTTTATGCAGTTTCAGCCCCTAGATATAGAGAGCCCTTGGGTGCTAAATCGCGGAAGTGTGCAACGTTTTTGAACATGACGCATTGTGAGCACCAGCCAAAGCTTTAGTGAGTTTTCAAACACATGAAAATCAGCAAGTGCTTCCCAGAGATTCAGATCAAACGAATGGGAGAATGTGTCGTCCCAGACACTGTGAAGATTTGTTTTGATAAATATTCTAGTCAACATTTCCTTGCTGTGAAAGTAGGAGGAAAGCGCAGCACAATGCATTTGTGCGCTAGCTGGTGTGAATCAGTAATACATTTTAACACAAAACAATGCACGACAGAACAGGGTGCCTTGTGTTGTTGTCTACCTTGTGTTGTTTTGCGCTAAAAAGTATTCAGAAGAAAGTCACGGTCATGTTTTCAGCAGAATTATCTCTCTGCTATAAAGTTGTGGTTAGCGTAAGTAAGCAAAGGGGGAGGGTGCTAAGTTCCTAAAAGTGCATACTGTATGATGCTTACAATCAGCATTATTCTCTATCAGCATGCTTGCAAATTTTCAAGAACAAAAACAATCATATGGCCCAGCTAGATGCAGCATCGACACCTCGCACCACCGGGACGATAATAAGGGCTTGCCGCATTTTGGCGACATTTGCGTCGCGACATCAACTTTTTGTGCTTCCTAGAAACAAGAAAGGTGAGTTGCTACCGTTCTGTGCGTGAACATAAACATGCTGGTGGTGCTATGCATACACGGCGACGTTTGTGTTCGTACCATTTACGGATGCTTTTTTTTTTTCTCCTGCAGGGAAAACCGAGGAGGCACCATCCTGTTTCGAGGGCCGCCGTTCGCTGCCCCAGCAGGAAAGAAGTGTTTTTCAATAAAGTTCATTGAGCAAAGCTTGGTTGTTTTCGTTAGTCATTTCCTGGGCCCCTCCGAACGGCATGGTCTAGTGTCCGTGTAGCTTGTTGGCAAAAAGTTTACAGAATGTGACCGCAGGTAAAGAAGAAAAAAATCGACGTGAGAATTCAGATGCCGAATAAGGCTCCGCTTAAGCTTAGTGACGAACACCGCAAGGGTATTTGCCGAAAATATCTGCGCAATCGCTTTCCTGACACGACTGTCAACCTTAATTGTATGTGCACCGATAAATTCTGTGAATTATTCGTGATACTGTTCATGGCTGCCGTCACCACGTAAAATGCACCGCACCATTATTTTTTTTCTTTTCCTGCGTCTGATATTTGCAGTCGCCCTTGGCTCTGGCAACCTTCAGGCTCGCGCTGCGCAATCCATCGCATGTTGGAAAAAAGAAAAGAAACCCTAGCTTGTCGCAATGAAACTTTCTTATGTGCAGCACGTTTACGAATGAGAGCCCATCAGCATCTGTTCTTATTCATTTATCGTACGGAAGTGTTTGTTTACAACCAGGTTTTTTAAACTCGGAGATGTACCAGGCTAGGCTCCAGTTCATTCTTGTCCGTAAGAAAAAACCGTCAGCCGACCTCAGAGGTAATGAAAAACATTGTGACGTGCAGAAAGCTTCAGACATTCCACCCGTTATAATAATAAGCAAGACAAGAATCGGTTCACATAGTCTGGGCTTGAAGAGGTCGGCTTGAAGTGACACACCACTTTGAGTGACAGCGGTCGTCTGTGGACATAAACTTGGCCTGTAATCTATAAGGTTGTAGCTAAACGAGTCAGTTCACATCTCGTTAATCACAAAGTTATCTTCACGGCCATTACACGGCCATGTCACTGCAATGTGGACGCTGCGTAAATGAACGCATAGCGGAGCATGCTGCTTCGATCACGAGGAGAGAAGGAGCGAATTTGCCAGCGCATTGTAGCTCTTGTAGGGGGTGTGAGCCCTTATTAAAACAAGCAAAAATTCTAGGCAGAAGTAGGGAGAGAGTAGCGCGCGAGCTGCTGGAAGCCTATCATATTAAGGATGCTGGTGATAACTGCGTCAGTGACACATCTGTAGCCTTATACAGAGCAAAAAGCGAATTTCTGCGCAGCTTTTTGACGTGAGGTTGTATATATTGTGATTCCTCCTCTCTGCCCTTCTCCTCTCTTCCCTCTCTCGTGTTGGTTGGGTCATGCATATATATGCAATGGCCGAATCAATAAAACCAGTTGATAGTTTGCGCTCTTTCCGTTTATTCTGCCTGTTATTTCCTGTGTTCGTCCGTTGATTGCGCAACGATACCCAGCAGACAGAGAAATGCGCGGAATATAACCAACCCCTATATATAGCCTTCATAGATTATGAGAAAGCATTTGACTCGCTCGATACCTCAGCAGTCATGCAGGCATTGCGGAATCAGGGAGTAGATGAGCGCTACGTAAGACTGCTGGAAGACATCTACAACGGCTCCACAGCCACCACAGTCCTCCATAAGGAGAGCAGCAAAATACCTATAAGGAAGGGAGTAAGACAAGGGGACACAATCTCTCTAATGTTATTCACAGCATGTTTACAAGAAGTATTTAGAACACTGGATTGGGAACAGGTGGGTGTAAGGGTTAATGGGGAACACCTCAGTAACCTCAGATTTGCTGATGACATTACCTTGCTAAGCAACTTGGGAGATGAATTACAAAGCATGATTACTGACCTAAACAGGCGAAGTAGAACAGTGGGCCTTAAAATTAATATGCAGAAAACTAAAGTAATGTTCAATAGCCTTGGGCGAGCCCAGCGATTTGAGATAGCTGGCGAGGCATTGGAAGTGGTAAGTGAATATGTCTACTTAGGCCAGGTAGTGACCCCTGATCCGAATCATGAGGCTGAGATAATTAGGAGGATAAGAATGGGGTAGAGTGCATTCGGCAAGCATGGTCAGATAATGAATGGTAGCTTACCATTGGCTCCGAAGAGTAAATGTGTAACAGCTACATCTTACCAATGCTCACCTATGGAGGGAGAAACTCACTAAGAGGGTTCAGCTTAAATTGAGGACGACGCAGCGAGCTATGGAACGCAAAATGGTAGGTGTAACCTTAAGGAACAAAAAAGACACATGTTAAGGACATCTTAATAGACATTAAGAAGAAGAAATGGACGTGGGCGAGGCATGCAATACGAAGACAAGACAACTGTTGGTCATTAAGGGTAACAGAGTGGATCCCTAGAGAAGGCAAGCATGGCAGAGGCAACAAAAAGTTAGGTGGGCAGATGAGATAAGAAGCTTGCGGGGACAAATGGGGCACAGTTAGCACAGGACCAGGATAACTGGAGATCTATGGGAGAGGCCTTTGCCCTGAAGTGGGTGTAGACAGGCTGATGATGATGATGAAAGGGGACGCACCGGCACCGCGAGCGGGATGCATGACAAACGCATTCTTGACAAGACATGCATTACCCTGAAGGGAAGCACCGCAAGGGTATTTTCGAGGAATTGTCTTAAAAACTGGTGATAACTGGATCAGTATTTTGTCAAGAGGGACATCGCCAAGACTTTATTATTACAGTGGGTTTACCCATACCTTAAAAAACAAACCAACAGTTACAGTCCCTGATACTGCAGGGAACATACGTCAGCCCACGACAAGTTTCTAGGCCTGAATGTGTGAAATAACTTCCTGCAGAATCCGACAATCGGGAGGCTAGGGCCCAGAGCCGCCTAAATGGCCGTTGGGAGCTGCTGGTCCTACATGGCCGCCATGGGTCTGCTGGACGGCCCAAAGTTGGTCTGCGAGTTCTGAGCTGTGCAGTGCGGCCGGCCACTGTGACCGCAGATTTTTCAGGGAGACTGCCATTTTATCTTGGTACATTTTACATCCCCACAACATGTGGCTCTAGCAGACAAGTTGCCAGCATTCAAACCCATCCAATGAGTTCAGTTCCTTTGCATTCTATTCCCTTGTCTACCCACTGACCCTGCTGGAAGCATGAGTGTCTGTGTCGTTGCTGGAGGCACGCTGCACAAGTCTGTGTGCTTTGGCATAATTTTGACTGCATGGAGCTGACGGCGAGTGTGAGAATGCCAAAGAAATGTTACATTCTGCAATTTTCTGACCCTACGACGATAATAAAACAGCCTATGTGTTTTCGTTCCTAAAGGATGAAAACATGCGGAAGAAGTGGATCCATGCTCTCCTAACGAATAATTTTCGTGCATACTGCACACATGAAGGTGTGATGTTTTTATAACTCTTTCCACTTATTTTTCACTGTACACTAAACTTTGCTTTCATAACCTAGAGGTAATGGTTACAAAGAAAATTTGCACATGTTTATAACATATGTGTTGGGCACGTGAACTGCAAAGTCCTTTTTTTTTTCTTTTTTATGATTACAGCTGGGCTCAAATGCAAATCCATGTTTATGCAGTTTCAGCCCCTAGATATAGAGAGCCCTTGGGTGCTAAATCGCGGAAGTGTGCAACGTTTTTGAACATGACGCATTGTGAGCACCAGCCAAAGCTTTAGTGAGTTTTCAAACACATGAAAATCAGCAAGTGCTTCCCAGAGATTCAGATCAAACGAATGGGAGAATGTGTCGTCCCAGACACTGTGAAAGATTTGTTTTGATAAATATTCTAGTCAACATTTCCTTGCTGTGAAAGTAGGAGGAAAGCGCAGCACAATGCATTTGTGCGCTAGCTGGTGTGAATCAGTAATACATTTTTAACACAAAACAATGCACGACAGAACAGGGTGCCTTGTGTTGTTGTCTACCTTGTGTTGTTTTGCGCTAAAAAGTATTCAGAAGAAAGTCACGGTCATGTTTTCAGCAGAATTATCTCTCTGCTATAAAGTTGTGGTTAGCGTAAGTAAAGCAAAGGGGGAGGGTGCTAAGTTCCTAAAAGTGCATACTGTATGATGCTTACAATCAGCATTATTCTCTATCAGCATGCTTGCAAATTTTCAAGAACAAAAACAATCATATGGCCCAGCTAGATGCAGCTAGAAATGTATCCTTATCTCCACAACTATCAGGTTTATCAGATCTATCAGGTCACAGTAGTCAGCAGATGATAATTCTCTGCAGGAAGTGACTCAAAATATTTTCAAGTTTTTTCACTTCATGAGCACAGCATAGCTCTTATATATG
Organism: Hyalomma asiaticum; assembly: GCA_013339685.2. Lineage (NCBI taxonomy): Eukaryota > Metazoa > Arthropoda > Arachnida > Ixodida > Ixodidae > Hyalomma > Hyalomma asiaticum. The sequence continues at coordinate 107,321,795 of CM023481.1, read as the reverse complement.
GCTTGCCACGTCTGCATACAATTCATGGCGCAGTGCCTGCAGGCTTTTTAGGAATGCGCCCACATTTTGTACCTGAAAACAATGACGGGTGAACAGCCCAACACAGTGCTGGAAAAGATTTTTTTGACATTTTGCAAAAAATACCCACGTTTTCTTTCCTGCTGGGGTGCTTTCCAATAAAAAAAACTCTTGCTGGGAGATCGCTTTTCTGCTCCAAGTGTGTTCATCATCATCATCAGCCTATTTTAAGTGGACGGCAGGACGAAGGCATCTCCCAACGATTTCCAATCCAGCTTATCCTGAGTCAGCAGGTTTCACTTTATGCCCGTGAACTTCTTAATTTCATCGCTCCATCTAACCTTTTGCCTTCCTCTGCTGTGTCTTCCCTCTTTTTGTATCCATTCCGTTGCTCTTACAGTCCATCTGTTATCTGTCCTCCGCATGGAATGTCCTGCCCAGGTCCACTTCTTTCTTTTAATTGATGTGATAATATCACCTACTCCTCTCTGTTCCCTGACCTGCTCTGCTCGTTTTTATCTCTTAGCATTACTGTGGTGAAAAACAATGACGACCATAAAAGTAGCTATGTGAGCAGCACGTCGTGGACAAAAAGTGAGCACGAGGTGGCGGCGGCAGCAAAAAAGAAGTAGTGGAAGGCACGAGCAGGACAACCACCATGAAACGCAGAACATGATGTTCAAAGAGCCAGGGTTTCAAGAAGGATAGCTGAGCTGAACTGGTGGGCAGCCTCCTGACCGCTCGCGCTCCTGCGGACGTCATTAACTACTGACCGTGCCCGGTGACCAGTGTGGCCACAACCTGCCTGCTAGCTGTTCCTGCACGTACCTGTGCTGGGCCGACACAATTTTCTTGCTGTTCCTGCACGCCCGAGCCGCCGCCACCTCTCAAGATCGGCAACGAGTCCTTCCGCTGCGCTCAAGTCGCTGATCGTTGACTCGTGCTACCGCCGTCGAAGACATGGGCTTGTATGCATGCACGTGACTTTGGGCATTGAGAACTATGCATGCTTAAGACAAGACTCAATGTGTAGCATATGAGCCTTCCTGCCTGTTTTAGTTATTTCATTAATTCATTAAGGTTGCTAGTCGAATATATGTATTTTTGCCGGCCCTACCGTTTACAGCTCCATCGTTCACCGCACTGCACGTCAACAAACGTGATGGTCCACAACCTTTCTTTTTCTCTCTCTACGGTTACACATCATTTTTTGTTTCCATTGCACGCTGCATGCTCCTTAATTTATTCTCGTTTTTTCGTTATCCTCATTAGTATGGGAGTATGCAGTGATTAAATATTTTTCATTATCCTCGTTAGTATGGGAGAATGCAATGATAAAATATTTTTCATTTTAGTGACAGCGGCAAGTTTCCAGTCATGATTTGGGAATGATTTCCAAACGCGCTCCAGCCCATCCTTCTTCTATGGAGAATTTCTTTTTCATGGGTAAGCATCCCTTTTAATAACTGCCCCAGGTATATGTGTATTTGTTCCCCCACGCATTTCATTAAAGGAGCATGGCCACAAGTAATTAAAAAAAAAGTCACCTGACCTTCAACTGTCGAGAAAATGGAGGCCAAGTGAAGCTTGTTGCGAGTACAGCCGACCTACTACTTCTGTCCTACTTTTATAGTCACGTGAATTTTCATCGACTACATAGACATTAGGTGAATTCCATCATGTGCAGCTAATACCTACATGCATATCCAAAGCGGGTATAAGCTACATGTGATTTCTTTCTTTCGTTCCGTCTGCCTGTGGCTGATACCTGCATATGAAGTGCAGGAATGCATCACACGCTAAGCAATACAAAAAATTTTTATTTCCTTCTTTCTTTTCCCGGTGCTGTTTCTCTGTTGCTCTTCAAAAGTCCTAAGCACAGTGGTAGAAAATCCAAGGCATCCACATAGTTCAGATATGTTCACTTTCTCAAGCTTGGCTGTCTTGTCTAGTGAATAAGGGCCCTGCCTCAGGAAGGTGGGGTCCAGAGGTCCAGAGTTCAAATCCTAGCACCAGTAACAAAGTATTGTCAAAGGCGCCAGGGGTTCAATTTTTCTGGGAGTTTTGGTGTGGCAAACACAACGGTAGCTACGCCGACACAGAATAGACTAAACAAGCTTCGCTTGAAAATTTTTGTAGGACTATACCCTCCAATAACGGGTTTTGTGATGTACAAAGGGAAAGGCAGAAGTTAAAGAAAGGAAAGGCATGTAAAGCGTTGAATTGAAGGAGTACCTAATTTCACTAGTCTGTAGTCAAGATTATTCCTTTCAAAATTACACTTGCACGTGCATGTGCAGCAACATTTTTAAAAAGTGTGAAAACATGTCGGATGATAATTTGTGTGATTGTCACTTATTGTCACATATTGTCACTTGGTCGTGATGATGAAGGATGCAGGAGAACTCAAGGCATTGTCAGCCAAACTGTTTATTGGGCGAAAGTGATAATGGCGCTCCCTGTACACAAACCAAAACAAGCGAATGTGTCAATATGTTAAATACATTTTGAGTAATTGGGACCGGTTGTTTAATTTATAATGTAATTTCTCCAGGTGTTGCCTATTTTTGTGCTTTGAAAAGTGACCAGCTTTTCACTAAAGCACATGCTGCACGACAGGCGATGTCCTTTCATGCGCAGGCCTGCACTGACTGTGCATACATTTCAGCCAGATAAATTGTGCTGCAGACAGCAGGATGAACAATGGTTTCTATTTAACATTCATCGCTGCTTTTCCTTCCTTTTGTTTTTTTTACTTGCGTCCACCAGAAAACTTGGCCTGCCACCTACAGACCACCACCTACTTGGCACACCATCTATCAACTGCTGACATTTAGAATTGACACTCTGCAAAAATATATAAGTTTGCTTTCCTGTAAGGATATTTTCCAACCAAAAACCCTTGTTCACAGATTGCTTTCCTATGCCAAGTGCATTCACTCCTGCACACTTCAGTAAATGTTCAAAAGCACGAAGAGCTTTTCTAAAATTTTCTGGGGAGTGTGCCTTCTCACAGTGAGTCCTGAGAGAAAGGCAGGAACCTGTGATGAATGGAATAATAGTTCATTGTGCTAATCTATGGTTGAGGTTATTTGGTTGAAAAATATACTTGCTTGCACAGTAACATATACGAGCAAGTACATAGCTACTTGCTCATACAAGCTAGTTGACTTTCCTGAGAGGATGTTCTGTTGTTCATGAATGCACGCTGGTTCTATGTGTAGTTACACCTACATATTGCCGCGCACTGTTCCGTGTCCAGCTATACGCTGGCAGCAACAAAGACGATGCACGATATAGGCTTGTGACTACGAACGCTTTCTCAGAGACAAAGACGAAGACGCCCTTTGGAGTCCTGCCTCTGCGGTCCTCTTGCTAGAGCGCTACGATAACCTCTTATCTCTATCAATAAACGTCGTGCGTTCGCAGAACCTGTGACAATATTGTAGGCAGTTTTTATAAGCACCACAAAAGCTTCAATACGTGACCAACAGCCCCCCCAGCCTGTAAAGTAATTCTGGCTATGCCACTGGGGTGAAGGCTGGAGTACATTTGGCAGGTAGTATTTTCAACTCCTCGATGGCAGCTTACTATTGCCGGTCAAAAGGAAAGTGTAAAAAGGCTGCATCTCAGTGGTACTAACCTTGAGTGCAGAAACTTGAAGGCTCACTAAAAAAAGCTCAGCTTAACCTGGGGATGAAGCAGCGAGCAATGGGATGAAAAATGATAGGTGTAATATTAACAAGTGAGCCGAGTGGGTCAGGCAACAACCACACATTAATGACCTATTAGTAGAAATCAAGAAGACGAAATGGGTGAGGGCAGGGCATGTAATGAGAAGGCAAAATAACCCTTTGTCTTTAAATGTAACTGAGTGGATCCCTAGAGAAGGCAAGAATGACAGGGGGCAGCAGAAAGTTAGGTAGGAAGATGAGATTAAGAATATTATCGGGATAGTGTGGTTGCAGTTAGCTCAGGACCAGGTTAATTGGACAAATATGGGAGACGCCTCTGCCTGGCAGTGAGCGAGGACAGCACGATGATGATGATGGGTGCATGCGCACGGGCACGTGTGCGTGTGAACGTATCTTCTGCTGCGGCTCATATTGTAGCGGTAGGAGAGTATAAAAACTGATTTATTATGGGCGAAGCTCTGCCCGAAAATAGATTTAACAAAGATGAGTCACTGAAAGCGTTCCACACACGCCAGCATCTCTTCTTCGAATCTCTCTTGCAGGCAAACTCCAGGGCTCATGTCTCTTCTCGTGCACGTGCACGAGAGGCACGCGTTGCGCCGACACCATGGAAAAAGATGAAACACGAGACGTAGCAGGCGCTCTTCTCTGTGGCTCGCTCACTACCACAGGCGCTTAGCAGCAGCCTCAGCGTTAATATTATGCGTTCCCCTTCCTTTCCCTTGTTCCCTCTGTTATCTCCTTTCCGTGTCTGATGCAGCGGAGATGTCCTCACGAAGAGACTGTTACTAAACATACCCTCCCTACTTCACTCTCTCTCTGTTTTTTTAAGCAAGAATCGTGCCAGTTTTCCTGAAATCCGTGCTTTGCTCTCATATAACGTGGCTGCACGAGTGGCGACCCAGATGCTGAGGGTAGGGTGGCTTCCCTAAACATGGTCCTGCCAGCATCCAGCAGAAACATCACAGAAACATCACTTCCTCTAGTTCACAGCACACTTCCTAGGTGTATAACTTTGTGAAAAATTCATTAATTTCATTATTTTCTTGCAGTTTCTTCCTCAAAACAAGGCTGCGTCAGAATGTCTCAGGACATCTTGCATTTGGACAAAGAATCTCGAAGGCAAAAGTTCTCCTTAGTGGCCCTTTAAATAATTTGTTAATTAGCTAATTTCACAAGTCACAATTTTCATTAGCCAGTCGTGCACACTGATCTCCTGTATAAGTAATGGCCGGCCCTTAAAATAATTAGGTTAATGCCATGTACCACAGGAAACTAACAAACTAATGGTAATTGATGGGGTTTTACGTGTCAAAACCACGATGATTATGAGGCACACGTAGTGGAGGCTCCAGATATTTCGACCGCCAGGGGTTCTTCAACATGCACTGACAATGCGCAATACACACTCCTCTACCATTTCCTGCCTCATCCAAAATGCAACTGCAGTGGCTGGGATCAAACCAGCGTAACAACTAATAACAAATGCTACACACCAATGTGGCCAGCAGTGCCACTTTGAATCAAGGCATATCCAGAGGGTACACCCCTTTCATTGGTGGGCAGAGAGAAGGGTCCTGCATTAAAGCTGCTGGGTTTCCTCAAATACAGAAAATTAAAAGCAGTGTTTTCTTATGCTGGAGTGAAGGCAGTCTTTTGGAAATTTACGGCCATGCCGGCATGATCACGAGGGTTGGTCAGAAATTGGGGGAGTTGGCAGGTACACGCAGAAATGTGCCTCTCAATGCTAAAAAGAAAGACTAACAGAGCACACAGTCCTGCGCTCACCTTTAGGGATAATGCAAGTGTTTGCAACTTGTGAATAATGAATTACATAAATTATTGGATGTAATGATTGATTTAACAACGATAATTACTGGGGTTTTATGCACAGGAACCATAACTATGAAGCACGCCATAGTAGAGGACGCCTGGTTCATCCTGATCAGCTCGGGTTCCTGAATGTGCACTTATATCTAAGTACCGTATTTACTCCATTCTAACGCGCCCTCAATTGTAATGCGCACCCGTTTCCCGCGACCAAAAAAAAAGAAAAGAAGGTGGAACATCAATTGTAACGCGCTTCCATTTTTCGTCACAGGGAAAAAAAGATCCTTAGTAATCAACCTTATCACATCCATAAAAACACATGCTGTACTCGCATAATAAGTGCACCGCCAACTTTGAACCGTGCAGTCCCTCGAACGGCGGTGCTATGGCTTTCCCGCTTCACTCGATCCACGGAGTCTCGAACACGTTCGGCACGCCGATTCATAACTCCTGCGTCCCGATAAAACTGCCGCACATTGTCGGGCGTAGCCGCGTGCAAGCGGCGATAACATCATTTACTCGCAGTGCTGCATTCCTTTGTGCTATCCCAGTTTCCTCATGCCCGCTGCCGCATGATGCCATGCCTGCTGCGCAGGTTGGCGCAGATAAGCCTAAGCATGGTCGGGGCGTGGTGCCCGAGATTGCCCGAGGCTCAGCACAGCTATGAGGGAGAAATGCGATGATGAGCCATTTTGCCTGCGGTGATGGGAAACATCTCCCGTTACGGCTACCCGCGAACGCTACTGAAAGCTGGTGCGGCTGGGCATCTCAGAGGTTGCATCGGCGACGTAGCGACTTTGGTGGGCCGCAAGACAGCCAAGCCGGCGCGGCGTGTATCATCGGCCTACGCATCATGTGCGTCGCAGTGTCGTTCAGTGCGGGACCGGCGGCGACATAGAAACTACAGAAACTATGCGCGCCAAAGATTGCCGTGCCGCTAGTTTGTTTTTTTGCCAGTTAGCGTTCGACAGCGCCCGCACCTCGTAGGAGGCAGCCATTTTGATGCCGACGGCGATATGGTAACGGTGTCGTTAATTTGCGCACACGTTTTTTGGGCCCACTTTATCGGAAAAAAAGGTGCGTATTAGGTTTGAGTAAATACAGATGTTTCTTCTAAGTGTTGACCCCATCAAAATGCAGCCACTGGGGCTCGAAGCCCCATGGTCAAGCTTAGAGGAGTACCAACATGAATTTTAGAAATTTTCATATCATTGTCCTTAACAAAAGCTCTGGTATTTGGAACACGTTCACGTTCACGTACACGTTCAGGATGGCAACGCGGTTATGTGCGCGGATGAGCAAGGTCACGTTCCATTTGCTTTTGGGTGGCCGCCACTGAGTTCTTGTTTGAAAGCTCTTAGGCAACAGTGGCTCTCCACAAGAGAGCGAGCGACATTACACAGTGCAAAGAGTGTGGTGGCCCATCGCGTGTACCTCCTGCTGAATGCAGATGGCTTGTCGAGCAATGGTGGTAACTATGGAAGTGCCACGTAGGCAGGGATGGTTGCGTTTTGTGTATTCCAGTTTGTGCGACATTCACTGTGTATGGTCAGCAGCCGAAGGTCCCGTGAGCTCGGGAAGACAGGTGGTATTGGATTCAACCATGCCACAGATGGCACAGGCAAAGGAATTATGCAAACATCCTATGGAGGTGAATGTGCATTGTGCAAACAAAACCAAAGTGGCCCTGGGCTTTAGAAACATCAGCCTTTTTGTTGCTTCACGATGCCACCAATTATCAGAATTTGGCAGCGATAAATTCTGCGAATATGTTGTCTGTCCTAGCCTTGGAATTATTACGAGGCAATGAGAGTGAAGAAAGACTTCTTTTTTTTTTTTTTAATGACATATTTCTCAATAGGCCATAACCCAGTGGGTTGTGGCCTACCAAGAAACCCCGTAGGTGGTGGCCTACCAATATTCCTGTTCTGATTGCCAGCCTTGGTCATGGAAAAGGTCAAACACGGCCACTACCATTTTTCTTTGTTTTATTAGACAGTAGGCTTTCATTATTTCAAACTTGAGAGGACCCCGGAATTTCATTTGAATTATCAAATGCAAGCAAAAGTATCGCTGAGTACAACATATCAGGAAGAGGAAAGATAGCCAGTTATCACACGCATTGGTGCCACCTCATTATTTTTCCTTCTTTACTAGGGGGTTTTTGATGCTTTGACAAGTACTGAGAGGCAACTGGCTTTATTTCTGGCTGTTAGAAAATATATGAGCATGGATGCTCAGCTAGAAGGAACTAAAGCAGTCATTATAAGGATAAGCAAACACTATGGATTGGCAGGAATAACCTAATGGTGCAGTTTGAACTAAGGAGGGACGTGGATTTGGGTTTCTTATTTCTTTATGGATTTTGATGAAATTTTTAGCAATGATTCTGTGATATCATTGTATAAGTTTCATGAGCTTATCTTTAAAATTTTTTTATTTATAATAGTTTTCTTCTTCTGGCCTTGTTCCAAGCCTGAATCGCTTCAAAAATGTGAGAGAAAGCTTTTTCAAAGTGCTGTGCACTCTATGATGAATGGTTGAGGGCATGACATTCTTAGATTTTATTATTTGCAACACAGCTTTTCTTAGTTGTTTTTTACAAGGTGACTGCACCAGAAGAGTTAAGGCTGCGAGTAATTAGTTGTATTGTTAAATGTAGTGAAGTAAAACTGGAAAAGCAACAATGTCACACCCTGGGAAATTCCTCTAGAAATATAGGAAAAAAAAAACATAACTGATATAGACCTAGTGGTCATGAACAAATGAGCAGAACAAGCAAGGCAAGGAGCAAGAAATGTCGTTTTGAGAAAACGGCCTTCAAAGTTGTACCTTGGATTTTCATTACAAAAAGGCACTGAATATGCAGTGCTTTGTGTCCTTTTCAGTGCACGGCTTCTTGAGTGTCCTGCCTTTAGTTTTGTATGCCTTTCTGGCCCCGTTTTTCCTAAAAGACACCTTTATCTGCTGCTCTGGGAAAGGCATGTTGTCCAGGTTGCAGTCAGTGTTGCACAATACTCAGCATAAGCACGTAGGGCTCCATAACTGCATTTGAAATACTGCCTCATGAACAGATCTGCATGCCAGAAAGGCACTGAATATTAGCAGCAGCTGTCTCACTGGAAGGTCCGGACTCAACCTTTAGATTTTTCTGAAATGTTTTATGGTGCAACCTTCTATGTGAGATGTCCATTATCAACCAGTAATTAGACCTCCTTGCCCCCCCTTGCAATACTTTTGACAGCCTGCATGCTCTCTTCTCTCTTATTTGCATGGAAAATTTGACGATATTCCTTTTGTGGTGATTAACACCACTTCGCGACAGCACCGCCAGACGCACGTACATGTCAGCATCATTTGCGATGCTGACCCATGTCTAGTTCTTAGCTCAAATAAAAGTTCTAATTAGGAGCGCTGCTGATTCCTACAACACCGAGAAATGGGGTCAAGGCCGTCATTTTAACAATCGGAAACTCGTCCGCTTTTCCCGTACCGGCGCGCGAATTGCTTTCACCTGTCATGCCATTTTCAGCACGGTCGCAGACACCAAATTTGCTTGCACGTACGTGGCGACCTCGCGGGATGCTTTCGGTGATACAAAATAAGGCTCTAGGCGTGCCTGCATGGTATCATCCATACTTGCGGACGGCGTGGCAACATCGTGCGGAATGCTGAGACAAGATTCGGGCACATCCAAGGCACGATCGCTACATGCAATTGGCAACGTGGAAAGCCGCGCAACATGGGCAACAGTGACACTGCCGCTCACACAAGATGTACCGCCCGCGGATGAAGTGCCAGAAAGTGACTCGTCAACGCAGTCAACAAAAGCAAGCATAGCGCCCGCACGCGAGTGATCGGGAGCGGATCGTGAACTAGGGTGCACCATCGGCATTCACACGCGTTACATCCGAAGCTATGCTCTGCACGCACTGACAGTGAGCCGAAATGCCCAGACGCGTGCATTACAACACAAATCAGCCGCTGAAGCTACATTCCGCAAAGGCCAACAATAACGGTGCGCTGAGATGTCATGAGGCGCACATCACTCGCGGAGTCCAATGCCGAAACTACACTCCGTACGCGCCGACGAACATGGCAAGGCAATCGTCACGAGCGATACAAGATTAGCTTCGGAATCAGCTCCCGATCTCTGTCTACATACCGTCGGACTGCCGACACTGCACATACAGTGGAGGAAAGCATGCACAGATGAACATACTGCACAGCTCTATGCCGCACAGAGAGGCGCGGCGGCACGGTAGCAGAAGACGTGGACCGCCAAGGAGACCAATGGCGAGGCATTGATTGGCCATGTCACGGATGCAGTCAATCGGAGGCCTCAGCACGGGCTTGACTCTTTTGTTTTTTGTGCACTTGCTTCTGTATGGAGGAGCTGGCTGAAATTGCAGAATTGAAGATGGAGAACCACACTTTCCAACAAGGGCAAAATGGCGGCACTCGACTGTGCCGTTGCAGAGATATTGGGGCTTGGAAAATGCTGTTTTTTTCACAACTTCTTTCTAGTTCTTTCACCACATTGGCCACTATAAACATTTCTTTGAGCACTTCCACGCAGTCTTTAGCGTTCATATTTCGGAATCAGATAAAAAAAGGAGAGACTTGTAGAAACTGAATATGTGGTTTTCAAACAATCAATATTTTGGTCATATTTCACTATACGAAAGCTGCGTCCCCCCTTAAGTAGCTTTTAAATGGATTGAGAACATAGCACGCCAACCAAAAATTTGAAATTTGTTTGAATTGACCCAAGGTTTGAATAATCAGAGACTGAATTATCAAGAGCCTACCATACACTGGCCTGCACGATAGTGACAAGGCAGTCCAGGCTGTAATTGATAAACTAATTGAACAGTAAGGCTCTGTGTGATGGAACAGCAATCTGGGATGTGGCCACTCGGTGATAGGGATGTGTTGGATGTATCAACAGTTGTCTAGACTCAACTTAATGGAAGTAGAAGAGTAAGGCACTGCTTACTTCTTTGAGTATCAGCAGTGTTCTCCTGTAAGCTGTACATCTGCATTTGTAAATAATATTTTATCGCAATATCAAATTTGATGGCCTCTAACTTGGCGCCATCTTTGGAGGTGCCAAATAACACACTGAGCAGACTTTTTGGCTAATATTAACGGCAAACTGCAAAAGAACAGAGAACTTAGCTAACTATAAAATTAGTATTATGGTGTCTTGGAACGCAATGAATAGATTTTTAAAACAGCTATCTTAATAACTCACTTTCAGTTTCTTATATTGTAGGGGCAGTTTTATAATGACAAGCCAACACAGTAAGACATAGGTGGAAGTTCCAAGGGGACAGCAACTCATGTTCGAGTCACAGCTACTGTACATGCGGTGCATGCAAAGAACAATTTCATTGTTGTCCAGTGACTCCTACAATGATTTCGGCGATGTTTAGGCGACTGTGTTCACACATCATGGTATTTCCACTGCGACGGGGCTTAGTTGCAGATGCGAGGTGACAAAAGCGTTAAATTCAAATCAAAATGCTTCACGTGCGTTCCCTGACTGCAGCCGTTCAGGGCGACAGTGCCGCGGGCCGCTCCCACGTAGGGACGGGGAAGCCATTAGGATATCTAAAAAATTTACAAAAATGTTTTTCTAATACCTTCTTGAAATGTCATGTAACTGCAGTTCATTATCAAAGTGAAATTGAGATAAAAAATGCATAACTTACATTCCCCTCATAGTAAGGAGGAGGAGGAAGGGGAAAACAGAAAGGCAGGGAGGTTAACCAGAAGGGCGTCCAGTTGGCTACCCTACACTGGGGGAGTGGGAAGGGAGAATAGAAAGATGGGAGAGAGAGAAGGAAGGGGAATAATGAAAAAGACGTTGTCGGACAAGTCCAACTGTCAAAGGCGTTCCCCCAAACCTCATAGTAAAAAACTAAAGTAGAAGATCATGTGACACTGCTCAAGACTACAATATTCACAACATTTTGTGTCCACGAGCAATTCGGCAACATAGAGGAGTTAACAGCAGCATCACCTACGCAACCACTGCACTAAAAAAAATCTTTCTTCCACCCAATGCAGCAAAGGTTTCTGGTTCGTTCATGAGGGTACACAAAGATTTTAAGCGACCAATGTTTTTATAAAATTGAATGATAACCATAACTAGGAGAGCGCAAAGTAAGTAAGCGAAGTAATGCGTTGTATGATGCGAGAAATTTTGTGATGTGAATACTGCAAATGACCTTCACTGTCAGGTAACAAGGGTGAGAAGACCACACATTATTTGCAAACTGTATGTCAGTAAATTTTTTATGCTATTTGAACTGTTTTTAGCAATATTTGTTCACACGTAATATGATTCAAAAGCTACTATTCACACATCCCTGCTGTCTATCATTACAGTAGGCTTACCTGGAAAATGAGTGAGCACATGCTGCAACCAAATGTCTTGGCCTCGGGGTGTTCGCTTTGTAGGTGCTGAGTGAGTACCATGTCAGAAGACGTGATGAAGTTGCGGCAATGGGAACAGCATAGCTCAGCTTCAGGGGAGCGGCTTAGCATCTCAAATGTCCCATCTTGGTGCTTCTTAGCCATGTGGGTCTTATAGGCAGGCTGTTTTTGGAAGAAGCATAGGCAGTACTCACATGTGTACACCTTGATGCAGGCAGTGTGGACATTACGCACATGTTGGGAAAGCATGGTGAGGGTTTCAAAAGATGCACTACACTGTGAGCACATATGGTTTTCCTTGTAATGGTCCCCCATGTGCTTTGTCTTGTAATGGTAGCGCTGTGCCTGACTACTGCAAAAAGCCTTGGTGCATGCAGGGCACTTGAAGGACCTGGACCTGGCTAGCAGACGAAGGTGGCCCCATACATGGCGCTTACAAAGTAGCCGTGCTTGAAAGCTCTTGTCACAGATAGCACAAATAAATTCGTCCACGTCCTCGTCCTCGTCACCCACAGGCTCATGAACAGAGGCTGCATGATGAAGTACAAATAACATATGATCAGCATAGGGTATCAGCAGCAATAGTAGAAGCAGCTTGACTTAGGTAGTTCGTTCATGTTCAACATAAGAACATTCCTCCAACAGCAAAAAAAAAAAAAAAAGAACACAGAAACCAACTTTACATTTTTAGATCACTTGGAGCCTACAGTGCAATTTACTGGGGTTAATTACCTTTAGGAAATAGACATACAAAACTAAGTTCAAGATTTAGTTGAAAAATTAGCAAGATTTTTTAATCCCTTTTTAAAATTTTTCACTTCAGGGGACATTTTCCAATAGGAATATTGGAGGAGTTTAGCGGGGACAGCTTAGCTGCAAAAGGCCGTGCTAGCATTCGTACACCTCTGGTGCACTTTACTCCTGGTGTCACCAGAACTTGTCAGTAACTTGATGGTACCTAACAACATTTAGTAAATGTATCACAAAGTCATGACTGATAAACATATGTAACACAAGTGCCACTTGCCATTTTCTTTCTTATAGCCATGACTGAGTAGAACCAAAGACATCTTCAGGTGATGAGATACTGGTACTGTCTGGCTGCACTGAACAATTTAACATTATCAACACTACCGAATACATGTACATTAGAGGTCCTTCAACCTAAGGCAATCCACATGGCTGAAGTTTCCATGACATGATACCTCATGCCCTTCTGTCTCCATCTTGCGTGAATGCGTAGACAACTCTGAAATACCAAACTTGCAAGCCTGAGAATTCGAAGGGCAGTGTGTAACATGTAGCAATCTGGCAACGCTGTACATGCCAAAACTGTATAAAAGCATGCTACTGATAATAAAGGTCGGAAAAGCTGTCAAAGGCATGTCCTGTGGTAAAGCAGCAGGTGAAGATGGCATAACAGCCAACTTGATTGAAGACGGAGGAGACATTATATTTGCAAAACTTGCATCGCTCTTCCCGAAATGTATCAAGACATCTAGTGTACCGCTCAGCTGGAAAAATGCTAATATAATCCTAAAACACAATGAAGGTGACACCATACAGACCAGTTAGCCTGCTCCGTGTGATATACAAGCTGTTTACAGCAAGCTGGCTTCAAGAAATGTTGTTCAACAATGGACCACAGCCACGCTATCAACTGAACAACTGAGAAATTCACTGAATATAACAAACCTCTTTATATGGCCTTTATAAACTATAAGGAAGCATTTGGTTCCATAGAAATACAGGCAGTTCTAGAGTCTTTACATCAACAAGGGGTATCTGATGCACAGTCACAAGTAAATGTTTGCATAACATGGCACCAGCAAAAACGTTAAATTCTGAGCAGCATAGCTCTACAACACGGAATAAAACTAGTGCATTACACTGGTCGAACAGGCGCACTTAGGCTGAACCACGTGATTTAAACCAACATGCTCAGATTAAAAAAAAAAACAGCTATTTGTGGCACTCGTTGGTCTCCAAACTCTTGCTTGCAACTGTACACATGCAAACCTCAACTAACATCTGCAAAGAACACACAGCCATACTAGTACTTCTATATGAGAGGAGCAGAAAAATTCCGGTAAAGAGAAGGGTCACACAAGGAGATATGATCTCCCTTATGTTATTTACTGCATGTTTAAAGGAAGTGTTCAAGCGTCCAGACAAGGAAGAAAAGGAAATTAGAACAGACTGAGAATACCTCCGCAATTTAAGGTTCGCAGATGACATTATGCTCTTAGCAATGATGGTGACACACAGCAAAACATGATTGAGGACCTACATCGGGAAAGTGTTTGATAGGACTAAAAATGAATAGGCAAAAGACCAAAATTATGCTCAAAAGTCTACCTAAAAACAGGAATTTAAAATTAGCAATCAGCCCTTAGAATGTGTGAACAAATACGTATATCTAGGGCAGTTATACTAACAGAGAAGCCCAACTATGAAATGCAATTTCTTCGTAGAATAAGAATGGCATTCCACATGACATTTCACATCATGACTGGGAACTTCCCGCTGTCACTAAAACAAAAATTATTCAATCGCTGCATTCTCCTGGTACTAACATACAGCACAGGAACATGGAGGATGACAAAAGAACTAGCAATGAAATTAAGGAGCACACAGTGTGCAATAGAAATAGAAATGATAGGTGCAATGTAAAGAGATTAAAAAATGAGTGCAATGGATCGTGGAACAGATGGAAGTAGCCGACATTCTTATATCAATTAAAAGAAAAGTGGATCTCGGCAGGCATGTCATTCATAGGACTGATAACAGATGGACAGTAGGAGTGATGGAATTAAGAGAAGGAAAACACAGCAGAGGCAGGCAGAAGGTTAGATGGAGCGATGAAATTAAGAAATTTGCAGGCACGAAGTGGAACCAACTCGCTCGGGAGAGGGCAAACTGGAAATCGTTGGGAGAGACCTCTGTCCTGCAGTGTACATAACATAGGCTGATGATAATGATGATAATAAAGGTGACTGGCTGCTGAGACATTGAAGTATGTATGCTGCAATCAATCTCATGCAAGGCGTCAGAAGTGGATGGGCTGCATCAACGCCCACTGCAAAACCCATGGCAGAGCTTCCGTTGCCGGAGCCGCTAAAACTTGGTGACAAAGACCCAAGACTGATTGAAGTTCAAGCAGCGTATACAGCTTTACTTTGCCACCACTGAGCCACAGGAACCACAGAAACCAAGTACCAACGCAATTGATGTATTCAACACCTTGAACATCAGTGAAGAGGGCAACGTCGACTACGACAAGCTCGTGGAAGCCTTCGAAGCCTACTGTCTTCCACAAAGCAATGAGACATATGAGAGGCACCAGTTTCACAGCAGAGTACAAGTGGATGGAAAGCCAATTGAGCAATATTACAAGAACCTGCAGTTGAAGGTTGGGAGCTGTAATTTTGGCACACTACGAGCGTCCATGCTGCGGGACCAGAATATTTTTGGAAGTGCAAGGAAGACCCTGCATGAAAAGCTGCTAGCCAAGAAAGACTTGACCCTCAAGATGGCCACAGAAGAAACAAAAGCAGAGGAAGTTTCACTTGCAAGCATTAAAACATGGGCTGAAGAAAAAAGTGATACTGCGGTAAAGCACACCAAATACAAATACCAGGAGAGATACCAAAGTAAAAGCAGATGTAGCTTTTGCGACACAGTGCAGAAAGCTAGGCAATGTCCTGCTAATGGTAAAACCTGTGCGAAACGCAACAAACCAAACCATTTCACTGTGTGGTGTAGAACAAAACTGCCAAAGGTAACGAAGACCGGCGAAGTGATGTAACGCAAGACAGTGATGACTATGACATGCTCAAGATTTTCGCGGCAGGCATCAGCAGCATGGATAAGTCAAAGCGGGACTGGCTGGTTACCACCCACATACTTGGCCATGATGTATAGCTGAAATTTGACATTGGTGCTTAAGCCACCTTAATTCAGCTTGGTACATTCGAAGAATAGCATTCCTAACGACCTCTGCTACCAACAAAAAGAGCCAGGCCTGTGCGGAATCGCAGGACAGTGACAGCGTAAGCTGAAGGAGCGACCTTCCTAGAGGCCATTGAAAATGCTTAGGCAAACTAGTGCAAGTACAGGTGGTGGTTATCCCCTGCGCCATAACTCTGCGGTTTGGGCTTCTCTCTGCACAGCGGTCTGCTGTGCCCGACGTTGCCCTGCTGCAGCCACGCGCGTAACTCTGCGATTCACTTCTTCAGCAGCGGTCTGCATCTTACGAGGAGGCGCCATCAGGTATATCGAAGAGCCATATCAGGTTGCTGTCAGGGCTGCGCACGTCGCCTGTCGTGTGACGCATGGAACGATACGACAAAACTGCTTCACGAGGCAGCGCTTCGTAAAAACATTTCGAAGGCTATGCGGAGGAAATCAGCACCAATAGATGGCAGGATGGCAGCAGTTGTCCTGTTCTTCACGAGGAGCGATATTGGTTACGGACACGGGCGGACACGGGTGGCAGCGGCGGCGGACAACTATGGCGCCGTTGTTGTGATCTCATCACAGCTTAGCTGTAAAAGCCATTCTACACAGCTACGAAGCAAACAAAATTAGGCACCTGGAAAAAGTCTGCCTCATTGTTCAACTACGATCCCAGAACCACCTAGTCGATTTCTTAATCGCGAAAAAAAGGAAGACGGGCTATACTGGGGTTTGAAGTCAGTGAGCGGTTTGGCTTGGTAAGTGTTAACCAAGTTCACGACATGAAAAGTAAAAGCGATTTGTCTAGGTGCATACTAAAGACTTGTTCATAGGTGTCAGTAAGCTGCCGCGGGAGTACAGAGTGACCTTGAAGGATGATGTTCGTGCAGTGGCAAAGCCTTACGGTGTGTTCCCCTCACACCATGGCCCCAACTCAAGGAAGAGCTGGACCACCTGGAAGCAGTTGGCATCATCATGAAAGCTAGAGAACCATCTAACAGGGTGAGCCCACTGGTAGTTGCCCCTAAAAAGAATGGAATGTTGTGTGTTTGCATGGACCAAGAAACTTGCATGAAGTGATAAAGAGGGAGCATTCCCAATTTCCACGCAGGGAAGAGATTGAGAGCTAGCTCGTGGGCATGAAATATTTCAGCAAACAGGATGCCAAAGAGCAGCTTTCATCAAATCCCACCCGATGGTGAAACTAGGCGAATCTGCACATTCAGCAGCCCTTTCCAGTGTTACCATTTTCTATGCTACACATATGGGATAGTTTTGGCACCGGAAGTCTTTCAGAGGATGATGACAGAAATATTTGACAGTTTGCGCGGTGTGCGGGTGTACGTCGACGATACTATTATTTGGGAAGCCATGCTACAAGAGCACACCGAGAGGCTGTATTACACTTTGAACGCTGCACGAGCCGCTGGTTAAGTGCATGTGAAGAAGTGGCTGCAGGAAATGCGAGTGTAGCAGACGACAGCACTCCGCACCTCTGGAAGAGGATGAAATAGAAGATTTGGCCTCGCGCAGAGGCCATGTTGCTGCGGCCACGGTACAACATTCGCTTCGACGTGGCAGTTTGGCTAAGTACTGGGTCCTTTAGCTTTTGTGTTAATTTTCTGATAGTCTCTAGTTTTTTTTTGTCCTTAACATTCACCCAATCCTTGTTGATGTCGACCAATTCTCCTGGCCAGGGGTGATCCCCCTGGTCAGCCTCCCTGCCGTCTAATGAATTGCCTTTAGACCTAGTATTTTTCTGCAGTGGCATCAGCAGCATTCCTGTTGCACTGATGCCTAGGAATGGAGGCTTGATCAGGCTCACAAACCCACAGGTGGTCCAGAAGGAACTCAAGGCGACTTCAAATTACTTCCAGACCATCAATGATGTGCGCCAGTTTGGACGAGGGGGCATATAATGTGTAAGTCACCCGACCAGACGTGTGTACAGGGCCTGCTTAAATGTACCTCATTTGCTTCAACTCTGGTGAGTGCTTTCATTCTGCCTCACCTTGTGTGCACTAAAGGCCTCATATGGGGCGTTGATTCCAAATTGAGTCCAGCCGAGACATTAACAAGCTTTCTGACACTGGCATTTCAATTTACCACTGTAACCGACTGGTAAATGATGAAATGATTCCCACCGAATCTGTCCTTGCAATATTTGTGGGCACTACATGTCAGTCAGAAATAAATTAATGGCATCTCATTTTTCGTGTGGAGCTCCTCGCATCTCGACTGATTCAATGTCAAAACTGTTGCAAGATTTGGCCACAGTTCAGTAGGATGTAAATCAAATCTGCGCTGCCGTGCCTGTGGAGAGGGCCACCATTCAAGTGAATGTACCACAACATCAGAAAAGTGTTGCATGTATGGCGGGAGTCACCCCGCAGATTATTCTGAGTGCTCAGTTCGGGCTCAGGAGTCACAAATACTGGAAATTCTTGACTGCCGCCACTGTTCGCAAAGGGAAGCTATTGCTATAGTTAAAGACAGAACTTTCGGGTACTCTGGTGTTACAGCTTGAAAGAGCACAGTTATTGATGACAATTTCTCACAGGCAATTGACTCTGCTGTAGAGAAGGTGATGACCAAGGTCATGAATAAGTTGATATCGAGCCTATCGGAATGCCTCATGAAAATAATTTCAAATCATATGACTCGAATACTGCGGGCTTCTATGGCACCTTTAAAATCCTCCATGACCAAGGATAACACTTAGCTAAAAAGCGCACTCGTAGATGCCCCGTCTCCCTTTGTCGTCGACAAGCATAAACGGTCTGGATCATTGGTGCGATTAGATAACCCTACCTGCTCTCAGCCAAGCACGAGTGGTATCACAGACATGGAAACTGATTCTTGAACACTCACAAATGCATGGGATCCCCTATTTTTACTGATGTAAAGACAAAAAGTAAGAATAGCCAGTTGTCACTTACATGTAAGGAAACAAAGTGCGAGGCAGCAGGTGCCTCTGCAGGTCACTCAACACCATGCCTATCTGTATTCTCAGCCTCATCTGATCACTTCAACCCCGACATTATACTTCTTCAAGAAACTTGGCTTCCATCGGAAAAATTTATCCCTTGCAGGTTTTCGCTTTTTTACATTAGGCCTTCCATCACGAGGCGGTGGCCTAATGATTTTTTTTGTCAAATAAGATGTGTCATAAGGCAAAAATTTCTTTCAAAACCTGATTCCAATTGCGAAGTTTTAGCATTGGATTTGTGTCTCCCAGGTTATTTCCAGTTTTCTATTGCAAACTGCTATTTTCCTGTTAGCGTGCACAAGACGGGTCACCATGACAGTGCTTTGGCGGCTTGTAGGCAGGACATATTGCTTGCAGATTTTAATTCCCATGATGTATAGTGGGGGCTAAAGACAGACTCGTGTGGCACGCGACTAAGGGAGTGAACAATAGACCGCAAGCTCTCATGCATAAACCGAGGACACACAACATTTGTTCGAGGCCAGTTGCATTCAGTTCTAGATTTAACGTTTTGTAGCCATGAAATCAAAGTTTTGTCATGGTCTACATTTGACTCTGCTACTAAATGTGATCGCCTTCCTGCGTTTTTTTAAATTACCTGTCCAATAGTAGCTTTACATGAGTCAACACGCACATATGTCAACCTTAACTGACTATGTTTCTTACGGTCTGCACTATTGCCGCTCCAGCATGCCGATGGTAAATAAATTGCTTTTACAGTTTCTTCAATTCTAGAAAGCTCCAGAAAAAGATCTTAGTTTGTGATTCCATCGGCTAAACGCACGTCTTCTCGGTGGTAGAATGATGAGTGCATGCGCGATTACAGAAGAAAAGCCGCTCTAAAAAAGCTTCTACAGAATCAATGTCCAACCAATTGGACAAACTATCAATTTCTTGTTGGTGTATTTAAGCGCACTGTTAACCAAGCGAAAGACGAGTATGACAGCAAGCGTTATGATTACCTTTCAAAATCAAACAAACGTGCTTTGTTCAAACACGAAAGGTACTGCCAACACCTAGAGTCATGTGTCTTGATGCCTCAAGAAATGGGTGCCTCTCTTGAAGTAACAGCAAAAGGCTTAGAAGATTGATTTACCGCACATCTGCCCGCAACTCAAGGCAAGTTGATGGCATCCCGTGAATTCACAGATATCTTTATCTGAATTAGCCGAAACTGTACTATGTTTGCCTAACTCACCTCCTGGGCCAGATGGCATCACGAATTCAATGTTAAAGCTTTTCTTTCAGCAATCGGCTAATGTTCTTTTAGAACCAGTAAATTATTCACTAAAGATAAACTAAAAACAGTGCTGTTGATCAAGAAACAACCACAGAACATACCATCAATTGCACTAACGTCCAGCGTAGCAAAACTAACGGAGAGGATTCTTCACCGTTGCATAAATATCTTTATTGACTAAAGGTCAACTCTAAGCCCCTGTCACACTGGGTTCAGGGCTGGCTCCTCCATCCAGAACGCACACGTCGATTTAGAAAGCCGCATTCACTTAGCAAGATGCCATAACCAATACGCTGCCCTGGTGACTTTAGACATCCAATCTTGATATACAGATTAAATTCCCTTGGCTTCCCGCAGCATACAGTTGCATGGATTAGCAAATACCTCTTGGACAGAAAATTTTATTGTTATAAAAGTGGCTTCTCTTTGTCTACATACACACAAACAAGAGGGAGTATCGCAAGGATCAATTCTTTCTCCTGTGCTGTTTAATGTATTGATGAGCACCATTCCACAACACCAAGATGTAACTACTTACGTTTATGCAGATGATATCGAATTTTTTGCAGCGGCAGACGATAACCATACCTTATATAAATGTCTGTAGGACTACCTTAACACCTTAGAAAGCTGAATAGATAACAATCACTTTTCTTAATCCCAGTAAATGTGCCGTTCTTGTTTTTCTTCTTTATTACCCTGTGCACATTTCACTCTGCCACCATCTTTAAGACATACCATGGTTAGAATCTGTTAAATACCTTGGTGTAATTTATGATGGCTCTCTTAAATGGCAACTACACATTGATTACATAGCTGCAAAAGGTGCACATGCAAATGGCATATTGCGCAGGATCAGCAACCACCGTGTAGATATGAGAAGAGACACACTTACCATGATCTACTGCATGTACGTTTGTCCTATTCTAAAATTCGGTTGCGTACTTTTCTCTGTTACTACAGCACACATGATCAGACACTTAATGGTTTTGTAAAGAAAAGCATTGCGCTTATGCCTTGGTCTTCCTAAAACGGTTGGAAATGTGGTGTTGTATCTGGAATCGCGACTTCCATCTCTATCATGCAGGTTTCACCTTTTGACTGTAAACACATTTTTGAGAATTTATGAATCCCCACTAAGGCAGTCTGAAACTGCTTTTATTTCTCATTCAGCAACATATTTCGGTGCTAATTGGCCCCAGTTTCACACTCTGCAACTTATATTTGTGCAACGATTACTGGACCTCTTCAACGTACAAATGTGCAATGTACATCCAGTCCTTGACAGAGCTTATTCAGTTGAGATTGAATTCGATGACATTTTCCCAAATAATGCAATATTACTTCCACATCACATCTTGGATAGCTTATTATAAGACCATCTCAGACAATCGGAACGAATATCATTATTGCCACAGATGCATCACAGCGCAACGAAAAGTCAGGTGTTGGAATTTTAAGCCTTAATCTTGATTGGTCTTATTCGATGCGGCTTCCTGATTTCGTACCCATTTTTGTGGCTGAATTTCTGGCAGTCGTACTTGACCTGCGCAATTCAAATTCATCATTTCTGTCAGCCGTTGCCATCACAGATTCTCTATCCATCTGTTCCTCACTCACTGCGAGCATAGACTCGCATCTGATAAAGGCGTTTCATGCATTAGTATCTGTGCATTTGAGAACAGTCCGTTTAGTATGGGTGCCCGGCCATAAAAAGACTGCTCCTCAATAAAGTTGCCGATTCTTTAGCAGAGGCTGCTCTAAATAGACAAATTCTACCCTAATTTCCTGCGTCGGCTTATGTCATGGCTGCGTGGTTTTGTAGGCAAGTCATAAGGAAAGCGTAAAAAACATCCACGCTGACAAACTCCAGAGATTACTGTCACCTTCTATACCCCTAGTGGAGAACAGTATGTCAAACATGTCAACCAGAAGTGTCCCTTAGGAGGCTACACTGCCGTGTACTGAGCCCACATTTCTATGAACACAGGTCTAGTCGGGTTCCTTCACCACTGTGTGCATTTTACGGTAAGCCAGAGATGATAGATGATTCCTGTTTGAGTTGTCGACAACTTATACTCCTGTCACACGAGAAAACCTAAGTGCACTTTGAGAGAGTGCACTTTGCCGCTAGTGTCATTCGCACGCTGTCACACGGGAACGTTTAGTGACACTCGCTGCAAAGCGCACTTGCAGGCGAGTGCGTTCGCTGAACTCACTTCGCGGCGACGAAGTGTGTAGCCTCGGTAGCAGTGGCTTGCAAACAAATACGCTAATGCATAACGCGGTGCCCGTAGTACTTTTAAAACATTGTTTTCGTTATTAGAAATACTGCTATGCATTAAAGCAAATCATACTTCAACAAAAAAGCTCGCTATTCTCACCCTCGGGCAGTTTGCGGCCACGTTCGCTAGGGGAACGAACATTTCCAAAGCACACTTCTCTTTCTCGTGTAGCAGTGCGTGAGCGTAAATGCACTCTGTGAGCGTAAGTGCACTCGCTCAAAGTGCACTTAAATTGCTTCGGTTGGTAGGACCTAGGTGGAGCCATCGGTTGGTAGGGCCTAGCGGTGGGACCGTCGCTGCAATTCGGCAGAGCCGACCAGTGCATAGCACCTCTCCTGCGACCTCAACCACCGCCCGGACTCGTGCTAGATGTCCCCTCTAGCACTATCCGCGCCCGGGCCCCGGTTGGGAGGACCTTGGTGGAACGATCGCTTCCATTCGACAGAGCCAACCCCAGTGCATCGCACTGCTCCTGCGACCGTAACCACCACCCGGACTCGTGCTAGATGTCCCCTCTAGCACTATCCGCGCCCGGGCCCCGGTTGGGAGGACCTTGGTGGAACGATCGCTTCCATTCGACAGAGCCGACCCCAGTGCATCACACTGCTCCTGCGACCGTAACCACCACCCGGACTCGTGCTAGATGTACTCTCTAGCACTATCCACTCCGTCCTCGCCAACCTTCGGGCTACCCTCCAACCTACTGCTTACCTTCGGCCTTTCCAACCTCCACTTCCAGTCTTGCTTCCAGTCTCCGGCTTCCAATCCCCTTGTGCCAGGCAAAAGGGGCCACCTTATATACACCGGTTGCTCCGCCCCTCAACCACTCACAGCCAATCACCAACGGCGATTTACACCCCGACGCTGCTCTAACCAATGACAACCGTGAACAACACATTGGGTATGCTTGCTGCCCACCACGCTGCGGGGGAGGGAGTGAGGGCGCCAAACCAGCTGCACAATACAGCCTCACAATGGCCTCCTCCTCCCCCACCTGTTCACCGCGTGGATGCGCGTATTTTCCGGCGCCTGTTTGGCTACCTTGGCGTACCTATTCCCCGTCTCATTCCGACGACCCTTACAGGGGTATTACTGTTGCAAGGAAAACCTTCTTAGAAAACCCTTTATGAGCTCTTAGAATACACTTGTCTACGCCTGTGGTTCTGTCTTATGGTGCCTCCATTTCTGGATTTTGCAATACCAATGTTTGCTTGGCAGTTCAAAATTACATAACAAACTGATCGTTTTAAGTATGCCAGAAATATTCTTCTATTTGTTCAAATACCCAAATAAAGTCGAATACAAATTTTAGTCATTTTCTTTTATTTGATTTATTTATTTATGTGAATCAATAAAGTTTCTTTTTTCCTCTCTATATGACATCGCAACCCTCAATACTTCTTTACTTTGCCTTTTCTCTGTGTAGATTACTGCATTCCTAAATTTCAAATTCTTTAGCACCTAATTCATGGCCAATCCCCCACAGTGGGCGTGAGCCACAAATTGTCAAGCGAACCTGAACAAGAACACGCTCGCACAAGGTGAGCTCATTTTACATTGGCAAGACGAGGTCAGAGAGCCTGCTAAGGGAGCCCGTATCCATGCGCATGGTTCGCATCAGGAGGCGCCCGTCTTCACGACAGCCACACCTCAAGGCCCTTGTCTGGCGAGAACAAGCCCTGAGGCGTGATCTGCTGCCAGCTTGGGGACGGTGCTGACTTGGAGCGAACGGCAGGAGTTCGTCGCTGGGACGGTAAGCAGCTTTCTGGACCGCGGAGCGCCCTGCTGTTATCATTCCCAAGTTGTCGGCCGCCTGCATCGCCTGATCTCTGCGGCGTCCACTACGCTCGGCTTGCCCGCCCCTGCTTCCTCGCGTGGACACTGCGAGTCTCGTTGCTTACCAGCCTTCGTCAGGGATTGCATATTTCTCCCCCTCTTTCTTTTTCAAACCGCCATGCGTGTGTTTGTCCCCCTTGCCACCGTAATATATTTGATTGCGTGTATCGTGACTGCACATTGTCTCCTCCATCTTCCTCGCGCCACATGCGTTGCACTGCGACAATCCTTAACCATCACAGTGCATGACTACAACGTCACAAATCTACCTCATGGGTTATAAAATCAGCGCTGCTGGAATCGAGCCATACGACAGCCTAGTAAAAGACATCACGAAGTGCCCAACACTATCAATAAAGGACCTGCAAAGACTCGTAGGCGTTGTGAACTGCTTCTCTAAGTACCTACCAAATCTGGCCAATTGCACCAAATTGCTCCGTACCTTACTGCGAGAAGATGTCATTTTTTGCATGGACAACAGAGCATGACAGAGAATGGAACCTTTTACGCGAAATGCTTACCAGAGCCCCTGTTTTTGCAATACACGATGCTTCACTGCCAACGCATTAGGAAGAATGGCGTCCGGTAGGCTATGCTACCAAAATGTTAACAGGCATGGAGCGCAGGTACAGCCGACAGCAAAAGTTTGCGGGATCTGAAACTTCGTAAAGACCCGTATTGTCGCTTAGCCTCGCAACTTAGCTTCGAATTAAATGTTGCAGCCTCTACATCACAGAAACATCTACCGGCTGAAACATTTAATTCAAGTTATGATGCGAGGCTAAGAGGAAATATACGTTTTTATGAAGTTCCGGATCTTGCAAACTTTTGCTGTTGACTGTACGTGCAGATAGAGAAGGAAGCACTGAGCATTGTGTCTGGGAGCAAAAAGTTTAGCAAATTTGTCGTGGGCAGGCTGATAGTCGCAGAAACTTACCACGGACCTTTGACAGTCATTTCTAAAAAGGGGCTTGGTGATACACCGCCATGACTGCTAAGACTTTTTTTGCGCATGTTGAAATATCACTATCAGTTGCAGCACATTTGTGGGAAGAAGCTGATAATAGCAGACATGCTTTCTCGATTTCACGGGCAAGATTTGCTAAATGTGCTTCCAAAGACATTGAAATCTATGCTATAAGAGCCTTGTCTGAACAAGTTAGTGTAAAAACAACGGGAGAACAAGTTAGCCCTACTACACCAGACCCTGAACTGCAGATCTGATAAAATGGCTGGAAGCTTGTCAGCCCAACAGTGGTGAGCTGAAAAGATGCGCAAATGCGTTATCCGTTGTCAGGGGCATACTGCTTAAAGGAACAAAAGCTGTCATTGACACTTCAATGTGCAAAGAAAAGAATGCCTGCATCATGGTCACCTGGGCATTGGAAAGTGGAAAGCACGAGCGCGACAGCTGCTTTACTGGCCTTGAATGAATGACGACAGAACTACTATGTCGAACAATGCCCTTCATGAATTGCATGCGTGCAGAAAAACCACCAAACTGTTGCGGCCTTTGTGGGATTACCATAGAGAAGCAGTGAAACACCTGGGCATGCGCAATCATAAATAAGTGGAATGACTGGAGGCTCACCTCGTGAATCCCACGGCACACCATGCACAAGAGAGGAAGTGACGTAAACAGCTCTAAGGGCGAACACACAGCCCCCAGACGAGCAGGCGTCCGCGACGGTAGTGTAGTGGTTATGGTTATGATTGCCCCCGCAAGCCAAAGTACACCTTGTGAAATACCTGTCAATGTTGACAACTTGCCAGTAGCTGCAGAACAGTAAACGAGACTCACTTTGTAGTGCAACTTTGAGCTATGCGCCAGAAAGGGAATGCATGGCCTCCAAGATTTGCACCTGTCAGGAATGAGCATTTAATGCCCCTCCTGGCTGCTGTGGCACTGCGGGGTCAGACAGCAGTAGCACTGCCAAACGAGCGCATCAGGCCTGAAACGACATTATCTTCTGCCATGTAGATGCACAAGCTACATAATGTACTTTGGTGTGTCTAATGTCATTACACCAGGGGTACAATATATACCTGCAGCAGCCCAAACCTTAATCCTAAATGTAAAGGCAGGGCTATGTTAAAAGTGCATTACACACTACTTTGACACATAATATCACTTGACACCTGTGTCAACAACACAATAAATATAAAATGAAATTTATTGCACTGTGGAAGGATTATATGGCTGAACTTCGCACTTTGATGTCAGTAGACTGGGTTCAATGAACACCAAGCTTTTGCGAGAATACTCTTAGAAAACAAACACAGCTAAAATTCTGCCCCTTCCACGATCTTTAAACGAAGAAACTCAATGTCTACTTTGTAACAGGAAATGCTACGCTTAGCAATTTTTCCCCACACTGAAAAAAAAAAGAAATAAAAGAAACGAGGGGAAAAAACCATACTCAGACTAAAATAGAGTAGCATGCCATTCTTGCCAAAGGAAATGTTACCAACCTGCCTCAGGGCTCGACACTGCTGCTTCTCTCCTGCTGCGACTATTTCTTCGTCTTTTTACGCAGGGAGAATCATCTTCGGACTCTTCTGAAGTAGAGAATAAGTGAAACGCCGGCGCAGAAAGGTCAATGATATGTGGAAGTTCGGGGTCAACTGGGGATTCTGACCGTGACAAGCAGGTACCAGCGTCTCCTACACTCGAAACCGGAGAACCAACAGCAAAATCTTCAAAATCCCTCTCAAATGGAAGGTCGTCAATCTCGGTGCCGGGCAGCCTCAAGTGAGCCGCGCTGACTGTTAATCGATCAGTTGTGGACTTTGCCTCTTTCCATACAGACTCCAAAAGGTTTTGCGGGGAAACGGTGGCTTCGTGCGACTGTTCCACAGAATTTTCACTTGAGCCACAACAGGGCACGGGCACACACGTGGGCTTACCCTGGCACGGTCGACAAATGGCAACCAGTCTTTGTTTGATGACTTTAT
The DNA here is from genome assembly GCA_013339685.2 of Hyalomma asiaticum. Taxonomy (NCBI): domain Eukaryota; kingdom Metazoa; phylum Arthropoda; class Arachnida; order Ixodida; family Ixodidae; genus Hyalomma; species Hyalomma asiaticum. Next base: position 107,294,546 of record CM023481.1, on the reverse strand, counting down.
CAGCGACCTCTGGATGCTCGCAGCGGTCTCGCGAGTATGTTGCCGAAAAGTCACCCACGAACAAAGAAATAACGCCGTTAGCTGGAATACCGAAAGGAAAGATGAGGTCCGTGCAAAATGCGTCCGTCTTGGCGTTCACGTACACGCGAATGCCTTGGTTTCGAGGCTCCCCATCCAACTCGTTACGGATCTCGACCATCGTGGCCAACCGCTCGTCAAAATTAAACGATACCGCTGTCACAAAAAAAAAACAGACAGAAAAGTTGACGGGTTACTAATGACAACCGCCCAGAATTGCCCAGAATTGAAGTTTCGGATGGTGCTAGGATGGCGCCAACGCAATTGGCTCGTATTGTCTTGTAGTGACTTCTACCCCGCACTTGGCTTTGGGAGCAAGTCACTGTGCGGTGCAAATAAAAATGCAATTTCTTCATTTTCTAAGTTTTCAACTCCAGATTTTTTACCTTATGTGTATGTAAAATGTTGGCTCAGCGAAGAGGGTATAATAAAACTTCTGGAGCAGTTATGATAGGGTCACAGAACACTATGGTGCAGTTGAAGTGAGTAGGCTGACAAAAACCAGCCAGCAGCCATCTTGCAAGGGGTAAAGCGGAAAGCTGAGCCACGGCCGCTTGATTAGCAGTTTTTATCGAGTGGCCGTGGCTGAGCGCGCGCTTCTACGCATAGGTCGAGAGCACAAAAAGAGCATGGAGAAAATTGCGTGTGTGTGTGTGTGTGGGGGGGGGGGGGGGGGGGTTGCGAGGGGCTTTGCGCATGTCCCCGGCCCCATGGTCTTGACCCCCCGCCTCCGGTAAAGTTCACTGCTCAACCCCCTTCACCTCTCCAACCACAGATATTTAAAGCCAGAGCGTAGCTGAAAAGTAGAGGCAAGGAGAGCGTCTGAGGAATACACGGAAAAACAGCCGAAGAAATTCATGCTATTAAAACGAAAATGAATACGTATAAAAAACTTTGCTGAACACAACCACCTTCCTCAAGCCACATACAGATATAAATATGTATCATACATGTATCACTATGAAGAGTAGGAAAGCGATGTACCGGTTCATTATTGAAACAGACATCATAAAACAATAGAATATGGTGGGTTTCCTAAGAACCATGATGACGTTACCAATATTGTGAAAGTGCAATGGTTACTGTGTGTGTGTGTGTGTGTGTGTGTGTGTGTGTGTGTGTGTGTGTGTGTGTGTGTGTGTGTGTGTGTGTGCGTGCGTGTGTGTGTGCGTGTGTGTGTGTGTGTGTGTGTGTGTGTGTGTGTGTGTGTGTGTGTGTGTGTGTGTGTGTGTGTGTGTGTGTGTTTTGCCAGAGACAAAGAGACAACAGGTTGCAGCCCCTGCATCAGGGAAAATGAAAAGTATGCGCCAGCTAGCTGCTTCTGCGTACATTATTATCGCAATCCGGCCGAGTATAGCGCACCCGCTTATTCCAATCTACTTCGCTTACGATAACGGAAGGTTACAGGCAGGGACTCCGGAACGTTTTTAGGAGATGAGGGGGGGGGGGGGGGCAAGTATAATTGTGGTTATTATTTGCTCTCAATATTTGTCGATTCTAATTATAAGTTAAATTACACCTCATATAATATAGGCGTTTTAATTACATTAATGTCTTAATTCAGCTTAGCCGTATTGAATTTTGCATATCTGCATCCTCGCTTATTTCACCTTGGTATACACTTCAAAAAGTGCTTGGAAATTTCGGAAGTACTCAAAATCCGTGTGCACTGGACTACACAACCACCAGCTTGAAAATTCTTGTCAAAAATTTGACTTCAGCAGTAATGGTCGGAAAGTGGGGAGGGGGGGGGGGGCCTGCCCCCTCTGAAAAAATGTTAGGGGGGGCGACCCCCGCCCCCCAGGTTCCGGAGCCCTTGGTTGCAGGGGCCTGTGAATACCGTCTGGATAGTATAGTAATTTTTATGGCTTTCCAACAAAACTCTGTTCGGAAGAGGCTATGGTTGCATTTCTACTTGGTTTATAAATTCAAACTTGATGGGGCAATTATTTTCTTTTTGAGATAAAATACTGGAAGATTTTGTGATATCCGCTCCACTTATGATAACAGTAAAACGTCTAATATGTCACAGGAAAAAAGAGAATACAATTTAGTGTTTTTATCTCTCCCCCCCCCCCCCCCCCCCGCCCTTTTTTTTTTTCTTTTTCTCTCGTGCATAGACAAGAACGTGGAGCTTGCTGTACGAACAACTTCACTCGTTCTTCAAGGCTGTGTTAACAAATGCCGAACCGTGTCGCTGACGTCTGCACATGTTCGGTGACCAGCAAGCGATCCAAAGGTCGTAGGTTCCTCCACTTGCTTCCACCGGCCTACGTCACGAAAATACGGTAGAGCTGTCGTCGGGAGTCATGTAGGGAGTCATGACAGTCATAAACTAGGGACAGTCATAAACTAGGGAGTCATGTAGGCTCCCTACATGGTAGGCATCCGCTGCCCCACCTACCGTCAGGCGTGTTCAGATAAGGACAGACCAAGAGGGGTCCCGGCAATTTTTTTTTTTCAGCGAACTTTTTATGTGAGGTGGGCAAATGTCTCCTCAGAAAGTGATCAACCTTCGTTTTGGGAAATTTAGCACGAATTTCTCGAAAAAAAATTCACATTTCACTACAGGTGAAAAATAGCACTTTCGCATGCTACAGATGTTACAACTTTGAAGGCTTATAATTCTGAAACTAGTGCATTGTACGCGCCAATTTTTTTTTCAATTATTCTACACCAGTTGTAATTCTGGGCCACGATAATTTGAATTTATGTCGTCTCCGGTGCGTTCTTGAAAAATCGCCAGACTTCGGTTTTGGTGTAATTGCCTCTGGCTGATGCCGACATTGGATTTTTTCTTTTCTTTTTTCCTGTTTAACTAACGCAGGAACCTTAATATAATGTATTTTCTTCGAGTCTCCCAATGGTGATCTGCAAGATAAATAAAAAGTATGTGATTAAACTAAGTATTCATTCCGTTAAAAAAATCCCAAGCATGCCACAACTGCAGGAATTGCGTAAATCGAAAGATTTCAAATGCTTTTTAAAAAACATAATCATCACCAACATTCATGAAAAATTTTTAGAATACGGAAATGTACCTTATAAAATTTCTACCGCAAAAATATGTTGCATTATTTTGTTCTAAATTAGAAAATTCGGCCTATTGGGGCATATGTAGGCTGTGCTGCGTTCCAAAGATAAAATAAAAATCACGGATATATTTCATTGTTACCTCACTGTTTTTGATGTAATAACTAGTGACTCAACACGTGTAGTTGCATCTTCCTTATCATTATGAGTCACTAGATAATTAACCGTTAATTAACAGGGCTCCTGCAACCGTGTTCATTCATTGAAATAGCAGACACGCGAGAGCTCTTTCCACTGCCGTTTCTGAATCACTCCTCCAAAGTTCAAGCGTCAACGGGAAGCACTACGGCCGAGGTTCACCAGAAGGCCCCTAGGCCTGAGGTTGTACCCTATACCGATAAGCTTTCCCACAATCTCAAGAAGGTGGCAAACAGGCACGGTGCGCCTATTCGTTTCTCTGCCCCAAACAAGCTGGGAAAGTTGTGCTTACGTATTTGCAACAAATAAACGTGGATGCCAGAAGAACCATCAAACGCCGTTAGTAAAATGTTCCACTGGAGTGGTGTATTGCATCTCCATGTCATGTGAGATTTTCTGCGTCGGCGAAACTGGTCGCTGCGTCAATGACCGATTGGGGGAACTCGCTCTAAATCTGAACAAACTACATGTCAAGTATGCTCATTTAGTAGTGCATGTCATTAAGTATACTGATTGTGCGGCCCACTTAAAAGAGACGATGATTATAGGCAAGAGCAGTGACAAAATTGCGCGTCTAAGTCTGGAAGCCTACCATATCAGACAACTGGGCAGCAAGTGCATTAGCACCCCTTCTCTCGCTCTTTTTGATGCGGAATTTAATCTTCTTGATGCGGCTATCGGGGGTCACATTGCTATCCAATACAATTGATTGTGTTTTTGCGCTTACCTGGCTGTTTTTTGCGCTTGCGTTGCTGGCATGTTTCCCTCCCCTTTTTTTACTTTCCCCTCCATTTCCCATGCTTCACTGAGGCACTTATAAAGCACGCCGTTCTTTCCAAATAAAGTCAGTTGTTAGTCCGCGCTTGTGTGTCCGTGTCTCTCTTCTTGTGTCGTCTGGTTGCGCCGGTTCCCTTAGGTCTCAAGAATGCACCAACTCGCCCAACAAGAGGTTTTGATGACACATCATTTGTAGAGATAACTAAACACTCACCAGAGGCACACATTAAAATGCATTTCCGAGAACTCCAGTCCAAGTACTCATGCACAGAGTTTTACACAGACGCTTCTAAGTCGCATGCCGGGGTGTCTTATGCAGCCGTCGGACCATCCCTCTCGGAATTCGGTGTACTGCACCCGGAAACAAGTATCTTTATGGCTGAGGGCTATGCCCTATTGTCGGCTGTGAAGCATATACGGAAATCAAAACTTACAAAAGCAATTATATTTACAGACTACTTAAGCATCATAAAAGCTCTAACGTCACTCTTCAAATTCAGAAATCCTGTACTCATTGAGCTGTATTCCATACTGTGTACAGCGTATATATCTATAACCAGCATGTTACTATTTGCTGGATGCCTGGCCATAGAAGCATCGAGAACAATGTGCTAGCTGACCAAATGGTCCCGTAAATTACATCGCGCGTTATTAAGCCTACAGCCGCTATCCCCGCAACAGATCTGAAACTTTTATTGCGTAAGAAACTGCGAAGCCATGGGCAACGCTTGTGGGACACTGAAACAAATAACAAGCTTCATTTGATCAAGCCACAGTCAGGTTACTGGCCCTCCGTTACAAGAACGGCGAACTGATGTGCAATTCTGTCGCCTCAGAATAGGACACACACACACACACACATATATATATATATAGCAGACACGACTTCGCAGTTATCGTTTATTGCCAACAGTTTCGACCGCGGATCCCGTCTTTGCCTTGAAAAAGACTGGACCCGTGGTCGAAACTATTGGCAATAAACGATAACTGCGAGGTCGTGTCTGCTATTTCCTCCAAATACGTTTGGCCCATTGAACACAACTTCTCATTATATATATATATATATATATATATATATGGCACGCATAGTTTTCTACTGACTGGTGATGAACCTCTTACATGTGGTAGAGGTCGCGTGACGCTAACCATCCTCCTGTCCCCCTGGAGTGGCGGGAAGTCGAAAGCGAAAGAAACATTTTCCTTTAGCATACCGCTATCTTCTCCATCTATATCCCATTATGTTTCTTGGTGAAGAGCTGCTTTTTAACACTAAAGCAGTCCTCAGTTTCTTCAAGGATGTTGTATTGAATGTTATTAATCCAATAAGTTTATAGCGCATCCTCTGTCCAGAAGATGGCGCTGTGAGAGTAGTTTATTTCAAGTGTTTCAAGGGTTCTGTTGAGGCACTAGTGCTCCCTGCCAATTTTGCAGTTGACGTCCGTATCATTCCTGTTAATACATTTTAAATATACATAGTACACATCATATATGCCATTGCCATCATCTTATTCTGTGTGTATTTTCACTTTACAGCGACTGTTCTTAGGCCCATTTACAGCCATGCCACATCTGTTTTATCCTACCTTCGTAACTCACAATTGATTCACAAGCCATTATCATCCTCCTGGCGCTCTTTGGCCACATCTGGCCCGTGCGCCAATAAACCCCACTAATCATCAAACTTTCTCAGTTCCTTTTCGGTATAAAAAAAATGTTGATTCGTCTCTTTAGACATTCCAAGAAATGCAACTCCTGATTTTTAATGATACAGTGATCGTTGGACATAAAGTGAAGGCATTCAGCTGGCTAACTGACAAAGCACGGAACAGAGCCATCATCGGTGACACTTGCATGAGCACTCCGTATAGTTCATTATTTTAAAAAGTGTAGGAACTGTTGCATGTGGAATGAATACTTAACACTGTATAGATGGCATACATGACGAAATGCGGCACTGTCTTATTGCATATCCTGTTAAACGCACAGTGGCGGGCATGTATACCAGTACATTCATATCGCAAATTAGTCCTTCAATTTTCGCGTCATGTGTTCTTTTTTTCTTCTTGTTTTTGTGGGCTTAACGTCCTAAAACCAGCTCTGATTATGAGAGACGCCGTAGTGGAGGTCTCCGGAAATTATAACCACCTGGGGTTCTTTAACGTGCACCGACATCGCACAGCACACGGGCCTCAACATTTTGCCTCCATCGAAATGCAGCCGCCGCGGCCGTGATTCGACCCCGCGACCCTCGAATCAGCAGCCGATTACAATACCACCGTGGCGGGGCTCGCATCATGTGCACTTTACTATCTTGTACTGCATGACGTGCAATAACCTATGATGTTCAAGCAAGTCTCTCTCTCTCTCTCACACACACACAGACACACACACACACACACACACATACACACACAAACTGCAACTTCACAGATGGAATGCTTGAGCTTGTAATGGGCCGAGATAGTTGTAGACATTGAGGAGGACGAGGAGGACGAGGAGGAGAAAGGATTAGGAAAGGCAGGGAGGTTAACCTGGGCTGAGCCCAGTAGGCTACCCTGCACTAGGGAAGGGGGAAGCGGAGGGAAAGTTCTGGAAGATAGAGAGAGAGTAAAAATTTTTTTTTAAAAATAAAACAGTGACGAACAAAAAGGTAGTGCACTGACGCTAACGTTATGAAAGTTCTTCGTCCATATTCAGAGACGGTAAATGAGCCTAGAAGCGTCCAGAAAATGTAGCAGCACTTTCGTTGCTTGGTGTAGCTGAAATGCACAGTGCCATATGGTTTGTAAACAGGAACCACCGTAAGTCCGAGAAACATTACCTCAAGCTTCTCCCATTCCACTAGAGTAAGAACACGCTTCTGACAACAGCTCTAAACGATTGCAGATGCTCTTGAAGAGCCATCGTGCTGGTATTAGAGTTAAGTGCTGGACTTATGTAGACTTGATAGAACTGGACTAATAGCATCCAGCACTTGCAACGCGCTTCGAGTAGTCTGCATCTGCATCTTATCTAGAAGGACACGAATGTCACTCGCCAGTGAGCTAATGATGGCTACGACTTGTTTGTCCTCATCCGTCAATTTATAAGGCACAGACGAAGTGTCCTCTGCTGTCGAAGACTGGCGTCGCTGATCGGGCACCTGTAATTTAGGGAGCTCTGGCCAGGCGTCGCCTGTCTCGCTGCTGGAAACTGGCTTGTCCTTAGACCCAATCACATGTGGCCTGGGAGACAGAGGTGGCTGTGATTTTGTACATGGTTGACTTGGTGACGAAGCTCTGGAGGGCTTGGAACACCGTTGCCGACGAGATCTTCGTTCAGTCGATGCGGCCGCTTCGTGGCGAGACGAGTGGTCTCTAATCACTTTTTTCAGAATGGCCCTTTCCCTTTGAATAACAGGGCAGTCCTTGAAAGACGCATCGTGAGGACCATTGCAATCTGCGCACTTAAAGGGACAGACAACCACCGAAAACTTGAATTGAGATGACCCCACTGGCGGAAAGATTGTGTGTTGCATTGGCTCAAACGATGCTCGTTGTGTGGGGCCCAGTGCATCGCGAGCAGACAGTGCTGTTTCTGCACACGCTATCATGACCCAACTTCATGCACTTCCAACATTGGAACGGTTTGGGTATGAACGGGCGAACAGCATGGTGGAAGTGGCCCGCCATGACATGTGATGGGAGGGATTCATTCTTAAATGTAATCTTAACGCATCGTGAGGTGCTGAGGCGAGACACACTTGCAATTATGGTTCTCCTGTTGCGGGCTTAATTAGGACTGTGAGGTCAGCATCCGGGATGGTCTCGTCAACATCATGAATTACTCCCCTGCTGACATCATTGCCAAGCGAAGTACGGGGGCAGACTTCCATCCCGTTAAGTTCCGCCACATTGCGCAAGGTCTCTGACGTGTCCACACTGTTAACGTCAATCGCCATAATGTTCTTGCATGTGTTCACTCTAATGTCTTTAATGGCATTAGTCACCAGTGCCTATAGCCGTACAGAGACTGCTTGCCTGTTGAGACGTCTCATCTTGTAGGTGGCAACAACGGGCACGTAAAGTATGATGAGCAGCCCAGTGTGCTTTGACGACCTCACGGTGGATGCACTCGAATTGGATGATGTACTCACAAGCCTTCTGTTTGCCTTTCGGTTCCTGACCAGCTCGAAGGAGTCATCACCGGAGTCTTCACTGCTGACATCCTGTTAAATGCACAGTGGCGGGCATGTATACATTCATATCGCAAATGAATCCTTCAATGTTCGCGTCATGTGTTCTGCGTCATGTGTTCTTATTTTGTTGTTGTAGACATTGAAACTTAAGAAAAACATAATGGGAAGCCACATATATAGGCACTTAAATAGTTCATGAGTTACTGTCCTGGCTTAAGTTTCACAAATCTTACCAAAGCAAGCAGAAAAATATAAACATAAATGACGCATTTCCGTACCTGAACGAAGCGGCCAGGCCGAATTCGCTCATTTAGAACAAAATAATGCAATGTTAATCCACGTATTCATGGGAGGTCATGGTCGTTAACTGGGGTGGCCTATCCTGCTCTGGTGAGGGAGTGCGTTAGCGGCTGTGGTCGCCGGGATCCGGCCGCACTCCAAGTCTCCTTCTGCAATTCAGTCAACACGTGGATTTTTTTTTTCTTTAATGCAGTGGAGAATTCGCCGGAACAGGGATTTGAACCGCGGTCCTTTTGCACGCGAGGCAGATGCTCTATCTCTACGCCGCCGCCGCGGCGGAAACTTGGAGGCTAAGAGGGTTCAGCTGAGGGCGACGCAGTGAGCTATGGAACGGAAAATCGTAGGTGTAACAATAAGCGACAAGAAGAGAGCGGAGTAGGTTAAGGAAGAAACACGTGTTAGGGACATATTAATAAAAATTAAGAAGAATAAATGGACGTGGGCGGGTGATGTGATGCGAACACAAGACAACCGTTGGTCATTAAGGGTAACAGAGTGGGTCACTAGAGAAGACAAGCGTGGCAAGGGGTGGCAGAAAGTTAGGTGGGCAGATGAGATCAAGAAGTTTGCGGGGCTAAATTGGGCACAGTTAGCGCAGTACAGGGATAATTGGAGATCTATAGGAGAGGCCTTTGCCCTGCAGTGAGCGTAGACAGGCTGATGATGATGATGATGATGATGATGATGATGATGATGATTTCAACGTGTTTTTGCAGTAGAAATTTTATCAGGTATGTTTCCGTAACAAAAATTTTTCATGAAAATCGGCAAAGATAATGTTTTTACAGGGCATTTGATATCTTTAATTTTACGCTTTTCCTGAGGTTTGGCATGTTTGTGATTTTTTTTTACGAAATGAATAGTTTGTTTATTCACTTATTTGTATTTTAAATTCCAGATCACCATTGGGGGACTCTACGGAAATACAGTATATTAAGATTCACTGCTTTAGTTAAAGGGGCAGGAAAAAAAAAAGCTCCAATGCAGGGTCAGCCAGGTCAAAGTTTGACGATTTTTCAAAAACGCACCGTAGATGACATAAATTAAAGTTATCTTGGGCCAAAATTACAACTGCTGTAGAATGAAAAAAGAAGTTGGCGGGTACAATGCGCTAGTTTCAGAATTATAGGCCTTCAAGGTTTTAAGATCTGTAACGTTCTCGAAAACATCTGAAACATTCTCGAAATTCTCGAAAAAAAAATTCACTATACAGGGTGTTTTTATTTAGTTGCAACACATTTTGAAAATTAGAAAAACGTAAATCGCGGGAAAGTCTTGTGTACCATGCAGAACAATTTCCGCGCTTGTATGCATAACTAACGAAATTAATTAACTGTTTAATTATCAGCAATTGGTGGCTACAGCAAATGAGTACTTTGGAGCCCGTCCTCGACACTACCTATCCCAATGATCAAATTTTGAATAGCGAAGTGCATGTCGGAGCTACGCGAACAATTAGTTCCCCGTGGCAGGCTCTTTGAAACCGAAAATTGACGGGAAAAGAGCGTCTGTGACGTCGATGTCGCCGCCCCCACGGCTTTCGTCACTCGCCACTCGCCCGTGGTCACCGCCGCTCCGGCCGCTTCGGCCGCGCAAGCAGCAGTTATCTCCTTGTTATCTGCGGCGTTGGGTGCCGCGGGCGAGTGTCGAAATCCGGGGAGGCGGTGACATCGACGTCACAGACGCTCTTTTTGCGGCCAGTTTCGGTATCAAGGAGCCTGCCACGGGGAACTAATTGTTCGCGTAGCTCCGACATGCACTCCGCTATTCAAAATTTGATCGTTGGGATGGGTAGTGTCGAGGATGGGCTCCAAAGTACTCATTTGCTGTAGCCACCAGTTGCTGATAATTAAACAGTTAATTAGCGTAATTTCGTTAGTTATGCATACAAGCGCGGAAATTGTTCTGCATCTAGAGGCCGCTAATCCGTATACTCGAATGGTACACAAGACATTCCCGCGATTTACGTTTTTCTAATTTTCAAAATGTGTTGCAACTAAATAAAAACACCCTGTATAGTGAATTTTTTTTTCGAGAATTTCGTGCTAAATTTTGCAAAACGAATGTTGATTCCTTTCTGAGCATACATTTTCCCACCTCATTTTGCTGAAAAAAAAGTTGGTCGGGACCGCACTGTTGGTCTGTGCACATCCTGTTGCCGCCGCTTGTTTTCGCTGGGGTGGAGGTGTTGCCCATCGTCTTGCGCCGAATGAATGAATGAATAAAGGTTTATTTTACGAAACGGTACTGCGGGGCTAGTCCCGCTTGTACCCTAGGTGGGACGTTTCCTTATTCCAGGAACCCTCTAGCCTTCGCTGCCTCCTTCGCCCTGGTGACGAGACGTCGTTGTTCGTCGAGGTCCTCTGAGGCGAGCTTGGCCTCCCACGTTTCGAGGTCTTCGCTTGCTTGGCTGTTGTTACGGCCATTCGGTGAAGGCGATGTTTCGGTAACCGTATGGCACGGGCACGCTAGTATCAGGTGGGCTAAGGTGTCAGTTACGCCACGAAAGTATTCGTGTAGCGTCGGGTAAAGTCTGTGCATGAGTATCCCGTGGGTGTATGTGTTGCTCTGTAGTCTTCTCAATGTGGTACTGTCCTCCAACTTTAAAGGCTGGAACGCAGGACGTACCCCCCACCGCACCCAAAGCCTTCCGACGAAAAAAAAAACAAAAACAAACAAATAACCGCTACACCGATGGGCTTTGCCGTGGTTGGTCGTGCAGCAACGAACAAGAAATGTACGATATAGGTTTTTATCCGTTACCTGCTAATGATCGCTTTAAGTGGGACGAAGATGTAACGCCGGCTCGTCTGTTGTGTTTCATCTGACGGAAATATCTTTGTGATAAGTTTGTTAAATGTAACGCCAAACAGCAAGTTTCTTGGCGTAGACAATGTGTGAAGACATTAATATTGTTGACAGCGTAGCATGCTTTCATGTATGCCATATATAATTAATCGCGTTCATCATTTTTTTTTTTCATTCAAGTGAAAATGTTCTAGACGCGTTGGACGGATCTTTATCTACTCGGGTGAAATAAAAAAGGAAAAGAAAGATAGCGAAGCTTGCACTATTAGCGCAAGGCTAGCGAAGGTGATGGGCTAGTCCGGATTTGTCTCCGGCACACCCACATTTCGTCGTGGTCCCAGGCTTCGGGAAACGCCTCGCGAAGCACAGCGACGCCCAGCGGACTTTTCTCAGTTTCGCAGCGAGCAGCGTAAACACAAAAAACACTTGCGTAAAGATGTTCGCGTCGAACCTGAGACGGTGGCAGACGCGGCACGTGTCGCCACGGCTTGACGCCGTCCCACCCCTTTATAGGCCTCCCAAGCTGGGACAGAGGGCGCTGCGGCGCGCCTCTGAAAAGCGCCGTTTCGGCAGCTGGTACGATTTGCGGTCGCTTCGCCCTCTGCTCTCGCCCTTGCCGCCTGTGAGTGCGCCCGCTTTCTGCGCGTGCTAGCGCGTTCTTAGGCCGCCCAAGGCGTCTCTCACAACTCGCACGCGCTCAGTGGCTGCATATGCTGCGTCATGTGTCCGTTGTATGGCAACTTCAGGAAAATTTGTGGCACTGAAAAACATTTTCGGGCTTCCAATCTCAACATATACCACACTTTAAATACTGCAATTACGGGACCTAGTAGGTCGTTGAAGACGATGCTGTGTTCGTGGCTGCCAAGCGCGTGTGGATGACTACGTTGCTGACGTGAAACTAGAGACGAGTTTTCAGTTTCTGTAATTATACCGCCGATAAAACGCATCGTGAAGTGGCGTCTGCTCGGAGCTGTAGGCGCAAGAAATTGCAATTTAGTGTACGTTCGCTTGAAATTCCATCGGTTGCAGGCCACAACAGACTTCAAATTTATTATATGATTAGTATGAACCGTTCATATTTACGTCTACCTTGTTCAGTCGCTGGCAGCATTACAGTACGCAATGCTGACAGCCGCGTACAAGCTCTGCCTCGAAAGATAGCGACATCTCATCGTCACATCATGCTGGTTTCATCTTTTTGAAGCTGATTTTGTCTGCATTACAATGCGGCACGATAATCTCTAACGCCCACCGTGACCACGCATGTTTCCTGCAGTGTAAGCAATTATTTCAGACCGTGTGCGCTTACAGTAATGGCGCTCTGTTTGTTTTAAAAGCCCAATTCGTCAACACTATAGAATGCGCCCTTCGAAAGCCCAATTCGTCAACACTATAAAATGCGCCCTTCGATCGTGTGTATTTCCCGTTATAATGTAATTTTTGATGATAAAAACAGCATCAGACTTCACAATATCTTTGCGGTTTTTATCGCTACCTTGCTTCTCTCTACACATACTTGGCCTACCTAGCCAAAGCGGCAGCAAAATACCGCCAGTGGCACAGGCGCTTCCATGGCCAGCGTTAACACGCTCACAATGAACACCCAGCTACTCAAGTTTTGTACTGAACAGCGACTAAAAACCCATATCCACCAGTTAATTAAGTAAAACTGCAGAAGAGCGGATACTCGGGCCAGTTAGTATGCATTCATGGTGATAAGTGCGCAAACACAGCACCTCTCTGCCCCTCTCTGTCCTGGTGCTCTTTTTGCGCACTTATCGCCATGAAGTAAAAAACTACACCAGTACTCACGGTTTTTAATAACTGATGTACGGGGCCAACGTCTACCACTGCTGTCGTATTAAAAATGGTAAGTGACCTAGCAAGCGCACACTCTTCGAAATGTAAGACGAATATACTTGCTGCATGCACTTTCGCTTGACATACGCAGTTCTGTTAAAATACGACTGGCCATCACGCTTCTCCGTGTTAACTATTGATGATATCTTATGTTGCAAAAGGTGACACCAAGATACCGCGCGTGCAAGCATCACATCATTTTGCGATTTCCTGTGGTGGCCGTCTCTGCCAGGGAAACGGAACCTGATTTTCACGGGCAGTTCTCGGCTATTCTTTTTTTTTCTAAACCGCTGTGACAGCGCGCAGAGCATCTGTATTGTGTGCCTCCTTTCCGTACTGACAAAAAAAAAAAAAAAGAACTGCAGCGCCCGGGCGGGCAACGCGAGATAAGAGCCTCCCGAAACACGTTTCTCCGCTCGTGCAATGCAAGTGCGACCGTCGGAGCGACCGGTAGTTCCACCTCTCTCCGCTTCACTGCCGGACGGCGCTGCGCAAACTTGAGGTTGGGCTGCACAAGGCCAGGGGGCTCCACCGTCGCCCCCTGCGTTCAGCGCCAATGCGGGCGCTCCCGCGTCGCTGGGGTGACAAGGCTCCCTCCCGCACCGCGTGCGCACCTGCTTGTGCGGGGGTGGCGTCGTCTGCTTGTGTTCCACCGCAGCTTCTTATTAGATTTAAGACCGTAGAAGGTTTGGAAAATTTCTTCCTTAGGGGTAATATTGCTAAAGGAAAACCTTTATGCGAGGCAGGCCATGTGCATCAAGTTATAGAAAGTGTGTCTGCAGACGGAAGCGTGATGACCGGCCGATGCGTCTCCCAAACGCGGGAGTCAAAATACTCCGAAAGTTCTAAGATTGCCAGGCTGGAAAGCAAAAGTGATTTTTATTGTAATCCTTGTTAATTTGTAATAATTTGTTATCGGTATGTATACACTGTTATCAATATATTAGTCCCATAAAAGGCTCCACAATAACGCAGTGAAAGTCTGTAGCTGTATCCATCACGTGTGAGCACAGTGCTTGCGTGCGCGTGTTGGAAAGAGAAGCTGTGAAGCCACGGACTGCAAGACCTCATCTGTTTATTTCCGTTAATCCTACTTATACCAAGGGAGAAATCTTTAAAGAAAAAGCATAGAACAGTACATATAATTCTGACGTACAAAAGCGTTACTTCGAGTGTCGCAGTTCGAGCAAGTGTTGTCGAATTGAAAGTGAAGCACATTGTTTGAATCAGCTGTATTGTTTAACTTTCTCTTTACACACAGGTACATTTGTACAGGCATTAGCTGTGAACGCTCGTGAGGACATATATGAGTTCGACGTTTAAGAAGATTTGCCGGTGTTAGACTGTAAACAACCGCGATTCCCTGAATATCAACGGCGTGTGTCACCCCGTGACGTAGACAATTGGTCGTAAAGATGACGTAGCAAATCCGTCCAGTTTCCAGAACGCGAACACACGTAGAAACAAGAAAGGGAACAATAACTGATGTCGGAATTCATGAAAATACGCCCACTTGTACTCCATAATAAGCTCAGGAGAAAAGTCGATGCTCTCTGATATCGACGTTTCCACGTCGAACGTTAATCAACCCTTCATCACTTCTCGAAGATAATAGAGCGTTTTGATACGCATATGCTTTAAGTGGTACAAAATTTAACTTGTCGGGACAGCCCTAGTTCATGGTAAAAAAGATTGATTGGAGAAAATAAATGAATAAAAAATTGTCATTCCAATGTCCCTATAGAAGTCCCTTTGAAAAACAAGGTTAGGCTTCACAGCACGCATTACTGCGCAAGGTGCAGCACCCAACTTCAAACGAAGCATCCAAATCATGTTCGAGTTAATACTGTATTGGGCTTGGCAGCACCGTACGGAGCACCATGATAAACCACCTGCTCTTCGTTATACAGGTATTCCTCGGACTTCACGGAACTGAACACGCTCCTCTGCTGGATTGCTGTGGTCATTCCGTCACAGCGGGGGCAATATCAAGTAGTCGACAACACGTGGAAGTTGGGACAACGCTGCTATCGCTATCGCCGTGGCAGAACGGATCCCATCATGGCTCTACGCTTGCCACGTCACGTCCGGAGGACCCTTTTGGTGCACCAGCGACACCCGACGGGCCAGCGGGACAGCACTTCATTGGGCTTGGCAGCACCGTACGGAGCACCATGATAAACCACCTGCTCTTCGTTATACAGGTATTCCTCGGACTTCACTGAACTGAACACGCTCCTCTGCTGCAGTGGCGTAGCCAGAAATTTTTTTCGGGGGGGGCTAGGAGTTTTCGACGGACAGGATGGACGGAGTCGGAGCCTCACTGTGTGTGTGTGTGTGTGTATATATATATATATATATATATATATATATATATATATATATATATATATATATATATATATATATATTTTGCTTTTTTTTTCGGAACAAAAATGTGCACGCGGCGCATTTGCGCGGACCGCCGCCCAATAAGTATACATTCGTTCAGCATCTGCGAACTACTTCAGCCTTCAGTTGTCATATCAACTGGGTCCCGAAATAACGATACTCTCGCCCATTCAAAACATTTACAAAATGCAATGTATCGACGAAATCTAGTAGAAAGACATTTATTTCCCTGCCACCGCGAAGATTCGTCACTTGCGCACGCTACTACCTTTGTGATAATTTCAAAATAAAGTATAATTATCGATGTACACATACGCATGAAATGCTGTAAAGAATTCGTGATAGCAGGCGCAGCCGGGAACAGCGGGCAGCATACCTGAGGTAGGTAAGCTGAAAATGACGCTATAACAAACACATTTTTTGAAAC
>CM023481.1:107130224-107278394 GCA_013339685.2 Hyalomma asiaticum | reverse complement strand
CATCGAGGGCGAGGCGGTGTACGACGCAGGCCACGTTGTTGAATGCGCGGTCGAGGCCGTCAACGGAGGTCGCATCACCGTCGCCGCTCTCGTCCTCCAAACAAGTGGACTCACCAACCCACCGCACAACGTCTCTGTCGTGATCGACAGCAGTGAAGTGGCCAATGCTCGCTGCTCGTGCAAAGCAGAGTGAGGCAATGTCAACGTGTAACATAACATAGAATTTATGTTCACTGCTGGTCTGCAGTTGGTGTCGAGCTCATATCGCCTTTTGCATTGTGTTAATGTTTCTAAATTAAGAGGCAAGTTCACTATTGAGACTAGTTTGAATGTTTAATGTTGGCACCATGAAATATTTAATTGCGGCACCATTTCTATTATTTCTATAAATGAAAAGAGACTTCGTAGGTGACTTCGTGGCTTCGTAGGTAAAATACGTATGTACACCATCCAGACGCAGCCGTAGTCTCATACATCCTGCGCCGCTCAGCTGAGCTCACGAGGCGCGCTTACCCGCGAGGCGATTCGGAGGCTGCGTCGTCGGCTCCTTGTTTAGGGGCCTTCGCGGCAGGTTGTGGGACGGCACCGCACCTGGTGTAAGTCGCCTATGCTTATAGCCTGCGTGCAATAAACGGCTTAAGTATTGGCGAGGCGCTTAAACACGGTCACAAACTTACCGAAGAGTGGCGCGTACGGTGGGTAGCAGAAGTCACTGTCCGCGAAGTGTTTGCTGCACACGGTCGATGAAGGCGTGGGGCGCTTTCCCATTCTGAGCTTGACCATCCACTTCTTCTTCAGCTTTGGGTCCTTAGGATAGTTGTGAAAGCTAACGCCTCTTTCACGAGCGGACGAAGTACACTGAGGCACAGAGCAGTACTTCACCATTGCGCAGCACTCGCCGCGGAGACAAGCGGCCGCAGTTCTAAAAAACAAAGAGCCGTAGTTCTAAATGAACGTTAAAAGCAGACCCACGGTTGTTCGAACAGCGTCAGTAGCCACCATACGCGAGATAACCAACTGAACTGCTTTTTTGTTGAGATTTACCGCAACGGTGGCTTCAACACGGCGCTGGGGCTACGTAGCAGACGAAAGCGCGCGAATCCCCGCTCTGACGTCATACAGGCGCCGTTCGCAGCGCCGCCATCGGTCGCACACCAGGCGAATTCTGTGTGGTTCGAGCAGCGCACGGTTGGCCGAGCACTGCTCGGACCGCTGACAAAGCACGTCAAATATGCAAACAAAACTGCAATAGAATCATTCCCTTAAGCAGGCCCTGGCTATAGGAAAGTTGTTTGAATGCGGTATCAGCGAAATAATACACACGCAATGAGCGTGCTTGCATGGCCAAGAACCGACGACGCGCATCCATGAAGCCATGGCGTGCGAATACTGCATGCGCAGGACACCACCTCCGTGTATATACTATATACCTTCAAGTTCTGCAAGGCATAGCACGCCAAATGCATGCTTCTAAATGTAAAATCAACCTGTCCTGACTTGTTAAACGAAGTATTCCTCACGCGATACGTCTTTCTCAATATCTCTTAACTGCACGCGAGCGCGCCGTAATGGCTAATATAACCCATAATCAAAAGAAGAGGCGTGCAGGACACGGACACAAGGAGAGCAGTGAACAACACGAACGCCACGCGGCGTTCGTGTTGTTCACTGCTCTCCTTGTGTCCGTGTCCTGCACGCCTCTTCTTTTGATTATGCACTGTTACCAACTCGCTCAACTTTCTGTCCTTTTGGCTAATATAAAATTCGTCCAGCGCAAACACAATGCTTCGCTGGGCTGTAGTTGGCGTGAATCCGTATAGTACATTTTCAGCTCAGAACAGGAACACAATACAGACGACAGGACAATGCGCTTGTCCCGTCGCCTGTCTTGTGTTGTGGTTCTGCGCTAAAAATGTGCTAGCGTAAACAAAGAACAGCTCCGCCTTTTTTAACGCGTTCGGCTTGCCCGCGTAATATCAGTCCTTATACAGAAGGCGGCAGAGAACACGTCGGCGCAAGGAGTAAGTATGGGCCCTTTGTTGCCACAAAACTGCCACGATCAACAACAAGTTCCTCCTTTCTTTCAAGTCAAGGAACGCATATAATGACGACCCAGATGATGCTTCTGCTGTAACAACGGGAGGGCACGCGCCGCACACGCAATATCTACGGTATGCATATACATAATAACGGCCTCCGTCGGCATGTACTGTAAACAAACGTCCTTGCAGACGTAAACACTGCTGGCGGCGTCGATATTAAACAACGAACCTGTATACCTATATTTGGAATGAACCGCAGCGTCTATACAAGCACAAGAGAAGCGCCACTGTAACCAAAATTAGGGCTGCAGGCAAATGAACGCGTGCGGAATTTCGTCCTAGTTGCACAGAAGTCTGTTGTGCCTGACGTTGCCTTGCTGCAGCCGCGCGCTACTTGTTTCATAATGATGATGTGGATGATGCCTCTGTAATGTGTTCAGAGCTACAAACTATGCAGCCCTGTGTTCAATCAAATGATTCCTCGAACTCGTTATGCAATCCACTTTCCGCGACGTTTAGTGGCGTATTATTATTCTGCCACGTAACATTGCATTTGTTAATGACATTCCTCGGTAGACGTTATACCTGTTTAGGTCATTTAGCGAAGATTTTTCAAGCACAGGCGCACTGCAATAAAGAAAAAAAAAAGCAGGCGTGGCTCAGTGGTAGAATGCTCGACTGCCACACAGAGGATGTGGGTTCGAATCCTCGCAGAGGACGTGGTTTGTATCCTCCTCTGTCCTGGTTATTTTTTTTCTAAAATTTGCCGCGATAGCGGTTACGGACACCGGCGGCGGCGGCGGCGGCGGCGGGCAACTACGGCGCAAAAACGGCCCTTGTTGTGATCTCATAACAGCTTACGCTGTAAAACACACACACACACACACACACACACACACACACACACACACAAAGAAGAAGAAGAAGAAGACGCACGGCTGACTAGGCGCTGTGACTTAGCAGTTGTGTTCACAAATATGGGAACGTGTTACTGAAACATGTAAGGGTCATGAGTCTAGCCAAACTGCCCGCGTACAGACTCATGCACGTCACAGATAAAACGTACGCAGCTTCCGCTAGGTCGCGCAAGGCCAGATAACAGCGAAGCTGGTCGATATTTTACTGAAGCGGGACACTTGATAGTCATACGATATTTTGGGGGGAACATGTCACGTGATCACCCAAAATCACGTAACTCAATGTCACGTGACATGTTCTTTTCAAAATAACGTAGCGACATGTCACGCGACATGTTCCCGCGAAAATCACGTAACCAAATATCGCGTAACATGTTCCCCAAAGTTACGTAACGAAACGTTACAAGACATGTTCTTGCCCAAATCACGCAACGGAATGTCACGTGACATGTTCCCTCAAAAATCACCTAACGAAACGTCATGCGTGAAAAATTACGGCTATAGTATACACAGCTTCCCCGTTAAAAGTGGCACGACAGAGTTTTTACGGTTAGATCAAGCAGCTTCGCTGCTATAATAATAATAATAATAATAATAATAATAATAATAATAATAATAATAATAATAATAATAATAATAATAATAATAATAATAATAATAATCTATTAGACGTGTAATTTGTTAGTGTTACCGCTTACCTACTGCACCACGAATTTGCGAAATTGCAACAATGGATCGGTCTCGTCCCTGTTAATTTCATGCACGTGTACTGCATTGAATAGAAGCAGCTGGGATTTCTAGTGCGTTCCGTGGACCCCCTTACGCAGTGTTGACATTTTCTGATAACTGCCTTTTTTTTCTTTTTTTTTTTTCACTGTTTTCATCGGTCACCGTCTTGTACTTACGTAGCCGCGACATCCAGAAAACCCGCTCGACGGGATCGCTAGAGGAACGGGCGGTACTGCAATGTACACCACAGGCGTAACTTTGCAACGATTCGACGTAAAGATGCTCTCGTTTGGCTAATCTCTATTAAGCGCGCTGATCCCCTGTTTTCCATGTTTTGTGTAAGGCGCTCCCCGTATGGGCTATAGAGTACAGCTGAAAAGAGTGGTCTCTTTGCAACTTCCTGGCAATAAAGGCCGAAATGGGCCACTTGATATCAGGGTGTACACCATCGCATGCTCAATTCGTCAGCAAAGGTCTGGTGGAGCGGTACATATATAAGATGAGAAAACGAATGCTAAACCCCACACGAACCTCACAGAACCTGTTATCAGGCAGAAGGGCCAATAACTACAAGCAATATGTTCGTAAAATAAAATTTCAGCCGATCCTGTGAATGGAAATATTAGTTAAGGCCAGTTGGTAGCAAATAGCGCGTTACGAACAAGAAGAGTTAGGCAGCTGTGGCCTCAGGACTGCCCGAGTGGGCGTATATCTTGTAATAGCAGCGTAATATCGTATCCCGAAGACGCAGTAATATAGGCAAGAGGTATTTTAATCATAGTTATGTCAGGTACCTCCCGCGTGAAACGCTTAAATTTCACAGCTGTCGTGAGCGCAACACTTGAAACAGTCGGGCTGTCATTTTTATTTAGCAGCGTAACGCCTGTACCGAGAAGGACAGCGCTTAATCTCCTGGACATTGCGTCATCACCGGCCCAAGGACATTTAAGGTCGCAAGCGTTGCCACCAAATAAACAAAGGAAATGAAAAAGACGCCGTAGTTGGATGCGCTTTACAATGAAGCCATGCGCTGCGAACAAAAAAAAAAGAAAAAAAAACAAAAACACAAAGTTGTAAGCTTTAGCAGTTGTCACATCTTTCGTTTGGATCCTCTAAGTGCGCATATGATAAGCTTTGGAGTTGTTTTCTAAAAATGCACTTCTTCAACATTACATGCCGAGTGGTAGGCCTGTATATGAGATTTTAATACATTGATCATCTGTTGAAAGACCCAATAATGAAAGAGCCCGCTCGAGATATGGGAAAGCTGTGTGTGGTTCAGTTCAGTCAGCGGTTGACCCCTTCATGATGGGTGTAGTTAACGAAATCGAAGGACCTCTCTGCAGCTTTCAACGGCCGTTTCCTTCACTGATAGTTGAAAGGCCTTCATTCCAATTTTATTCATGACGCACATACAACGTTGTACTGAAAGCTGCCCGACATAGCATGAAATGACAGTACACGAGGTCGCTATACAGCGCCCATATACAAGTGACGCATTAATATAAACACTATGCCTACCCCAATACGCAAGTGCATAAATACGTATACCGTGTATATTAATAATACATGTCTGCAATATGCAATGCAGCAGTAGAACTGAATGAACAAGCACATTTAGAAATCGGCCTCGCGAAAGCCCGTCTCTTCTCGAGGATTTGCATGTTTATTTTATTAGCAGTGGCACGTTGTGAGCTACAGATTCTAGGGAAAGCCGCCAACCACCTCTCGCGTTCCCTTGTCGGACGGGTATCGGAACACTCTACAAGATCGCTGTCTAGGAGTTCAGCATTCTTTGCTTTCATTACTGAAAAAAAAAAAAAAAGCTGATGCAAAAAACAGTAAGTCGTATACGAGTGCACAACATTATAACTGTCCTGTTTTTCTGGAATAATACTCGAAACTGCTTCAACGTCTGATATTTGCCTACGGAGTCCGTTTCAGCACTGAAACCGCGTTGTAGGAGCGACAGCTGCTGCGTTATTAGGATCCGACACAGAAGAGTAGATATATAAAAGAGAGAGAGAGAAAAGAAAGAAAGAAAGAAAGAAAGAAAGAAAGAAAGAAAGAAAGAAAGAAAGAAAGAAAGAAAGAAAGAAAGAAAGAAAGGAAAAAGATGCTGTAGCCCGCATGACTGCCCTTTTGCTGTCGCTTCCGTTGCCGTCCCATTCTGCATGCCGAAACACACACTACACATACCAGCTTCATTAAATTGGTCTGTCGCTGAAGCGAACGCGGAACTCTATACGCTCGGTTAGACATTCCGGATTGCCAGAGTCGGCAGCAATGCAGGAAGAGTCACGTGCAGCGTGTGTATTGTGATAGCTCAGCAGCTGTTACAGGAAGATTCTTGCGGGCGCGTGTCACACAACACTTCCCCTTGTGCGTGTGGAGTTTCCCGGAATAAAACGAAGAAGGTGCGAGAAGTACTTGTGACATTCCTCGTGACGTATCTGCTCTAGGTATACTGCAAATGTGGCGCACAATTGATCGAAAGACGTCGTATGACACAGCGCGCGCATCGGATACAATTTGTCATTACATCTATACCAGCGAACAACGCCTATTTAAAAACACATCGCCTCGGCCATGGTAAGCATGGAAGCGCTTTATGAGAATTGCAAGATGTGTTGCGTGAGGAAGACAAGGAAATACAACGCAATACGGCAGGACGCCTGAATGTGGACGCCACCTATGCTACTGACCTGAAAATACACTTAATTAAACAACAAGCTGGGTTGGTGGTTAGCACAGCCCGATACGCTACATAACTACATGAATCATATATGTTTAACCTGCGAGTAAAAACCTCCTTGAGGCTGAGAAAATAGCTTATTTTGTTATTGTAGCCTTTATGCTGATATACTTTATTATTCTTCCAGCTTTAGACTACGCAGCAGAAATTTCGTAATGGTCAATTAAATATATGGCGTTTTTCTGGCTCGCATGCATAAACGACTGCGCGAGCGCATTGCACTGTAGCGCCATCAAGCTAGTAAAATAGAACGGAAAGACATGAATAGTACCAAAGTTCGTAAATGATCTACAGGCAAAGTATAACGTCACTATATTTCGCGGTCTGTTCCATTCGAGAAATGCAGTTATTGCCCTCGTCATAGTGCTTCTGTATATACTCTATACTGTGCGTGAGACGAGGAGCTGAACAATGTCGAGGCCAATGCACAGTGACTTTAAACAGCGCAAATTACTGCTACCTACTGTGCACACACTGGATATACCGACACCCAAAATGCGCCGATCTCAAACAAGGAAAAAAAAAAAACGAAACAATGAGGCCAGCACGCCTCAGCGTTTTATTTTATGGTCATTACCTGGCCATCAAAGTGAACGCGTTCTCTGGCAGTTAAAAAGAAAGAGAGAGAGAGAGAGAGAGAGAGAGAGAGAGAGAGAGAGAGAGAGAGAGAGAGAGAGAGAGAGAGAGAGAGAGAAGTGCACACACAAAAAAAGAGAACGCAAACTTTCAACGTGTTAATGTGTGTCGACAAAGTCCGACGGCGTGTGTGTCCGCCAACATGTATACCACGAGAACAAGGACGCACGTCGGAGAAGTGGGGTGATAACAGCTGCGAATGATGTGGTCTCAACGCGAGTTCCGCGAACTCAACTACGTGAAATCCTTCTTGTGGTCCTTACAGCGTCTAAAGCGCTTTCGGCGCTGCGAAAAAAAAAAAAAAAAAAACTACCGCAATCGGACTGTCAGCGACACTCGGACTATACCAAGCACTCAACGTCCGATCACGGTTGCTTTGGTATGCACTCGACTTTGCTCTCTGTATTCCTACGAATGAAGTGAACGTGGTGTGAATCAGGGGCCAAATCCACGAGGATTTCATTCTTAAGTGTTCTTCGCCACTGGCTGGAAGCACTCGCTAATGATTTACTGAAGTTTGCTCTTACAAGCAACGCGAGCGAACGCGGAATTTTTTGAACTCGGGTCGCCAACTGGCTGAACACCAACTTCCAAGCTCTGTCCGCATATACTGTCAGTTTAAACGGCCTCGGTCTACGGTATTTATGTGCAGCCTAGTGCTTCATGCAGTGCTGTGCTCACAGAAAACTCGAGTGGTAAAGTACTGCGCCGTTTCAGCACACTCACAAGCCGTCTCAGCACCGAGTCTGCACGGCTTCGCGGCGACGCGGGAACGCGCGTTGATGCAGAGGAAGTTCCAGAACACTGCCACGAAGCACACCAGGAGCAGAAGAACCAGCATCTATAGGGCTGCTTCTCTGCGTTTTCGAATGACGTCGTGCACCGCTCCCCGATGCATACGCCTACCTCCTTCACCGAACATCGATGAAATATGCGCGTTCGCCGTGTTTACACTATGTTTAGCAACGCTGCAGCACGCCAGTCCCAACCCCAGAACGCTTCAGTCAGTATTTTGATTTTCCTGCGTTTTTCTAGAGAGCAGCAGTCGTGTATATGTGCAGGTCCAGGGCTGACCTTGCGTACGCCCAGATTGGCCCAGGCGCGCGCTGCAGGGCAACACGCGATCGTGTTTGCTCAGCAGGAGCCG
Organism: Hyalomma asiaticum; assembly: GCA_013339685.2. NCBI lineage: Eukaryota > Metazoa > Arthropoda > Arachnida > Ixodida > Ixodidae > Hyalomma > Hyalomma asiaticum. The sequence continues at coordinate 107,270,168 of CM023481.1, read as the reverse complement.
GTTCATCGGAGAGCACCTATGGGTGGGTCGATCGAAAGACACGGCCACGGGGACAACATGCCTGATCTTATGTTGATGCTCATGTTGATCTATGTTGATCTCATGATATCTATGTTGATCCCACCGGTGTTATATATGCTTCTCTTCCGCTGAGCACGCTATATTTCACCTGGTATTATGTACAGGCAAAGCGAGAGTCGTACAAGCAACGTGCTGCCGCGGTGCTGATTTAAGTATTGATTGATCGACAGATTCAAGGATTCATTAGGTCTGACATCCCAAATAAACGTCGAAGCTGGCAAATCAGTTGTGCGGACGCCGTAAGAAGGTTGACGAAAGGGAGGGGGAAAAAAAGTTTCCTTCGTAGGTTCGTGCAGTACAAGAGGGTGCATGATAACTTCGTTCATTTATTCAAAACTGACGTTGCGAGAGACACTGATTACAATGAAGGCATACGGATCAACTTCGACCTCCTGCGGCTCTTTAACAATGTAGCCCTAATTAACGAATAATCGCTCTTCGCTTTCGCTCTGTCTTTTTCTTTTCGCTCATTACGTGGCCAGGGTGTGGACTGTATATCAGTATATAAATGCCGTCAGGTGGCACTCGAGGGCTTATTCGCCAAATGATTGCTCAAAATAGGTTCACGTAACTCATTGCAGCTGCGCTTGAACTGACGTTCTTCAGGCACCGCTACGACCGTGAATGTGCTGTGTCTCCGGCTTACAATCCCCAGGGCGAGATGCACGCGAACAAATACCCAACGGGAGAACGGTCGGCACTGCAGCTCGGTGGGGTAGAGCTTCACACGCATGATGAGAAAGACGCGGTTCTCATAAATTATTTGCATACGCGTTCTCTTTATCTTACGTCGTCACTTTTACCTTAAACATATGAACGATCGCTTTCTCTCATGCGTGGATCGAATATGCTTGGTCTGAACGTTTAATGTGGTTACGTGAACGTGGGTTGTTGGCATATATTCATACAGCGCGCATCGAAGTACGGAGGCCGGGAATCCAGTCTTCGATCTCGCCACAGTCCCTGTTGCGCGAATGCTTCAGCACTAGAAAGAGGAGATACATTTTCGTACTCTGCACTGTGAGAATGAGATAAAAAAGTCGAAAACAGAGATAGGAAGTTCAAGAGCTATACTTTAACGTGGAGGCTGATGAAACTTTAAGAACTCTTGGGAAAGCGATTGCAAACAATGCACTGTTCTAAATAAATCAATAAAGAAAAAAAAAGCATTTACCGTGGCGCTTCAGCGCAAAATGTTTCGCGAGCCTGCACTTAAACTTGAGGAACAGTTTTATTTGCTTTTATTTGTAACAGTTAAGATATGTTTTAGAGCGGAGCCACTTATCAATTCCTTGTGCACGGAGATACGATAAGAGAATGCCGATATCACCCATGGTGATGTCGGCGGGTGGCATGTAAGTCATAAAGTAAATAAGCACGTGTTCAACGCCATTGTAAATAAGATTGCCTGTCTTATCGTGTACAAGATATGTGGTATAGTCCTCCCTCTCCGGTTTCTCTCTCTCTCTCTCGTAACATATGTGAGCTTGCTGAACCTTGACCAGCTTTCTCGCTATCCCGCCAGTTTAGTACTCACGAATTATAAGCAGAGACGAAGCAGCTTGAATTGACACTGTGTGCCCCACAATAGCGCACGCACACATGAGTAGCGAGCTTACTTCACTACTGGCAAAACAACAATTGTGGTCCAGATAATGTACCGATTCCATTTCTTCCTTTTTTCTTTTTTCTCATGCCTCAGTCAATTTAACGCCCGTTCCACTCGATATAGGCAGTGAAGCACTGGACGACAGCACCACCTACTTTAGCGTTAAGGAAATGTTAATAAACGCTTTGCCTCTCCTTCCCCACAATTACATTGTCGCCATGATACGCCAGTCCAGTCTAGCAGGTGTTAAGAAACGAACAGAACAGGTCAAAAGGAATGATCGTATCCTGCTAGACGCGAGAATATGTCCTTTATTGTTGCTGTATCTACTATCTTATTCTCAAAACACAAAATTAAGCAGAGGTTAAGATGTGATAGCACTGTGACGGTGTGGCACGATATTGCGAATTCTGAAAGGGTACAATATACAGCGAGTCTGTCAGCTCAGTTTCATTTAATCAGCAGTCGTTAGCACCCCACCGATAACAGTGGTGATGCAATAAGTGATCGCGATCACTTATTGTATCACCAACGTGATCACTTGGTACGAAAAACGATAGAAACGAAATATGAAATCGCTACATTATACTGATAATGTTTCCGCTGTTCCAAGTGTGTCATTCCGCCCTCCTACGGAAACGATTCAAGTGTGTAAACAGATTCAAATGTTAAACGAGCCGGCCGGTGAATGAGTGGCGCTGGCGAGCGGCCAAGCTGTGTTTTCCATATCTTGTCTATTAGATAACTGTGTTCGCCTCATGTTTGTGACATGCTCATGGAAGTAAGAAATGTGTCAGAGTGCAAATTTACAACGTTTATCACCGTGTAAAGATATGTCTGTTGCCGGCAGTGCTTACCGGCAACGCATAGCAATGAATCCTCGTTTGGAAACTACCACAGAGAGTAAAAAGATTCAAAATTCTCAGTCTTTTCTCGTCTGCCGACCGACACATCGAAGAGACTGAGAGCTCTGAAATGGTTAACGGCAGTGATAAAGAAGTCAAACGTATTTCTAATCTGCCAGTTTGAACAGTCGCATGTTGTGACGTCCGAGCGTCATTTTGAGTGTGATTCTGTGCGTCATTTGTGTGTGATTTTGTGTGTGATGAAATGAATCCTTGCAAGGCTTGTCCAAATGTCAGTCTCACTTGCGTACAGAAGTTAGATAGCGACACAGTGCGGTGCACTCGAATGCAATATTTCCAGCGAAAAAAAAAAAAAAAGAGAGAGAGAGAGAGAGAGAGAGAAACATTAAATATGGAGTAGTCCGGTCTTGTTTCTTTTTCTCTACATTCGAAGTTCTAATCAGCCCAAGTTTCCGCTTTAAATGCTACCGGGCACAAGGAAGGCACCAGTATCTTTTTTTTCTTTTTTTCTTTTTTTTTTTTCAAATGGGAGGGGATGCGATCAAGTGCACGCATCCAATGCACGACAAACTTGCGAAGCGAGTATAGAGACTCAAGTGAAGTTGAACTTCCTCCACCCAGTTCCCCCTTTCTTTCATGACCTAATGTGCTGGAGACCTCGTATTTGTAACGGATGCTCACATATGACGTGCTCGAAGACTTCTTTTGGCCTACAGCAGGCGAACTGCTTCGCTCCACTACAAGGTCGTGGAAGACTAAAAAAGGATCAAAAGAGAAGCCAGGCGGCACGAAGACAGAGCGAGAAAAAGATGCACTGATCGCAGCAACGTCCCTCCCAGCAACTTTGAAGCGTCGTCTGCAAGGCCACATACTCGCACATGTACGGAGGGACGGCGAGACAAGCAAAGACAATCGGGAGGCCAAGAAAGAGGCAAACTGACAGCGAGCGGTATGTATGCATGCGTGCATGTACAAAACACGTGGCAGCACATATGGGAAGGTCTCGTGGAAGAGGAGCAGCACTAGAATGTGTGATTCGGAGAGTGTGGGAAGAAGGATGTTTGACTCTCGTCGCCAGCTTCAACGGGGCGGATGGCCGTAGACAAGTTCTGGCAGCTAGACGACAACCGCCGCGACACCGTGCCTCGCCCGCACGTTGGGTCCCACGCCTGGACCGTCCGCCCGACAGCGAGCCCGCGAAGGCGGTTGCTCAGTCCGCTCTTTTCATTTTTCTTATTTTTATGGTCTCCCTTCAATCTACCATGCACCGACACGGCGGGTCCTGGCTAGTTCGACCGGTTTCTTAGTCGTCGGCACGCTAGATTGCGGCGCTGGGAGGCCCACTTTAAGAAGTGCCGAAATCGTGCGTGCCGGCGCGCACCACTCCCGTCTAACGTGCATGTCTGCACGTACTGCATTCAGCCTGTCATGGGTCCTACAGCGAAAGAGCAATAGCGAGAAAGAGAAACGGGACAGCATGCAAGCCCGCCGCCGTTCTTATAGCGCGAAAATTCGCTACTTTCGTCAACCACACGCTCCATGAGCCTGGCGTGTGATTACGGGTACCGGTCACGATTCTCCGTTGTGTCCAGAAAAGAGAGAAGAAATGAAATGACAAGCGGCTACCTACATTTTCGCATTTCACGCCGGTACAGCGGTCGCGTGTAAAAGGTCACAAGCACGCTGATGGTAGGCCAACTCGAAACGACGCTGCTCAAACGACCGGTGACGGCGCAACAAGTGCAATAAGCCGACGGTGGCTCAAGCTCGTGAACCCACGAATACCGCACCCCCTACAAGTGCAGAAGGTGCGCTTAATATTTTATGTCTTATTTTTATGCCAGGAACGGGGAGCGCACTGGGGCCAGCCTAGGGTGTGCGCACGGAAGTTATAAAACAAGATGACATGGGACAGCTTCCAAGTTCTACGTCGGCAGAACGTCGTCATAGCCGTCGCAGACGACGTCTATGAATAGTCACCACAGATGGTCGCTAGGGGTTTCCTCGGCAGACACGTGAGTCGCCCCAGACACGCTGGGTGCCGGCCGGAATCAAAACAGAGCCGAGTAGCTGGAAAAATAATGTCCACGCGGCCGGTGTCCACTCACCCTCGGTGCGGTATCCTGTGTTGTGATCCTTATCCATGTCGCCGGGCTCCAGCATGCCTTCGCTTGACGACGCACGGTAGTCTGATAGCAGATGCGAAGCACCTTCGCGGGAGCTTGCCTTGCCCCCTCTAACGCCGACTCCGGTGCCCTCTTGTGACATGGAGACCGCTGATTCGCTACCTCTTCTCTATCTCTGCCTTTTCCACTTCTAACAGTACTGGTACGACGAGGGAGGCGGGAGTAACGAGGCTTTTGTTTTACTGCGCGCGCGCCAGCGCTCTATCTCGGCGTCATGCGGTGCAAGCTCGCGTCTGTTTTTGCACAAGTGCCAACAACTCCGCAGCCGCCACCCGCCGCTTGCCGATGAGTCCTCTGCGGAGTGAGAGAGAGAGAGCGGGCGAGCACGACGGGATAGAGCGAGCGGAGAAGGATGCATTGGGAGCAACGTTAGAAGAGAGGTCGAGAAAAAAAATGTACTACGCCCCGGCACCGGCCACGACCGAGGAGGTTTCGGAAGACCGACCAAGCGCCCTTCTCTCGCTCTCCCTTTTGTCCTACGTCACTTCCTTCGATGTACCGAGACACAACTTGGCTATTTTAGCTGTTTTGCGCGCGCGTGGACCTCCTCCCTTTCCGACACGCCACGCTCTCGCTTCAAACTCCCCCCCCCCCCCCCCCGACTCCGACTACCGAAGCCGTAAAGTCGCCTATTCGAAGCCCCGGTCACGAGTGGCTTCGTTGCCGCTTGCATTCTCCTTCACCTCCTCGTCTTTTATATAACGATTATGACCTGTCACCCGCGCCCCGGGGCTCCTCTTTACTGTTCTCTTCTCTCTAGATTTTTGTTGCGCGTTTGGTTGGTTGACCTCGGCGTTGTTTTCATTCCCTCCGCCACGCGTACGGCGTTGGTTGGGCGGCTGCAGCCTACTCCGAGGAAAGCACGTGCGCGCCGGCGCGCGCGTAATGGAAGCACTTGTTGCGCGTCTTGCTCCTCGCGCTCGCCTCCTTGCCGTAGGAGAGGGAGAAAATGAGAAAAGACGAAGGAACGATTCAGCGAGAAAAAAAAAAGAAGAGAGAGAGAGAGAGAAGAAGACGGTAATCTAGCAGCGGCGCAGAGCTTCGTCGCGCGAACGTCGCCACGCGGCTGTCGCGCAAAAACGCGCCGCGGGTGGCGGCGCATAGCGGGATCGGAAGGTACGTCGAAGATGCAAATAAGAACGCAAAAGTCGGAGTGATAGTTAATGCCTCCCCTCGCGATGTCGGTGAGACAGTGGAGAGGGTTTGACGAACGTCAACAGGTCAAATTTTAGGCAGGGGTGCGGTAATGTTGATTGAAACGGCTTTACCGATGAACTAAATTGCTATTGTTATTGATGTGAACATGTGAAAACACCACAGTGGAGAAAAACAAGCGTGTAAGCGACGGTCTGGTAAAGGGGACACCTCCCCCAGCTGCATGAAGAGGGTCAAACAAATAGGAAAGATCAGAAAATTTTGATAAGGAAAGGAAAAAAAAAAGCGCGTTCGCTTCTTCGCTGTATCGAAATGATTTCCGTCGTACACAGCTGAATGCTATTGCGTTACGCTGTTAATGGTGACGCTTAAGCGCTCTGCTTTTTTTTAAAATAATAAACAAATTGCGGAGCGCAACCCGCAGGTTTAAGTACATGTGGGCATATCTATCTATGAAAGGCTGGTATTAAATATGAATCTTGGTTTCCTCATTAAAGAATGGCGCAACAATTCAAGATATTTTGTTTTCTCCTGCCATGTACATGCTCCTTTGGGACGCTTGGGCCAAGGTTTGTTGTCAGTTACTTTAGCTTCGCGAACCAACTAAGCACTGTTTCAACGAATTCAATTCTCGCTTTTCTTTTTTCGAATGAAGTTCGTAATTAAATAAATGCATGGTTTCCATCAATAAAAAAAAAAAGACTGCGGAATTCTCGTACCCCGGGGAACACAATAAATTATCTGGTTAGCCTGCAAACTGAAAGAAGCTAGTCAGCAGTTCGAGTGATGTCTCTCGAGACGGCACTGGCACGATCCGAAATACGATATTACGAAAACCAGAGATTACAACCAGAAAGTGTCCTTAAAAAACATTCTTCGTTTTGCCTCCAGAAAGGTGGTCCTCCACTATGTAACACCTGAAATTAAGCCTTTTCACAAACTTCACGAACGCAACTGAGAGCGCATAAACTGTAGAAGCATCGAACCTCTACGTAATCTATACATTGAGCGATGACATAATTATTCCTTCTTTTTCATGGCTCTCAGTATGCCACCTCTGCTGGGGATTGACGTTTTTGTAGAAGGTGTTCTGTCATAAGTAGCGCTGATACAAAAATGTCGTCCGTAACTGATGCATAGGCCGCTGAATACTTCAAAAACACTTTCGTGTTAAAATGTGGCTGGTCCCTGTGTCGGTATAACACCAAAGTGAAATGTGCTTTTGCATAAGCAGTTGCACGTTTATAGTTACATGGAGGTGAACTTGCCCATAGCTATCGGTGTTTCGCTGGTACGGCACCGTTTGACGTGAGTGAACCCACGTTCAGGCATCGCCTCCATGACATCAAGGACCAACCCCTTGATGGGGACCTATCGACTTTGTCCAGTTATCAAGGAGACCAAATCCCCTGATAACTGGACAAAGTCGATAGGAAATTCCGCGCGACGAACGTATCAGTCATATTTACTTGCGTCAAATTGACCCGTCAACATGGTTGCCGTACTTGGGCGCCTAACGCAGCAGTTTTCTTGTTCCCGTCACACTCGAAGAGTGGTCGGCGGGGAAACGCTACCCGCGATGAAAGGTGACCGGTGCCCTACCACAGCGCTATCGGTGCAAATATGCTCGTGTCTGTACGAACGCGGCTATGTTCTTTCTTATCGCGCTTCTTTCTGATGCACGCGCGGCTCCGCCCGCGTGCATCGAGGGGTATTTCGGAACGCGCCTGGAATGGTGCCGCCATCCACGAGAGGCGAAGTAAAGCTGCAGTGATTCACTTCGCTTCTCCTGGATGGCAGCACCGTTCCAGGCAATCTGAGCCTAGATGCGCGCGCGCTGAGCCGGACGAGAGCGTCGAACGAAGCGACCTTGAAGGAATATAAAGCGCGTTTGTACAACTTCGGGCACACGCGACGTTAGCGCAGTGATAGAGCACCGGTCACCTTTTCTCGTGGAGCGGGCCGCTGTGAGTTCGATTCCCAGTGCTTTAACAGAAGTTTTTCTGAGTGTTGTTCTTTGTTATTCATGTTTATTTTACTCCGTCATGTCCGTTACGGTCTATAGTAACGTATGGGGTCGTGGTGAACACCGGCATAAAACAACGTCGTGTTAAAATGGGAGGGAGACAGAGAAAGGTGCGTCGCATCCCAAGTTGAGCTCGAGTATTGTAGAGACGAGAGTCGAGTGTTTTCCAGTAAAGATTTACAGCCCAGCCTTGCAAGACTCCTGTTCTGTTCTATCTTGAGTGCTGCGGAGAGCTTGAGGTCTATCACCTCGGCTACTCCATTTCTCTGTGTCTCGCAGCGAAAAATTATGAAGTTACACGAAGATGAACAGACATGTAAGGACACTAAGAGCTACCTAAGAGCAAGTTGCATGACACTGCATGAACTAGGAGTTGCATGCAGCTCCTAGCAGTATGACAATTCGGAAAAAAGGCAGTCTGTTCATTTGTGCTGCCCTCACGGCCTTTGCCGCGAGGGCAGCACAAAAGCCGTCACGGCCTTCGCTCAAGCGTTTGTCCACTCACACAGCAGTACTGCGGATCTCCCCGGTATCCGCAGTATCCGCAGTGTGACACTCCGTACTAGTATCGTACTGCATTATGTAATTATCCGCACTGAGATACATTGCGGATACTTACATAACTGTCTGCGAGGTAACACTGCTCGAGGTTGCCAATTTCCGAGGTCATAAATCCCCGCTGTGCGCACGGGCAGCACTTCGCGGGTGTATAGTCCCGGAAACAAAACGCTAAAACGCTCTGCGAAGCGTCTAGTCGTCGGCGAAGTGTTTTTGGCAGAGCTCTGTTGAAGTATGGCTATTGCTCGACTCCAAAGCAACGACACTGTTCCCGTGCACCGAACGGCAGAAGTTACGCTCGATCTGATGCGTGCTTTCCATAAAGCATGGCTGTCCCCCATGGCTATAACTCCCCTTTGACAGACGCTAATCTTGTAACCCTCCAAAAACATAAACAGTCAAGGTACAAACACTTTGCTAAGGTGGTCCTAGTAATGATTGAGGCAGTTTTAGCCTGACTGACAGTTCCGGCACCTCCACACGGCTTAGCGGCGCTGCGCAAAATGCGCTGTCGCTACCAAAAATACGAGCACGCGCAAACGCCTCTTTCCGTGTTGTTCGCGACGTTACCGGGAAGAGCTTAGTCTATAAACATCGCACAAGCGCACGAGGGTTTCCTCTGCAATTAATCAAATAATATCATTGTCTCTGTTTTGGCACTGAAGCAGCCATAGTTCCACACGAAGTGTTCCATGGTGTACCACTCTCTCTAAAGTGTACAAACCATATATATATATATATATATATATATATATATATATATATATATATATATATATATATATATATATATATATATATATATATATATATATATATATATATATATATATATATATATTGGACGAGTGTTGTTGGCGAGTGGTGTTAACTGTAGTCAACTAAGCAAAATTGGCTTGTGCCGCACTTATGTGTGAAACGTTCATAAGTGGTGACGCATGTATACCGCAGCGACCTGTATCAACGCCATTCGTACAAAGGCACTCGCGAGAGAAGCATCGGTGAAACGTTGAAACAACGCAAGAATGACTCTCTATATATATGGAAGAACACCTCTGATTCCTGCCGCTGAACTGTACTGAAGCCAGGCGCTGTTGTATATACATAAAGTATATGTGAAACCCGGGATTCCGGTGTACCAAGCAAACACGCTATACTCGCGGGCAACTTTTCTTGACAATGAAGCAAAAGCTATACGCATCGAAACTGCACATGTGCTATACCGCTATAGAATGTATAGTCATACAACTGTGTTCGTGTTTTCTGCGTCAGATATAAAATAAAAAAAAATCCATCATTTTCTACAGGAAGCTTTTTGAGAGCGGACGCCGCACACAGCAGTGGGGTATTAATATTTGCTTTATTTTCTTACTTTCTTTTCTTTTTCGCGTTTTTTGCGCGTGTGAGAACGCCGCACTTTTCACGTACATGTGCACTTCAACGACGAAGTGGTGTCTCTGAAGTGCACATGTACGTGAAAAGTGCGGCGTTCTCACACGCGCAAAAAACGCGAAAAAGAAAAGAAAGTAAGAAAATAAAGCAAATATTAATACCCCACTGCTGTGTGCGGCGTCCGCTCTCAAAAAGCTTCCTGTAGAAAATGATGCATTTTTTTTTAAATTTTATTTCTGACGCAGAAAACACGAACACAGTTGTATGACTATACATTCTATAGCGGTATAGCACATGTGCAGTTTCGATGCGTATAGCTTTTGCTTCATTGTCAAGAAAAGTTGCCCGCGAGTATAGCGTGTTTGCTTGGTACACCGGGATCCCGGGTTTCACATATACTATATGTATATACAACAGCGCCTGGCTTCAGTACAGTTCAGCGGCAGGAATCAGAGGTGTTCTTCCATATATAGAGAGAGCTATTCTTGCGTTGTTTCAACGTTTCACCGATGCTTCTCTCGCGAGTGCCTTTGTACGAATGACGTTGATACAGGTCGCTGCGGTATACATGCGTCACCACTTATGAACGTTTCTCACACATAAGTGCGGCACAAGCCAATTTTGCTTAGTTGGCTACAGTTAACACCACTCGCCAACTCCCTTTATTTCGCAGAATGGAAGGCATGCAGTGCGAGAGTATACGAATACTGGGAGATGTTGAGAAAAATTAGTGCTATGCGATGATGGCCGTCACCGCAAGTTACCTGCGCAAGCCCGGTAATGATATCGGGTAATCGCTTTCGCGCTATGCTTCCATTGCAACTGCCACGGAAAAATGATATTAAAGGTTTGTGTACTCCGGGATTCCGGCAACCAGGGAGTCACGCTCAGGCTCAAAATGTCACCGTCTATACTACTGAAGTGGTCTGTGCCGGAAATGCCGAAGAACAGAGCGCAGGGAGGCAGATGAAGAAGAAGTGTTCTTGCTGAGGGTGGACAATAAATGGCGGACGACACCCATCTTGCTCTCGTTATATGTCTATGATTATCACCTTAAGGGAGCGCTACAGCTATGTATAACGGTGCCGGTATAGTAATGCTAAAACTGGACATCGCTCATTATGTATTCGTTGACTGATTGATTTGTGGGTTTAACGTCCCAAAACCAGCTCTGATTATTAGAGACGCCGTAGTGGAGGTCTCCGGAAATTTCGACCACCTGGGGTTCTTTAACGTGCACTGACATCGCACAGCACACGGGCCTCAACATTTCGCCTCCATCGAAATGCAGCCGCCGCGGCCGGGATTCGATCCCGCGACCTCATTCATTATGTATTCATGTTTGTGAATTTTATAGTAAGTGCAGTATAACACAAGAGGTATATGTTCCGAAGTTTATACATACATGGTGATACGAAGTAACTTAAGTTGTGCTCTTTGTCTGCATAGCCGCAACAGTCGAAAATAAAAGGCACATTTGTGCTGTTATAGCGCAAGTCAGCGCAGTAAGGGAAAGCTGTGACGATCACGACGACAACGCAGATAAGTGAGGCTTTCCGCTTGAATTCTCTGCCGAGCTGTGGTCGGGTACAGAGGCCACTGCCCCATAATTTGCGCAATACTACACTTACATTCTACCGCACAGACGCATGGCAGTCAGCGAACCGCGACACATTTATTGAAGCAATTACTCGCTGCAAGTGTATGCTTGGATATTCGCCAAAGCGTGTAGTGAATGGCTCATCGAAAGTGCTCTGAGAAATCGGCACCTTTGTTTCGATCGAACCGTACAATAGGTGCAATTAGTGCTTATGCGAATGTCACTACCAGTTAAGTTTTTTTTTAGTATCGTGGATGTTCTTTTCAAACCTTGATGTTGACCGCAAAAGCCTCTTGAAGGTGTCATTCGGCGTCAATGAAGCAGGAGCCGGCCGGGTTGGGGGTAAATGATAACTTGGATGTATTGTGAGGAAATATTTACGCAGGCGAACGTGCACTTGCAGTAGAACGCTGCTGACACAAACAGAGGTAAAGGGCGCCTTACACTTCTACTTTCACTAAGTTAGTGCCTAGACATTGTAACCAATTGCTTATACATGTGAAAAACTTAAGTCTCAGTGAAATGCCGCCAAGTGGCTACGCCCCAGATCACACGTAGTCACACGTAGTCTTACTGTTTCTCCCGTTTCACGACGAAATGATGCCACATTCAGAATGGGAATATTGGTGGGATATAACCCACTGGGCTGGGCCTGTGCCGAAAGGAAATATATCAGCAAAAATTTCTTCTTTTTTATTCCCACGTAGTCATTTCAAGGCTAGGCACAGACGCCACACACATTGAACTTCGGCTGATCTGCGATGTCGCAGAGCAGCCAAAGGGCCAGCGTTTTACAACCAAGGGCCGCTCGCGTTTCGTTTCCGCGAAGCGTACCCTCTGCGGGTGATGTTTGCAACAGCGTTTTCTTCACCGCGGTGCGGTTTGACTTTCGGGCCCGACGTCGCCCATTTTCCCGAGTTCACGACCAGGCTCACGAAAGACGCAGCGGACATCAGCCGATCGAGAATACGCGGAACGCGACTGTCCCCAACCGCACGAGCACGGTGCTTCCGCGGACCAGCATCGCCAGAGCCTCCACACACCGCAGGGAGTCCACACAACGGGCCACTCTAACTGGACTGCTTAATGCTCCGATGCAGCACGCAGTTCTCCGAGAGCCGTCATGCAAAAAGAAAAGCTCGGAAGTGGTCACCCAGTAGCGATGGGAACTTGACTTCGCTCATGCTCGGCCGTAAACACGTCGTCGGCATCATAGGCGTAGCCATTAAAAAAAAAAAAAAAAAAGGGGGGGGGGGTGGGGGTGTGGGGGGAGTTATGAAGGTGTTCAAACCCTTCCCGAAATTTTTAAGTTTGTATGTACACATATATATACGCATGCAGTCAAAAACAAACAGACGAACACCAACATGCGCTAAACAAAGGAGGCTCGGACTCCTCCCAAAATAAAATTCTGGCTACGCCCCTGGTCGGCATCCTGTGTATGACGACAAATGGTTTAACACTATATACCTCTATGCTTTCGGAGGCTGTTCCGCCGATTAAAGATACCTCATCCGAAGGAGATGAGAGCATGCACTCACAAAAGCTGCTTTCAGTCTGTAGGATTTTTCGTGAAAACAAAAATGAAAGAAAGAGAAGAAGATCAAACGAACACTGCCGCTGGATATTACATTAGCGAAAGAGACTGGTCAATGACAAATAGCGCTTGCTCAAAAAAGTGGGAAAAAAGGAAGAGTATTTCGCCTCAAATTGTGTTAACCACCACAGGGTTGCAGGCGCGATTCTCGGCCGCGACAATCAGAAAAACATTGGGCCACATCGAGATTCCACAGCATGCCAAAGAACACTACCTAAAAAAAAAAGTCATGTGGAGCGTCTCGGTGACGCTGTGACGCATCCGTGTGCAAGGCGTACACACATGCACACGCGCGCACGCAAGCTCACATACGCACCGTGTACGGCGTAAAGGCGTCGAATTAGAGCGCCCACGGTCAACCTTTTCATGAGCTTGTGGCACGACTTGTGACTTCACGAATGTATATAGGTTATAAAGACGGCAATTTTGAATAATTTTTTTCGTCTTCTCCCAACAAGGTGGCGCAACGAGATGAAAGCTCAGACTTTGACTTTCGTGCTACACGTCTGAAAACACTTTCTTTTTTTCCTGTCGCCAAAAGAAAATGCCTGCGAATTCATACCATCTGTGTAAATTTCTATTGCAAGTTTGACCAGCAGTTTAAGAAATAGACCGCTGTTTCTCTTTTAGTGCTTAAAGTTGGCACATACAATCTCGCATCGTACTAACGAAAAGGTTACCACCGACGAGCACTTCCTAATGCGACATTTGAGCGCAGCTGTACGCGAAGGTATACTTATGCGGTGATACACTGCGCAAAATAACTTGATAGAGACACGTATGTATCTTCTCGTTTTGCACGTTTATCCCGGTTAGCCGAGCGACAGAGCCCTACCACCGGACGCATCCACTCTTTGTTGCGAAAGAACCGATGAACTTTGGCTTCGGCGGCACCAAGTTCTGGGTTATCCCTCCCGACTCGGAGAAGGTTGTTCTAAGAGAACTGGCTCACGCCTCAACGATATTCTAGATGCCTTCGGCAAAAGAATAGCGTCGCGTGGCTCGAGGTGCCCGAGCCAGGACAACTTTGTGGGTATGTGCCAATTGTAGAGGCCACAACAACTTTCGCTGTGCTTGTCACTCGGTTACGACGAAGGCCGACGACAAGCGCTCAACGAATGAACGGACGCGTAAGAGCTGTGCTCGAAAAAATCTCGCGCTATAATTGTTCATGACGGTTAATTATTGGCAATCCTGGTAATGGGCATTTATCAGTGAAGCCGACCAGAGGAAGGAAAATAGAATTCACTTACGGAAGAATTCGGTCAGTTGCAAGCGCCTGAGAGTAAACTATCATAACAACAGCGCAAAATTCACAGTGACAAGGAGATGAGTAAGTACTTGTTTATTGTGGCGTTCGTAAGTTAAATGGTCTTATAAGTTATAAACGCATCCACAAGCGCGCTGCTGGGTGCAAATTCAAATTCGAATTCAGATTCTTCATTTCCAAAGCAAATTAGGTGGTTGACAGGGCTAAAAGCTGCGGTCTGCAGCTTGAAAGAGCTAGGCCCGGACACCATATACCCGCCCCCACGTCAGATTATTTGCGAAATACCAATATACGTAATACCACGCACCCGAGCACCGACACTGACAGTCTGATAACCCTTCGTGCCATAGCTTGGCGGCTAAAGTGTTGCGCCGCTGAGGTCGAAAGCGTGATTTCAAAGGAAAGAGCGAGAAGTGGGGCTAAATGTGGAAGAGCCGTGCACTTAGATTGAGGAGTGTGTTAAGAACTCCACGTGGTTGAATATATTACAGACTCTTATACTGCGGCCTGTCTCACACTAAAATCGTGTTTTTTTTTTGTTTTGGACGTGAACCCCCATTTAAAGAACAATCTGGTAACACTCCCATCGCCACCACCCACCACCCCCATCCACGCGCACAAAAAACGAAAAACTAAAGAAAAAATCGAGAACAAGAGAAAACAGCAGCAGATGCCAAGAAGTGCGTGTGGCTGTCCGATGTTAAATCACAAGCTAAGAAATTATCTAATAGTTTGACGCATTGTAGCGTTGTTATACTGACATTGAGTAGAGAGATAAGTGATATCCTCAGCATTTCCTGTGAAAACAGCGCTAAAAGACAGGACGAAGAAAGGACACAAACCACGGCGCTGACTACCAAAAGAATGTGCTTTATTCTTCCAGTCCGCATATATATACTCCACCACAATCTCTAGGAAACAGAAGGAAAGTAAAGAAATGAACAACCTGCTCAAAGAGAACGAAATGCTTAATCCGACAGAAATTTTATCTCTTTCGGCAGGAGGGCAATCGAGGGGAGGCTGACGCATGCCTAGCCGCTGTTGTAGATATGATACGCTTCAGAAATCAGACACGCGCGTTCATCATGGTATGATGGCATCATGGTATTTTAAGAGCTCATGTTGACATCGTCACTTCTGTCGTGGACAATATAGCGACGACTGCCTGTTAGCCCGAAACGTGGATATTAAAATCTTGCACTATTCTATTCCACAAAAAAAGAAAAAAATTAGCTCCTTGGTTGCGTGGAAACGTGCATAGACAAGCACGGGGTGATAACGCTTCAGTATTCAGCAGGCGTTCCCGTTGAGAAATTTTTAGACCTACTTTCCTACTATTTCCACTCTACTCTCTTTCATGGTCTTGGGAAGGTAACATTTACAGAAGAAAGGTACTAATATCTGATATTTCCCGGCATCGACACTTTTGTTCGTGGATTCCCATGATAGAGATATTGTACCGCATGTCCCCCTATGTCAAGTGACGAAGACGTTCAGGTAGGTCGCCACTACCTGGTAGTCTTTGACACTAAAGAAGATCGTTTTGAAAGCGCTGTTTCCAACGTTTTGAGTATTTTTGATCGCTCCTTTAGTCATTTATCGGTGACCCATGACACGATGACTGACAATACTCTTATATTTATTGACCTTCGGTTGTACAGTTCTGATCGTCACACGTGTTGGCATTATGAGCCTTGTTGTTTGAAGCCGATCCTTCCTCATGATTCCGGCCACTCCAAACTTGTGAAGCGTGGGACAGTGAAACTGTGTGTTTAAATGCCCTCAGCAAATCATGTTTCCGCTTAATGCAAGCTAGCCTATATCTGCAGACAGCTCGGTTGAACGCCACTGGCTATCCTTTACAACTACCAACTTCCGTAGTCGAGTGCGTTCTCAAATGGGTGAAAAACGAATGAAATATGCGGGATGACCCAAATGCAAGAGATAAGAGAATTAACAACCGCCGTGCCGTACATTCACGGGTTGTCGCACAATTTTAAAAATAGAGGTAAACGAGTGAACGTAAACGCGGTTCTCGGACCCTAACAAACTTTCATACCTTTGCAACAAAGTTATTGCAGCGCACGTCAGCAACAATTCTTGCAGCAAGAAACATCACGCCACAATCGCGCCTTGCTCAGAAGACGCTCGACATCCGTTCCTTTTTTTTTTTTTTTAACGGAAAACAGTATGTATATGCCAGACGGAAGGCTCCTTTAACGACAGAATGCGCGAGCATTGCAACAACGTAGAAAAAGCCGACAAAGGCCACCTTGACGTGCACTGCCGAGAGAGGAGATGCCATCCGGATTTGCGCAAAAGCTCAGTAATTCGTAAGAGTTCTTGCACCGAAGCCCGCGAGATAAGATCTCATAAAGACACGCGCGTTATAGCTGGCCCTTCTTGCTGTCAACAAGCAAGGAAAAGGTGTACCTATATATATCTGCTAATCGCACCAAATCTGTCGTAGTTTGCTCTTGCTCTTTTCTTCCTCCTCATGCTTGCTTTGTTTTCGTGATCTTGTACGTATAATAGGTATTATTTCGTGCAGTAAACATCAACTGTTTGTATAGCGCCTCGTACTGTTAGCTCGTTTGTGTCCTTGTGTTTCGCAGCAGCTACCTATCATGCAGACTTATCAGGTCAAGTTGGTTTACATCGGTGTACGCTCTTAAAAAAAAAAAAAAGGTAGACTTTGGCATAGCAACAGCTTCTCATATACGTTACTACCCTGTTAGTAACCGCAGTTGGTAACAGCGGAGGTACTAACTCACTTCCCAGCCATTGCTAAAAAACAAGGAGGAACTGTCTACGCTTACCCTACCTGCAAATGAATAGGAGCAATACTATTTGGTTGATATCTGTTTGCATTGCCTCATCGAGTCGATCTTATTTCAAAGCGTAGTATCAGATAAAAATAAAATTGCTCGGCATTACCCTGCTACACCAATTAACAATCGCTAATTACAATTGTGAATATAGTGCACAATTACATCTCCCGGTCCCAATGTACATTGAATGAACCAACAATAAACGAGAACACACACTTATGCACGCAAATAACGTCAAGCCTACGCGACACATACTACAACTACAACTTCAAGGCTACATATGGCCCTGCACTTGGGTATCGCAAGTTGGACCGGTTAACAGATGTGAATTTAGATACATACTCGATGTTTTGGTCCTTTTGGACTGATGTTCTTATACCTTTTTGCTTACATATGCAAGTGCCATGGGGCAGCGCAAGACTGTTATTCTAACATAGTCAAGTATAATCCTGTACGTCTAAATTTTCCAAGAAGACTGCAACATATTTGACCACTTTTTACTTCCCCGCTTTTACAATAGCAAAAAAAAAAAAAAAAGAATCGCGACAGCTAAGGTTTAACCCTGTGACTCTCCCAAGCTGCGGTATAAGAAACGTAAAACATTTGGGGTGTGAACGAAGTTTCGCAATGACTGCGCGTCGTCATTCAGGACGTGTGCGAGGCTCGCCGACACAGCGATACTGATATGCGTTCGCTGCATACCGCCACATCCTCTCGACAGAGCGTCGAACGAGCCCAAGAAGACAATACAGGTTGTGTCGGGGAGTGCGTGCAATCAGCGGCGCGTGAGCTCTGACTCACAGCGGGGTGACAGCGGGAAAAACCTGTCGCCGCTCCCCCGGGCCCACACCCGCGACGGTGGGCGTCACCGGCGCATATGCCTGTCGTTATCAACCACGTGGGCGACGCGCGTCCTTGCAAGGTCGCATGCCAACTATGTCAGCACACGTGACTCGCCAAATTAAATTCGTTACTATGCAGAGCGCACCAGTGTATGCTGGACTGACTCTTCGGAATCGGTTCCTTGACCCGGGGTGTGCAACCTTCCCACGCCTGAAATTTTTACAGTTCGCACGCATATGTGCAAACTCACACATGAACGTACTAGATAGTACATAACCTGTCTGCCCCCCCCCCCCCCCCCGCACACATATACAAAACACACGCACGAAAAATCTTGAGAGGCAATGTAGAACAACGTTGCTGCGCATAGCAAATATTAGATGGCAGTTGCAGCCGTGTGGCGATTGATTGATTGACTCATTTGTGGGGTTTTATGTCCCAAAACGCCCCGCCACGGTGGTCTAGTGGTTATGGCACTCGGCTGCTGATCCGAAGGTCGCGGGATCGAATCCCGGCCGCGGCGGCTGCATTTCGATGGAGGCGAAATGTTGAGGCCCGTGTGCTGTGCGATGTCAGTGCACGTTAAAGAACTCCAGGTGGTCGAAATTTCCGGAGACCTCCACTACGGCGTCTCTCATAATCAGAGCAGGTTTTGGGACGTTAAACCCGAGAAATCAATCAATGTCCCAAAACCACGATATGATTATGACAGACGCCGAATAGTGGAGGGCTCCGCCTCGATTGAAATGCATCCGCCGCGGCCGGGATTCGATCCCACGACCTGCGGATCAGCAGCCGAGTGCCATATATCCACTAGACCACCGTGGCGGGGCGTAAGCCGTATATCGAGATGTCGAGCTTACTACGCAACCGACAACTGGACAGTGGAGGCAGTACAGTATAACTATGGAAAGTTTGCGTTCTTGTGCACAGCAAAACAAACGATTTCTTTTTTTTTTTATTTATTTGCAGCGCGACCGCCTTCGCCTGAGAAAGTGGCGACGTATTCGCGGGCAGACGGGACAGCCTCGCAAGCAAAACGTTGCCGACAGACAACGCATACAGGGAACATGAATCTACTAAAAGACAATGACGTGCCTTGCGCCCTGAGCCCGATCGCGTATTTCCCAAATGTCGGACATAATCTGCCCCATAGAGTTTCCTACTAAAATACTCGAGGGAAAACTGGCGCTAGTGTCTATGGAGTTTCAAACAAGGTGGTTGAGCCAGCATGGGAATGATGGGTGTGACATGGATTTGCCTAGTCTTCGTTCTTCTGGCTTCATCCGGCTTTGCGACTTCAAAAATATTGGTCGTTTACGACAAAATATTGCAATAAAACGGAAGATTTTGGAATAACTGTGTGCGTGCTCAGGTACTAGTTGCTTTTTCGCGATTAGGAACGTACGGAACGCTCAGAAATTTAGCAATATTGTGCGATATGGCAATATTGCCTCCTCTGCTTGTGCCCAGATTTAGCAGCGTCCATACAGGTTTACGTTCCAGATGTAGTTGTGTTCGAACTTAAAGATTTTTGCTCTTGTAAGGGACGGGCTGACATTTTCAAGTATGTAAAAGGTGTATGTGTCTTCTAAATATAACAAACGCGCTTTCTCTCGCTTCTTTTAGTGCAGGGCAAGTGCCCACTGTATTTTTACAAACTATATGCATGGGTCAAGCCCCTGCGCGAGGCCGTATCAGGAGCGCAATATCGCCCATCGCTCGGTGGTTGGTTTTGTGAAAAAACGTGGTGTTAAACAAACAACCGTGCCGTTAAACTCCATCAGAAACTGCGCCTGAGCTTTGATCTGAGCTGATTTTTGAGCGTCGTCCGCAGGCGCGTCTGCTATATCGTCCACTGGGCGTCTAGTACGCACGATAACTGTGCGCCTGCTTGGCACGTTCGGTCGGCGTTGAATTAATCAGACAGCGGAATTGAAATACCGTAGTACAAGATATAGGAACAGCCGTCTGACAAGGGATGTGTGTCAGCCGTGAAAGCGACCCCACGGTTACAGATTCTGTCGCATCTGATACAAAAGAAAAGAAAAAATCAGCAAGACTGCATCGATAAGGTTCGCGAGGTGCAGCTCGAATATTTCTAAAATTGGGTAAAGTACCACCGCAAATAACCTGTGTAGCCGTCCATCAACAAACACAACAACAAAACACTGCATGACACCTCGTCATCGCAAACGACTTTGGTACATGCGATAGTCTGATGATCTCTAGCAGCAAAGCCAGTAAAGCGTACACTACAGCCGCTGCCTTCGTCGCGTAATGAAAAAGTGCAGTAACGTCACTCGCGTCACTGAAGTTAAAAAACAGGAATAAACAAATCCACCAAAACATTTGAAGCCGCAGGCACGAAGACTAGACAAATCCATGTCATACCCATCATTCGCATGGCACCTCGTCATCGCAAACGACTTTGGTACATGCGATAGTCTGATGATCTCTAGCAGCAAAGCCAGTAAAGCGTACACTACAGCCGCTGCCTTCGTCGCGTAATGAAAAAGTGTAGTAACGTCACTCGCGTCACTGAAGTTAAAAAACAGGAATAAACAAATCCACCAAAACATTTGAAGCCGCAGGCACGAAGACTAGACAAATCCATGTCATACCCATCATTCCCATGGCAGCTTCACGATCGCAGCGTGAGTTTTCCCTCTAGTATTTTAGTAGGAAACCCTATGATCTGCCCATATATTGTGCGACGTGGCAGAATGCCGCCTGTCGACCGTTTTCGTCGCGCGGGGAGATGCGATCTGGCAGCCTGCGCCTTTCTACTCTCTTTCGTGTGCTAAACGGCTGGGAACGCATGCACGTGGGCGTGCAACGCGAGCGAGCGTTTGCAAAAGCCAGGGGGTTTCCAAATCAGAGACGGCGCCGCTCGCTAAGCAACATGGCGTGCCCACAATAAATAAATAAATAAATAAATAAATAAATAAATAAATAAATAAATAAAACGCCTATAAATAGCTTCTTTAGAATGAATCGCACAACACATCACCTTAGCGATTCATCGGTGCCGTCGCTCAAAGCGGCACGAAGCAGACGTCGCTACATGTGACACTTTGAATGTAATTGAGTTTTCATGCGCTAAATCTACGAAAGCCGCTTCTGAGGCAGGTGTAGGCGAAGTATACACGTCTGAATAAATATGTATGAGGCCACTGTGGTATCCGGTCCACTAACGGCAGTGTCATATGTTCGCTATCCAGGGTCAAACAACTGCCTTTTTAATGCAGTGCCTGAAATAGATCGGTTTCTAACCTGGCTGTATCAGCAGCGTCGCGTTATGCGCAACGCTGAAACTGCATGGTTCTATTCGATGCACCACTGACGCTCGGTAGGAAATCGCGAATCGCGTGCCTGTGTATCTGCTCGGAGTAGGACGACAAAAAAAAAAAAGAAATGAGAGAGAGAGAGAGAAACAAGGAAGACCACGACTCGCATGACAGCGTCGCGCTCATGCACCTTCACCAGTCGGAGTTCAGAGCTCAGTCACGGGCCGCTTTAGTTTCTTCCGACGCCACCAGATAGTCCGGCATAGCTTTTAAATGCGAAGAATTCTTAGCGAACTTCGGCGACTTTGAGCGTATCTACCTATCTATCTTGCCGCCTACGACTTTGTGCTCTCCTGGCCGTTTCGTTAATGGCATGAGCACGAAAATTGGTAGGCCACAACATGACCGCATGAAGAACATAAATGACAGGTCATAACATGAAAATCATGACATGCATGTCATGAGCGGCATGATTTACATGCCACGGTCCTTGTGCTCTGCTATCCGTTTCATTAATGGGATGTGTATGAAAATTGGTATGCCACAACATGACCGCATGACGAACATAAATGACAGGTCATAACATGAAAATCATCACATACATGTAATGAGCGGCATGATTTACATGCCACGGTCTTTGGGCTCTGCTGGCAGTTTCATTAATGGATGTATACGAAAATTGGTATGCCACAACATGACTGCATGACGAACATAAATAACGCATCATAACACAAATATCTTGACATCCATGTCATGAGCGGCATGATTTACATGCCACGGTCTTGGTGCTCTTGCGGCCGTTTCGTTAACTTTATATATACTAAAATTGGCTTGGCGAGACAACAATGTCTGACGACCATGGCTGACGCGTTCTAAGAACATGAAAATCGCAACATGCATGTCACGAGCGGCATGATTTACATGCCACGCGTTTCGTTAATGGGATGTATACCAAAATTGCTATGGCACAACATGACCGCATCACGAACGTAAATGACAGGTCATAACACTACAATCATGACATGCACGTCATGAGTGGCATGGTTTACATGCCACATTCTTGGTGCTCTTGCGGCCGTTTCGTTAACTTCATATGTACCAAAATCGGTATAGGGAGACAACAATGCAGATCCATTTTACGTTCCTGACGCGTGCTTCGCATTTCCTTGATTCCCACTACACGTGGGATCTGCCATATTTTTCTATCTCTCATTCTCTCTCTTTTTTTTTCTTTTCTCGGCAGAACCTGCACGTGCTTTGAAATCTTTTGGCGAATTAGGGCGTGATACTGCTGCCAATACACAATGTGCACTGTTACTGTACAATGTTCATTATGTATAAACCGACACTAAACGACGCCCCATCACGGGAAGCACTGAGTTTTGTAAGATGAACGCGACCGGAACAAGGTTGGTTGGTTGGTTGGTCCTTGGGTACTTTGGCGCAACCCACTCTGGGGGATCGGCCATGAACCTGAAGAGAGATTTGTATGGAAGAGAACTACTAATAAAAAATACAAGGTACAACCAAACCGGCTAACGCGGCGTACAACTACCACTACGTCTTCTTCTTTTCGTACGCTTTTTCTCTCGACGGCAACGCTGGAACCACATGTCGCGTTTTTCGCGAGCGAAGAACGCGGCGCCCGCCCGCGTTGCCGCCATCGCGAGAACAACCCCCCCCCCCCTTTTTTTTTTCTTTCAAAAAAAGAAAGAAAGAAAGAAAAAGCTGCAGCAGCACCGCGCCGCGTTTCCTAGGACCTGTTTTAACAACGAGCTGTTCTAGCTTGAAGCACGAGTGTTCGTCGTGACCTTCAAAACTTCGCGCATCGGGTCGCGCCGGAGTGGCACGGAAGCAGAGCCTCAGTGCCCTCTCTGGTGAAACTGAAACTGACATCCAGTATAATAGCAGTTCAGAAGAGGTAGACAGACCACCAATAGTGACATAACAAGTAAAGAAGTCTTTGAAAGAAATGCAAGGGGGTAAAGCACCTGGTGAGAATCAGATAAGAGCAGATCTCTTGAAGGATGGTGGGCAAATTATACTAGAAAAAGTGGCAAACCTGTGTACACCATGCCTAATGACCACGAGTGTACCAGAATCTTGGAAGAATACGAACATCATCCTGATCCATAAGAAAGGTCACATGAAGGACTTGAAAAATTACAGGCCGATAAGATTACTGTGAGTTGTCTTGTCTACAAGATACTAACCAAGCTAATCGCTAACAGAATTTGTGCCACCTTAGATTTCAGTCAACCTAATGAAAACCGGGATTTCGTAAAGGCTATTCAACAATAGACCATATCCACACGATCAATCAGGTGGTAGAGAAATGCGCGGACTATACGCAACCCCTATATATAGCCTTCATAGATTGCGAGAAAACATTTGACTCGGTCGAAACCTCTGCAGTCATGCAGGCATTGCAGAATCAGGGTGTAGACGAGCATAATGTAAGAATATTAGAGGATATCTATCATGGGTCCACAGCCACCGTAGTAGTGGAGAGTGGACAAAGCGCGAAAGGGGGTATGCACCAGTAGCACGTGTTTTCGTCGAAAGAATTCAGCGCGCGCATAGGCTCCACCGGGAAGGATTGTTCCGCTGAGAAGCAGGGAGGGCAGACCCACCTAGTGGTCACACGACTGCAATCTGAACTCTGATTGGTGGACGTGCGCGCGACGCGGCCACCCGATGCGAATCACGCCGCTACGCGATTTTCTGATGAATTCTGTTGGGCGTACATCAATATGACGCCTGACCCATCAGCCTCGCGTGCAATCGCTCCTCAAACAGCGCCTTGCGGTTCTAGCTTCGACAGTGTGTCGCGGTTTTGGCATGCGAAGAACGGTCTGTGCTATTCAAGCTGAAGATATAGATGGGAATTATTGTTGTGGGAGAAAGAGACGCCCCCAAAGGGTACAAATGCTAGTGCAGTTCAAGACCGCGACGACATTTTATCACTTGAGCCGTTCACGTTGTGATATACATGCTAAGCATGGGATACATTTCATGTTATCCGCATTCGGATATATCAATGCAATATATCAAGCTTATTTCAAGCCACCTGCAGCTATTCTCATCCTGTGGCGCAGATAAACCAACGAGAATACCACGTAACTGTGCTAATCCCCGAAAGAGACTCAAAGAAATTCAGTGTGGTCTGGCACAATTCGTTGAATACATTTCACGCCACCCCTCTCCCTAATGTAGTGTAGCAAATGAATTTTTGCTGTAATTAACCTGTCTGTCTTTCTCTCGTCCTCCATCTCACTCTGTTTTTTTTTGTTTTTTTTATCTGGCAAGTTACCTGTCACTGAAGCTTAGCGTGTGAAGGCGTTACGCTGCTAAGTATGAGGAGGCGGGATGGATTCACGGACACAACGGCCGTTTTTCGATGGGGCGAGTTGCGATAGCACCCTTACACCATATGTTTACGCGCGGTAAAGAAACTGAGGTGGCTAAAATTATACGGGACTCGCCCGCTACGCCCTTTCTAATTATTTAAAGTGTAGTTCTGGCAGAAAAGACCCAATAATTATTTTTTACTCTTCTGTGAAAGTTGGCTTCGCCATTTAAGGAAGCGTAACGTGGAGAAGCCCGCTTCGAGAACAGATAGCCTGCAAGTTGGTAAGAACTATGGCTTCGTGACAGAACGATAGTCAGCGTCTCGTGCGTCACTGCCGATGTCATGCGTCATTCATCCGCGCGTTTATTTTTTGTTTTGTTTCAAGAATACTCGTCATGGGGGTGGCCAGGCATTCTTTAGAATGTAATGCATTCGGTCCATGGGCCGCGGTGTTCAACGTCGCAAACAGCGGCTTGATCGTCGGAGTGCCTGTGCACATTTCACTAATTTTGTAGTACTTCTTTCGAGCGGGTAATTACAAGCGAACGTTTTGATGTCTGTCGACGATCACAAAGAAGGACCCGGTACAACAAAGCTGAACTCAGTTGATCACGTCGCACGAGTCGCTGGTATTCAGAGGATGTAATGAGACCGCACGAACCACCGTAAATTCCCGTGGCAGTCAATCCACGGTAGTGTGTACCACGGCTGAGTGCTATCTGGGTCTGTTACCACCTGTCTGCTTTCGCGCGGTAACGCCGCCGAGGTGGTCTAGCGGTTGTGGCACTCGACTGCTGCTAACCCGAAGGTCGCGGGATCGAATCTCAGCCACGGCAGCCGCATTTCTATAGAGCCGAAATGCTACTGGCCCGTGTACTGTGTGATGTCGGTGCATGTTAAAGAAACCGAGGTGGTCAAAATTTCACGAGCCTTCCCCTATACGGCGTCTCTCATAATCAAGTCGTGGTTTTTGGGACTTAGACCCCAGAAATTATTATCGTACAGTAAAACGCTTTTGATCGCTCTTAGCACTGCACAAATAGTTCTGCCAACATAGCAATAAGCAACGAATTGGATAGCGTCAAACATGTGTGACCCTTCGTAAAAGCGGCTTTCTTCATGCTTGGGCCTCGTCTTTCAAAGTTGATTCGTCATTTATGGTCCGTTATCATTGCCCGCTATACGTATGAGCTATATAGTTCAATTTCTAACGAAAGAAATGAAGGAAAGTATGCTACCAAGACTCAGTTAAGGTGCGATGTGCGGCTAGTCATAACGACATTGAAACCTATTTAAAGCTGCAACTGAATATGAAGACAGCGTGCCGCGTATAGGAAAAAACAGGCATCACTCATAGCAGCAGCATGGAATGTGACCGCGAATATTCATGAAAGCAAAAGAATTCGCCAGCAGCCGTGAGTCATCTTCGCGACAAAGCCGGAAGGGGCATGTGTACAGGATGCTTTCTTTTTTTGCGCGCTACGCAGAATTTTAAAGGATTCCCTGTGACAAATATCGCAGTTGTAGTCTTCGAATCGATTACCCAAAGCGGCGCCTATTACTTGCGCTAAAGATTCAAATAGATAATTGACTATAATTAACAAAATCTCACCAATTACATCTTTAGTAAGTGACTTTACTGACTTTACTGCATCATCATCATCATCATCATCATCATCATCATCACCGATTACATCTTTACATCAACAAGATCTCACCGATTACATCTTTAGTGACTTTACTGCATCATCATCATCATCAACAGCAGCAGCAGCAGCAGCATCAGCAGCAGCATATTTTAAGTCCACTGCAGGACGAAGGCCTCTCACAACGATTTTCAATTTGCCCTGCCCTGAGCATGTTGGTTCTACATTATGCCTGCGAATTTCTTAATTTCATCGCTCCGTCTA
The DNA here is from genome assembly GCA_013339685.2 of Hyalomma asiaticum. NCBI lineage: Eukaryota > Metazoa > Arthropoda > Arachnida > Ixodida > Ixodidae > Hyalomma > Hyalomma asiaticum. The sequence continues at coordinate 107,243,602 of CM023481.1, read as the reverse complement.
ATCTTTTGCCTGCCTCTGTTGCGTTTTCCTTCTCTTGGTATCCATCCCATCGCTCTTACTGTCCGTCAGTTATCTTTCCTCCTGGTAATATGTCCTGCCCAGGTCCACTTCTTTATTTTTGAAGTGAGGAAGATTCGGGCAAAAACAGGTACAAGGCTTGCCCGCGAACTAAGGCAAAAGGAGGGTTTAAACCTCCTGACTAGGCATTACCTCGCTGGGGCAGCAGAGATAGCGGAATTTGCAAGTTACAAAAGCAGTTTGTAAAGAAGACATTTCATAACTACATACAAAACTATCTTTGAAGCACACTGCAGAACACAAGTTGCTTGTAAAATAACATACGAACGAGTTTATACATCACTAACATAAAAGTAACATTTAAAGAATTTAATTATTACATCACCAATGCAACAATCAAGCACCTTTAACACTGAAGAATTCACTGTTGCATTAACATTTATACAGCATATTTAGATCAGAAGAGAGAAACATGTTCACTATGAAGTGTTTAAATTGGCGAATAGTTCTACAATCTCTAGCGACATCAACAATGTTAGGGTACGTCACTTCAATTCTTTACAAGTGTTCTCTTTCCTGTATTGTTCCTCGTGTTAATCTTATAAATTTTATCTTGTTCTGTCTCAGTCACTGCGTTTGCTTACCGGATGTGCCAGGCATCAGTCTACCTCACCCCCCCCCCCCCCTCCCCATTGCCATGAATCGGTGATTGCCTCGCGCAATCATGGAGACCGTGACGATCAAGGTCTATTTAATTGGTCGGTTATGTGTTTCGATTTTAAATGCGGAGCATTCCTTAGCGAACTTCGGCGACATCAAGCGTATCTATCTATCTATCTATCTATCTATCTATCTATCTATCTATCTATCTATCTATCTATCTATCTATCTATCTATCTATCTATCTATCTATCTATCTATCTATCTATCCAGCCGCCTACGACTCTCCTGGCCGTTTCATTAATGGTATGCATACGAACATTGGTATGCCACAACATGACTGCACGGAGAACATAAATGACAGGTCATAACATGAAAATCGTGATATGCATGTCATGAGCGGCATGATTTGCATGCCACGGTCTTGGTGGTCTCCTGGCCGTTTCGTTAATGGGATGTATACGAAAATTGGTATGGCACAACATGACTGCATAACGAACATAAATGGCAGATCATAACATGAAAATCATGCCATGCATGATTTTCATGTTTCATGTTTTCATGTAAAGTACTTTAACCTTTAGGAAGGGAGCATATTTTCACATTTTTGTGTACCTATAAAATAAACTAAAGGTTACCGTGCTAAGAGTGTACACGAGAGCTATTAAATAGAATCCTTAAATGCTACCTGTGCTCTCATGTGGACATTAATTGCGTCATTGCTTATTGTTTACAACATTGTCCTAACGGTGGTGGCGCGAAACTAGAAAGTCACCAAGCAGGGGAGAAGCAGAGTTATATACAAGACGTTAATCCCTTGGTGCATACCGGTTGCGCAACTCCATCCGAAAGGCACAGGCCACAGCACAGCACGTGAAAAGGGGCGCGCAAGGTGTACGTCAAGCTTTCGTTTGCAGCGCCTAAAAGAGATCGATGGTTCGAGACAATGTGCACCTCAGCAAGCCATGCCTGTTAGGTAGGTCACCGCTAGCCACGACTTCATGTCTGCAACACATAAGGTCGATGCCGTTAGCAATGGACAATATATGATATAGGTATAGGGACGGTCTTGCCTTGCATTTTGGGCAATTGCTGAGGCATACGTTTGGCGCAGGCCGGTGTCACTGCTCAACGGGAGAAGTGATGAACAACACTTGTAGAATTAGAAGTGTACGAGTAACGGTGACCAGCTTATGCGGCAAGGTATCCACTTCTCTCGAACCATGCAGAAACGTATGACAGGCTTGCTCGAGAAGGGCCTTAGAAGTCCACTGCTGCCACACTTCGCAGTGCGCAGCAGTTCTAAGGCTGTACTTGTTTCGTCAACATTTCTGTCATGACACATCGGGTCGGGTCACCTTTATTGCCCCGCAAGCTGTCATGACATATTTATTTATTTATTTATTTATTTATTTATTTATTTATTTATAAATACTACAATCCCTGGGTGGGATTTTGATAGGGTGGGAAGATGAACAACATGACATGATACAACGAAATTTGTGGAACAAGTGGTAGGCGCAACTGGGTTATATAATTCGCTTGACCGAAAACAGAAAGTGGGTTAACAACAAAAGAAACGCAGTGAAACACCCCCATGCTAATATCTTTACAAATGTTCGGGTATTTGGGACGCGCTAGTTAACCTTGGAAGTGTGAACACTTCTCAGCAATGTGTGATGATCGACGTAAAAAGTGAGCAGGGTACGTTTTCGTCGGAATTCGTGTATATATACAAGAACTTGCAAATGATTACATCGTTTGCGCAGTCCGTGTCGACTTGTCTTGTCGGTTTTGCGTATGATATCATCCCTTTATAGGATTATTCAGCTCTGGCGCACCGCATTATACCACACTGGGGTGTTGTCGAATCTTTCGGACCACGCAGCCTAAAAAATATAAAAGAGGTTCGATTTGGTCTTCCTAATAGTCCACAAAAATTCAGAGCCTTTCCACTTTAATTGTGTTGGTGTATGACCAGCGAAGCTGTTGTATTGCCTTACTCGAGTGGCCAGTGTGTCGTAGCCTTGAGCGATTGAGCGCTGCACTGCATGAAATCATTGACAGCAACAAGACCGAATACCTTACACCTTTGATGCATTTAGGACACATTTAAATCCCTTCACTTAATCTTTGATTCGCTGAATTTACATTTGATTCACCTATAGTCCACTTAATTCACCGCAATTCCGACTTCATTCACTATGTACCCAATTTCTTTGGGGTATGAGCCACTGCTCCCCGCGCTGCACAGCTTCTACGATCGGCCCATTTACACGCGAATTATATATTAACTATATGCATAACACATTGGTAACTATATATCTGCCTATATATCTGCCTATATATCTACGCTACCTACGTCATCATAATCTTTACCGGGAAACGCACGGGGCGACCGGCACAGGCGAAGCGTATGCATACTCACTGTCTGACTGCACTGTCTCCAAGATACGCCCACGTTTTCTGTCGACGCTTGCATTTTTGGTCATAACCTAGCCATAGACAGCTTCGCTGTAAAATGCGATAGCTGAACACGACACTATGGTGCAGAACACGGTTCAAAGCATGTTCAAATCATGTTCAAAGCATGTACTATATAACCTGCCACATCGCTTTCTTTCTTTTTCACTGCGGGCTGGTATCTGAACCGATGGAGCGTCAACAGACGGAGGCCAGAGCTCTTTGACATTCCGCAAAGTGCGTTTTTTTTATAGGTAGAGGTTTATATCCAATTGGATGCTTACCCTCATACCTGTAACCGCAGGCGCCCTTGTCTCCTGGAGGAATGTTGTGCGGTACTATTGGGTACGAGGAGTCGGCGAGGGCGCCGACCTGGCGCAGTCGCTCCTGCAGCTCGAGCGAGTGGCGCTCCTTCTCGATCTTCTCCCAGGATTGCGCGTCCATCTGCGCGCCTCGGTGCCTCTCGGCAGCCGCCCTCTGCTCGCGGTCCGCCCTGCGTTCCTCGTCGATCCAGCGTCTGAGGTCGTCCCCGGTCAGGCCCAGGCTGGCGCCCGTCTCCATCAGAGCTTCGAGCTCCATGCTTGCGCGTAACTTCGATGCGACTTTGGCGTTCCTTCGCCCTGGTCAGGTTTCCTATCTGCAGCTTCTTCGCTTGAACGGCACTGGGATGCCCGCTTTATTGGGCTTTTTTTATTTGCACTACGTCAGCTCACACTGTCCTGTCCGTCCTTCTGGTGGGGACCTTCGGTAATTATCCAATTTATGCAGTCTTTTTTTTTTTTGTCAATAGGAACGGGTTGTCCTCACCTGTCCTAACGATGTAACGTGATCGGCGATACTTCGATCAGATGGTGTCACGTGTCGATTCTCCTCCCGTGCACGATTCTCCGCTTTCTGCTGTACCGTTTGCAAACTGTTCGGCCTTAATTGCACCCACGTGTTTTTCAGTGGTGCGTCAGTCTATCGTAATCCTTGGTGAAAACTCTGCTCATTCGGAACGTGCACCGCAGGGGGGACCTTATTTGGCCGAACGCCTATACGGGTCGTGACCGTCCCAGTGAAACGCAAAAGCTCCTCTGTTCGTATGGCAGTCGCCGAAGAAAGCCGAGTGGTGCAGATGGCTGGAAAAGAGAGGCGCATAAATGAAGTTAACGAGGTGCACAAAGCTTTATTAGTCGTATATAAACAACAGCACACGCAGACCAGCGCGAATATCAGTGTCTTTCCCCTTTCTCCGCTATGTTGAAACAACGCGAAGCATCGAACCATTATTTCAAGTTTTCCTTAGAGACACAGCTTTTAACGTTATTTCTTGATGTCCTTTATGTTTGTCCAGTGCAAGAAAAAAGCTTTTCGTTCCGGAAGAAATTGTTCTTTAAGGTGTTATACACCAGAACTCAAAGGAACGAAAACTACACTGAAAGTTACCTTTCCACGCGACGCCCTGAGTATCACTTATCTACTTTGATTCTCTGGGTGTTTTCATCCATTCCTTTCGTTTCTTGTGCCATGTTTGGTCCGCAAGAAATCCTGCCTGAAGCGTGTCTTGTTTTTGCTTCAGGAGTTGTCAAAGAAATTTAGCGTAATAGAATGCATGCTGGTGCCGGCATTCAACCTGAAAAACAAGCTTCTTGTTTGTGATGGTTATGTTTTCAACAACGAACTAAATAGCGAACAGGAAAAAAAAAAGAGAGAGAGGAGCCCCACCTACTATTAACGTGATTCGAACATTACCTCTCTTTCTTTTCCACCTTTCTCAGCTCTATAAAAATCACTTATAAAAATAGAATGTTATCAAGTTCGTACGTGTCTGAGGATTTACTCGTTCGACCTTCTTGCACGTCTCTTTTTACGTCACCTCGAGGAACGTGACAATACGTCTAACGACGTTCCTCAAGTATGCACAAACTGTAAGCCCCTTAACGCTTTGTCTTACTTTAGGTTGCCTTAAATTTTTCTTCGTTTATTCATATTATAATCAAAATTATATTATGTCTCTCATATGGCTGTTACGGAAGCCGTCGTGTATTTAGAAGCGCGTACATGGACGCTTCATTGTTTTCATCTGCTCGTATTCTTTTCTGTGCGTCTGCGCTTTTGATTGAGTACGATTGAGCACACTCTACGCATGCCTTGTATACGGTCTTGGGAAGGTTTTCCGTACTAAAATTTTTGTTGTTTGTTGTCACCCTCCTGTCCCTGTTGTAAAACCGATCAGAGAAATCATCCTCATCAAGTGGATGGACGAGTTGCCAAGAGGAAGCGAGTGCCTTCACTGCAACCCCCCTCCCTTTCTTGCTCTGTAACTCACGCCTCTGAACGTTAATGCATTAAGCTGGGTTGGTTAGTTGGACATAGTAAAACCATTGTTTTCTAGCCAACAAATACAGGACACCGCACACAACAGCACCGAGCGTTTGTCCTGTACTGTTGTTTGTAGTGTCCTGTATTTGTTCACCGGAAAACAATAGATTCGTTTGTGCCTCTGAACGTGTGCACTATTAAGCCGTTTCTCCGAAGCCGCTTTGGACAAGTGTACTTTTGTTGAAGTGCGTCAATGCGACTGACCCCTATAAAATTGTCCTTCAGATAAAGAATTCCTTACGAGTCCTTAGCTATCGCCTTATAGAGACATAAAGGAGAAAGCCAGGAACGTTGGTAGTCGAACCGTGGACGTAGGGGATCAAACCAGGAAGGCATTCCGTGCCTTTATGATTTTTTTATTCGTTAAACATACCTGTTGGTCGTCGATACGAGGTGGAACTAGATACGAGGTGGAACTAGATACGATGTGCAAAGGAGTTTATATTGAACATAATGACAACCTGTTGGACAATACTACACGTATTTCACACAAAAAAAATATCATGTCCTGATTGAACTCGGCGCCAATAAAAACAAAACAAAAAACTCGGTTTGCGGATATCGACAGCGGGAAACTTAACAGGACAAAATAAAACGCCTAATGACCTAAATTGCAGGGTTAACGTCTTGAGCATTTCAACTAAAAAAGAATGTTTTTTTTATTAACAAGCACGCGGTCCTCTGTTGAATGTAGAGTACCTGGTGGGCAATTCAGCAGTAGCTCATAATGCGACTTTTCGCTGTTTTGTATGAAAGGCCACGATGTATTCCCTTCATACTAACAACGCGACACCATTATGCTGCTGCTGTTTGTCACATTAGCGCTCCTTGATAACCCTTTGACGACGTAGCGCTAGATTTTCTCTTGCTCTGGCGATCTTACTGAGAAGATAACTGCTGTTGTAGACAGTGGCCATTGAAAATTAATGTGAGCAGTGTGCTTGTTGAATCAAACCAATTGCTCGTCGTTCCATATGTGTTATGGGACAATTTCACAGCTGCATTCAACGTTTGGCGCCTTTGTGCCATCATAAACAATAACATTTCTTTTTCCTGTCGTAGTTACAGGTCACGCACTTCTTCGTTTGAAATTATTCGCATTCATGTAAAAATTTATTCCGCCCGTATTTTTGGCGTTGGAGGCCTAAAACGCTGTTTTTCCTTGCTATTTTTGGCACCTGAGACACGCTGACCCGCCACGGTGGTCTAGTAGCTATGGCACTCGGTTGCAGACTCGAGGTTCGCGGGATCGAATCCCGGTCGCGGTGGCTGCATTTCGATGGAGGCGAAATCTTGAGGCCCGTGTCCTGTGCGATGACAGCGCACGTTAAACAACCCCAGGTGGTCGAAATTTCCGGACCCTACCACTATACGGCGTCTCTCATAATCATATCGCGGTTTCGGGATGTAAAACCGCAGAAACTTCAACTAAGACGCGCTTTTTTAATGCCTGAGAATCGGGCCTCTGTTGAATAGTATCTACGGAGCTTGTGGTAAAAATAATTAGTGATCGTAAGGGTTAGTGCTGCAGTACGTTGATTATGCTATAAAGATCATTACAACTAATGAGATTGAGATTACAATTGAGATTAGACGAAGACGAAACTAAGCCTCGGTGCTTATGCATACAGAGCGTCCGCGTTCATGCGCTTACAATGGGGGACGCGAATATTCAGCTTGAGCAATTTGCACGTTTGTGTTTCTTGGACGCCATCTTCTTGATGAACACTGTCCACCTAATGTGGGTGAAATGTGGCCGCTGCCAACAATAGGGGCATGTGTCCGCGTACTGCGTTGGACGGATTTCATCAAGAGTTAATATATTGGGTTACGTACTTTGCAGTCAGCGTCGGTCCTGAATTGGATTTTTAGGGTAATAATCGAAGAAAGGGAACATGCCCGACCGCCACGCTTCACGGCGCACGCTTTGTGCACACAGTTTGCTTTGTTGATGCTGGTATCCAGAGGTGGAAAATAAAGGAGGCATGGCTACTTCTCAGTTCAAAAAAAAAAAAAAAAGAAAAAAGAAGAGAGATAGAAGAAAATAACTCCAGGCACAGCTCTTGTGGTCCCGTTTCGACAAGGGACCCCATCGAAGGGTGTATGTGTCGATGTCGCGCTATCGTGCAACAGGTGCCGCATCGCTCGGTGCTCCAGCCCCACTCGTGCCTCTGGTCGGCAGTGCGATAAGGCATGCGACTAGCAGGTACGTCGCCTATGCATGGAGCTGCTCGCGAGGCCTTCCGACATCGGATCGGTTTTCCAAACAATTCGAAACCACCGCTTGCGCGCTTCCCGCACCGCCAGCTGTGGTCGCCGACAGCGAGGCAGTCACGAGGAAGGAAATGCACGAGCCCCGACGCTGTACGTTAGCTCACTTATCGTGCGAGGAGGGCATGCGTGAAGGCCAGCTGTGGCATCGAGCAGCGACGACGCCACACGAGCTCGCAGCCGCGCTCCTCCTCCGCTCTGTGTCACGCTCCTCCTCCTGGATGAGCGGAGCACGGTACAGCGTGAAGCACCGCCGTGTATATCCTGCGAAACCACCGTTTATCACGGCTGGTTGGGTGGGCGTAAGGGCGTGCGTACCTAACGGCTATGAAGCTCGCGGATCCTCGCAGTGGTTTGTATTTTGCTGGTCTATACCGTCGTGAGTGCAATGCCGGATTGGTTGACGCTTGATTAGATGTTTTGATCAACCGGCTCACTCGCAACGCAAACAGGAGCTATTGTCAACTTTTAAATTTCAGTGCAATCTTCAACCAAGTACAGCACTGACCCATGCTCCCGCACCCCTAGCTAGAAACGGCGTCTAGTTCCACTCCTTCCCGATTGACTAATAATAAACCGCGTAGCCGATGCGTTAACTTTAACAACTTACAACACGCGGTCCTTACGAACGAACGACTGCGTTTGGCTCAATTCGCGAAGCTTTCCGTTCGTGATTGTACTGCTTGCCGATGGATGGCCGTTCTCGTTATTAATGTGTCCAATTTCTTTTCTAGTTAGTAATGCAACTGGCTAATACTCTTGCCCAAGCAGAAGGAGCTTTACAGCAAAGAAAGAAAAGAAGTGAATACTGACAAACGTAAATAATGTGACACAAAATTCAACATGACGCATAAGAAATCCTGGAGCTCCCAGGCATTGTGGGAATCGGTGTCACGCGAAGCAGTCAGCGAGAGAATTGTCTCTAATGACTTGTTTGGCATTCAGCCAAGTGTTTCGAGTAGGATCAAGGTCTTTGTGCAAAGTGCATGAGTACCCGCTCATGAGTATGCCTAACGTGGGCTAACCAGGGACGTCGACAGCGCCCGGCGACTGAATTGTAGCTCATGGTACGACGTAACGTTGGCACTCTCGTTAGTCCAAAGCACGGACGTCTGGTCTGTCGAAGAAAATACGGTGCGTCTATGCGCTATCATAAGCGCCGTTCGCTGAAGTACTCCTACGTGATGGAGCAAAGTTGCACAAAAGCATACCGAATGGTAGCAGAACATATATATTGCTATGGCAGTACTAATCACCCATTAGAAGCATAATTCACATTACACAAACATCATCATTACAACAGCAGGTGCAATATATACCGTGTGGGAGGAGCCGCCGTATAGCCTATAGTGGTAGCGTGCTTGCTTGACACCTCGAGGACCCGTGTTCAATAACCCACTACCGCTTGGTAAGCTGCGTGTGTGTCTGTGTGCTTGTTATGTCTACATTTCAATCGTAAGCGAAGACAAACGATGTTCCTTCCTTGTTTTAAAAGCGGAGCTCTTTAAGCCGGCCTTCCAGTGTCAACCGCGAATACAAAAATGTGGGCCGATCGTGGAGGCTGCGGTGCAGCTGTGTGAGGTGCAGAAAACTTCAGACGCCGATCGAAGTTGCGGGTTCTATCCCCGCAGCCAATGCCTTTCATATGTCGATTTCCCGCAGCCGCGGTATCTCAAATGTCAACTTAGTTGGTCCTTGATCGGCGTAGGCTCTATGAAGTTCAAACACCTGCGGCGCAGCCCAGCATACCGTGGGCCGAGCACTACGGGTACGAGCTACACGTGGTTGCAGTATTGTTAATCGTAACGTATATGACGAGTATGTCACGGTATGGCTTGACACTGAGTAAATGGGAGCACTGTGAACTATAGGGCATGTTGCGTCCTGAGGGGTTTTCGCTAGCATGAGTTTTGTTATCTGTCCAACTTACTTGTTTAGGTGTCCATCTGGCATACTATACAAGGCGGTTTTATTTTCGATTTATGGCCCCGCCACGGTGGTCTAGTGGCTAAAGTACTCGGCTGCTGATCCGAGGGTCGCGGGATCGAATCCCGGCCGCGGCGGCTGCATTTCGATGAAGGCGAAATGTTGAGGCCCGTGTGCTGTGCGATGTCAGTGCACGTTAAAGAACCCCAGGTGGTCAAAATTTCTGGAGCCCTTCACTACGGCGTCTCTCATAATCGAAGCTGGTTTTGAGACGTAAAACCCCACAAATCAATCAATTTTCGATTTATGGCCACCGTTTTCTTGGGCTTTTACACCGCCAGTTTCCCAGTTTCTAATACCGTGACATCAAATTATTAGTGTCGTGAAATTACGAATGCGTCCGTGCGTCCATATTCGAAGCGTACGAGTCTCCCGTAGTGCCGCTCACTTGGTTATTGCAAAGATAAAACGTCTGCTTTTCAGCCCAGTATGGCGGCATCCGAATGTATACCTGTAAAATAGTCTGTATACCAGCAAAAGAAAGCATTTGTCAAAGAAAAAAAAAAGGAAGGGGAAATTGCGGCCGCTGTCGCAATTTCCACTTCGTTGCTCCAGCTAAGTGGATCCGCCAGCGCAAAAGTGCTCATTCTATTTTAATTGCGCAACTCTGGTGTACACGTAAAGCACTGCACTGCACCAGAGTTAATACTCAAAACGTGCATCAAGTCCTCACGATATTTCTGTGCGGGTTCGTCTGGGGTAGAACTAGCGGCGCAAATATCGTCCGGCTTGGGCACGACGGCGAATTCGGATTGGCAGGGAGGTTGACTATCCATTTAAAGGACAACTCCGGCGGTTTTTTCACGATGTTGTCATATCAATATTTTCCAATGGTACTGATAGTCCTGTAATCGCCAGGGTGGCTCAGTTTGCTCAGAAACACACCAATAATTTTAAATAAGCAACTGAAAGTCGTCCTTCAAACCGAAACCGAAACGAGTAGATGCTTCGTGGAGCGTGTGCGGCGACGTCACAACCTTCCCGTCACCAGAAATATGGAACTGGCGCCAAATAAATGCCAGTGGCAAGGTCATCCGACGACATATTGAGTTATGCCAGCTTTTCTGATTTTAACAGCGACGATATGAGCGCTGAAGTATCGCCGTTTTCTTTTTGAAGGCCCGCTGGCTCGGGTAGGCAGCGCGGAGGTGATGACGTCAAAAACGCAGGGTGGCCCGCGTGAGAATCCGCTAAAAAATTTAATTCATTTACAGGAAAACCAAACGACCTACATCCCGCCTGACTTGGCATATGTTATTAGAGTACCGAGGAGAAGATGTACTGAAAATTTTATTGATATCAGTGGACACTAAAAATCACCGCAGTTGCCCTTTAAGGGCAGCCGGTTTGCTACCCTACACATTGGAACGGGGTCAGGGGTATTGAAAGATGGAAAGGAAAGGGACACATCGCAGCTCCCTATAAGAACTGTGGGCTGGTATCATATTCATAGGAATATGGCTGATGCCTCTGCCACAAGAATCGGTATAACACGAAACCGGTGTTGCACACGTTCCCTCAAAACAGGGACGAAAGTTCGTTCCTCGTTCCTTACCAATTTTGTCACGAGTTCCCGTCACAAGTTCCTTCGACGTGAGTGGAACGCATTCCAGTTGCACTTCGGAAATTGTAACGTGTCGTTGCACTTACGTTACATTTGATTTTTAAAATTGAATATAGTGTCGAATAATTGTGAGGCGAAATTAAGTGACCTATATAATTATCATCGATCTTACGCACATTGCGCGAATTTGAACCTCACCAGCAGCGCATTATATAGAGATAAAAAAATATGAAGGGAAACGCTTCTAGACATATTTTCAGGGAGCACCGAACGTACTTTCGACACGTCCTCTGCGAGTTTCACTCTAGTTTATTGCAAGTGCAACGCATAATGGGTCTTCCACTGAGCAGTCGGAACAATGCGCTTCAGATGTGCAAATAGAATGTCACCCACATTCATTAATGCATGTTAGTAGCAAGCATTAATACTAAAAGCTGTAAATAGGCCTGTCGATTGACATTCGCATATAATAGTTTGTGCTTCACCCACGCCTATAAATAATGGAACAAGATTTGCCGAGATGTCGTCAGCATTTCCTGTCCTAAACATTTTCGCTCAAATCTAGTAGCCTTTTTAGTGGTTTAATAATCTAACTGACGGTCCTTAATATGTTAGTTTTGCTCGATTCTAACTATTTTAAGCATTTGTGACACTGTTCTTTTGTTCTTAGTTATAGTAGCACGCAATGTGTGTCGGTGTGAAGAATTAGAACTACATGACCACCTTATGAGTTTACCGACGAATTATATAACAATTTCCTTTTATTTTTATGGTGTATAAGGCATACGTTTTAATTGCCTGTTTCCCCACTTTCATGCAATGGCGAAATAACATTGATGTGTAGGGAATGAATGAATGAATGAATGAATGAATGAATGAATGAATGAATGAATGAATGAAATGCCTCACATGCATCATTTCCTCGGACGCCAACAAAAAAAAATGACGTCTGCAAGCAAAAATGATGTCAAGCATGAAAGGTTCGCAGCAGCACAACAGCACAACCCCCCCCCCCCCCCAAAAAAAAAAAAAGAAAACAAAAAAAACATGCGAACATGCGCGCGTGCTACTGAGCGTGGGTCTAGTTCTCATGAGAACGAGTCATGATAAAAACGATATCCAACCTGAACGACACAATAACAACTTAGACCGATTTACACTTCTTTCTTTCTCTCTCTTCGTGAGCATCGGTTTCGCGGAAGCCCTTCACGAATTCGCGGACCCATGGTTCTGACGACTCCTGTCCTGAGAACCACTGAAGTAGATAATGCGGCGCATTCAAATGCATGACTCCACCCGTATTGGTTGACATCTTCGGGGTGCCTACCTATCGGGAAAGCCGGTAAACACCAGGGAATTTGGACACGTCAAGGGAAAGCCAAGGAAGGGTTAGGAAATTTTTGAAAAACCTGGCCAGATCATGGACACACGGATGTGACCGATGGCAGTCCGCGCGACCGTCATGGAAACATTCATAACCCGGCTTGTGCGAATATTCGAACGAGTACAACAACATTCGAGCTCGCTTCAAGACGAATGTGGAATTCCCGAAATTTCGATCTATTCGAAACGAACCAGACGTGGGCAGTTCAGTAAGCCCACGAGGAGGCGTTGGGGGAGGGCATTGACGTTCCCCTGTGAGAGAGCTAAGCCCAGGTTGGGCGTTAAGCCTTGCCGGACGATAAGTGAAGTTCTATCCATCCATCCATTCAAAACGAACGAAAGACATATTCTTCGTGTAGCCCACCTGACAAGGTGATTTCACTGCAGCGTAGGACTGCCATGCTGTGAATAAAGTTTTCATTCGTGCACTGTCGTGAAGCCACCCTTAGTGGCGAAGCATGCACGTTGTGTGCATCCCGATTAAAATTTATTGAAAGACTTAGAGCAGGCTGTATTGACTGAGTACGGAAAATTATAATACTCACCGTATTCTGGTACTTATAACTTGCACTCTACTTATGTTCTAATCCTGCTACTACCTAGATATACTGCGGCTAAACAAACAAGGACGACGAAAAAGGCAGAGACAAGTGCAGTGGATCATGTAGATCGTGTACCACGAACTCACCCAATCATCCACTCTACCTGCAACTACAGATTCGAATTTGCTTTGAAATTATTCGGTACTAATTACCATTCGCTACGACTTTTCTTAGAGGCAAAAAAGTGATAATCGCACGAACCTGGCTATCTGACTACTCTTTTGTGTGATATAAGCTCTCAAAATGAGTCCATTTGACTTATTATAGAGCAGCTAGCCTGTCATTTGTGTGTGTGTGTGTGTGTGTGTGTGTGTGTGTGTGTGTGTGTGTGTGTAGTCACTCGTTACATACCTATGTAGAAAGCAGCACCTGCTCTTACTGCACACAGAGCAACTTGCCTATGTATAAAAACCTTTTATTCGATGAGAACCTATGACATCTTATGAAATGAATCTCTCAGTATTTGTATGTTACACATGCACAAATGGAGTATTTTTTTATTTACAAGGGCGAATTTAAGCTGATAAGCAATTCTTACAACGCGTGATTACTATTAAAGCCATCGATTTCAAAATTATTGGACCCTAATGACTATTCGCTTCGATTTAAACCACTACCGCAGACCCCCAGTTATGAAAGCTGATAAAGTTGCTCATTTGGCTGCAACCACAGATATTAGTTCTAGAGATCATGCAGCATATCTCAGTTCCCAAGCACAGCTTTACACATGCTGATTAATAGATTAATAAACCGGCTGTTCCGTTTAGCTGCACAGAAGTTAGTTTGTATTTTGATAGTTTATTTAGTGTAGAGCAGTATAGGCTTGCGGTGTATACAAGTGCTTTGCCATTATTTTTCTTACCACACGAAGGATCAATCCTGGTCACCGAGCTCGCCAAGTACTCTCAAAGGGCAGGAAATATGTTTAAAATTGTCAGGGAAGACGCTAAACATCCAGGTAGTTTTGAAATTTTAAGTTCGTAGGCACCCTTATTTCCTCTAAAAAATTTCCTGGCGAAAGAGTTGGCCCTAGGAATTCATGATAACGGGCTTATCAATGTCGGCCAACGCACAACAGCGCTTAAATCACGAAAATATGTCTTAGTGTGACCTTGGGGCCCTTTTGATGAGAAAGCATCCTTACGCTATAACTGTTCGTGTTGTCCACTCTGTCCCTTTGTCCGTGTTGTGCACGCCTGTTCTTTGCATTATGAAAGTCTCGGTTTTCGTCGAAGGGAAAAGCAGACCCGTTCTTGCCCTCCACCACAGTTGCATACATACATGATAATGATAGCGCTACATGAGAGTGATAGTGAACTTGATACCCTTGCCAGTTACGTCACGATTAGCGATAAAAAACACACACACACACAGCTTCACTGTTCGCACGGTTTTCACAGCATGGGACGGACTTGACTTTTTTGCAGTGGACACTGATTACTTGGATAAAACGAAGCTCATCTAGACACGCACAATTCCGATTATGTGATGCGCATATACGTGTGCTTATATGTTTGTCGCACATTAATTGCACATCTGTGTATGTCTGCGTAACACCATTTGTACATGATGCATCCATGTTGTTACATATGCAATTTTATGCTGATATGGCTCGCTATTGCATTCCATGCCTACCTATGTGGATTAACTTCGTTAATCTAATAGCCATCTGGCATCTGCATAGTATAGAAATGTTGCTCGGCTTAAACTTCTATCCATTTTTTTTTCTAAACACACACGCGCGCTTTATTCCATTGTGTGACCGCATTAATTTTCTGATGCGTCTTACGTTCTCAGTTCTCGTACGTTCATGTAACAAGTCATATAATCAGCTTATTAACTTATTTTCTCGTGTCGGGACATTTATGATGGACGGCCACACATGCCCGCTGCTGTTGCGGATACGTGCATGCACTATACTGGATAGACACTTGAACAACGCTTTCTTGAGGAAGAACGAGTTTCTTCGACCTTTGTGAAGAATACATGCGTATGTTGCGACGTTAGTGTAAACCTGTATATTGCTTAACACATACTGTGCCCGTGTGACTATCTGCTACATTGTGCCGCTGTGTGCGCCCGCGGCTGCTTTCATTCCTGACTACAATTTGAAGTTATTTGTGCGCAGTGCCGACGTTTGGTCATGCGTTCATTTATCCTGTCACTGTTGAGAACTGTTTCTTGGCGCCCCCCTGTTTCGTGCGATTTTTATTTTTACTTCTTTGCCTCCATTATTTTGATATGTCCCGTATGTCCCCTTAATAAAGGACTATTAGTGAACTTTCTTTTGCCAAGTGTGAAAGCTTGCCGTGTAAATTGTGCTCATTCGCTGTTACCGCGACTTGCAATAAGTTTGTATCTTCGTTTAGAATAAGCTCTTTGAATACGTAAACTGCGCAGTTTTCGCTGTCACCTGTTACGAAGTTCTTAAGAAATATAACCATGTATTCACACAGAGCGATTTTGACTGACACAAAGAATAATATATTAGTAGTATCCTTGCTCGATACCGCTCTTTTAAGTCTGTCGACGATGTAAACGAACTGATTGATTGAATTATTTCTGGAGATTTTACGTCCCAAGACCACCATCTGATTATGGGAGACGCCGTGGTGGAGGGCTCCGGAAACCACCTGGGGTTCTTTGACGTGCATATCTAAACGAAGGATGAATCATGAAAAGCCTACCACGAGTGCCTTTTGTCGTCAACTCACGTAAAAAGCACCGCCAAATTCCAATAACGAAAGACGGCAAGACGGCACGCGTGTCGCCATCTCGGGGCATGACCGTGATGTCGAACGGAGTTTCGCTGGTGGAGAGGTTGAACGACACGCGGCTGGATTCGACTCTTTCTTTTGCGCTCTCTGTGCGTGCACGATACGTACGGTGTATTAAAAAAAAAGTGTTATGAAACTACAGTATATTGTCCGAGTCAATAGCCAGGAATTTATTTGTGGTAGGTCCGACCCACTGTTCAAGGGGCCCTGCGACACTTTTTTGAACATAATCTGAAGGCCGTGCCAATATTAGTGCACTGCATGCACGAGGGAATTCGCAATATGTTTTCAAATGTGGCTGGAAATCGTCCGCTCTCATTTCTACAAACGACGTCACTTATAGCAGCGACTACGTCGCTTAGCTACTTTTGCTGTTCCGAAAGAAAGTTCCTCTGTATTTGTTGAACTCCAAACGAACAAATATAATATTACCAAGGACATTTCCACGATTATGGAATCAGTAATGCTAGTTCTACTTCAAGCGACGGAGTCAATGTTCCTTATGACGTCATATGCTGAAAGAAGCGCAGGCGGTTTGCAGCCGTACCTGAAACCAGATGGCCAATTCCACAGTACGCGCAGCGCACTAATACATATCGTTCGCGTGTTCACAGGCGCCTCCACGACTGACAGGAACCGCTTTCAGACTGTATTAACAAAGTGTTGTAGGGCCCCTTTAATATGTGTGCGTGCGTGTGTTTGTACGTGCATATGTAAACTGCAGTAATGGCGGGTGGCGGTGGAGTGGGGTGCGTCCCACTCCACCGTTAGGCTAAACTCAATGGCCGCCTCAAATGTGCATTTTGCCGTTTTAAGAAGCATGAGACATCGGCCCGTGGTGTCCTCGATCCAATAAGATCAGTGATACCGCGACTGATATTAGAGGATCGAAGAGACCACGAGGCGGTGTCCCATTTTAAATGCCTACAATTTCAGCAGGGTATGGCTATTATGTATTGTGCGTTAGTCAAACCTATAGGCAAGTGATATTCTGTGGAATCAAACCTTCTCTTGAATTTCTCTTTTCCGTATCTTTTTTTTTTATGGGCATGATTTTGTGCGTGATCCTCGTGCTGTGTAATACTGAGGGCATGTCAACAAAATTGTGTTTGTTAGGATGAATTTGTGTTCTATATTGCAGCACGAATTAGCGCGTAAAAGAAAACGCACGCGGGCCGAATTCACAAAATTTCTCTTTCGTAAGCGATTTTTTCCATTGGCAGGCCGACTTCTCTAATGATATGTTGCAGCATCATGATTTGGCTGAATATTCTCTTGCGAACACTTTTTAACGTAAGATGTTTGTGGGAGTTCGTGGCTCTGAAGGGCAGAAAAGAGAGCGGTAACCAAAGTGTGGTGTTTTATTTTGTTTCATGTGCCGCGCTAATTCATTACGTAGGTACATAGCAAGTTCCAATTTTCTATGCTATATGCTTAATATAATGTTCTGCATGTACATGTAGGACCGAGACAAGATAATTAGCCAACTAAGCCACCTGTTGACGCCCTGCAGTGCTTCACTTTGGCGATGTTGGTGAGAACTGCCGGAACGGTCACAAGGTTTCAATCAGCAAAATGTCAATTCCACATAAACCTCCCTGCAGATATAAGCTTAGAGCCTGTGTACCGCCCGGTGAAGGAAATCCCAAATGTTTAATGCTATCGGCGCAGTAGTATAGCCGATATAAATATCAACATAATAAGCATGTTTCGCACGTGGGCTCTCTGCACGGAATAATTCTTGGACAGAATACTGCCTGCAAATAACCGTCTGAAATTTCCCGTTTCTGTCTGATAGCGTGAAAAAATAGATTTATAGAGGTTTAGAATTTTGCACGTGAACGCGTGATTTTTTCGTCGTGCGTATGATGCAGTGTTAACGGCAATTAAACAGAAAAAAAAAAATTCCCGTGGTGACGGTAATGCTCACCTACATGTTTAGAATGGCGTTAGCCCTTAGCGTTTGATGCACTCTTATAACATGGATATTCGCGCATGAGCCTTCTCCTTGGCTCACGCACGCATATCTAATGCGTTGCGCATCTTACGCCGCATGCACTGGAACGCTTACAGGTTAGAGTGTCTAGTGGAATGGCAACGCGGAAAATACCGTGAAACATTTTGATCATAATTTCTCTCCGACTTTGTCGTACACACAACACACGTTGCAAACAGCGGTATAGGTGAGAGCGATAGCGATTACGCGCCGCGAATAGACCAAGGAAGGCCCCATATTCAAGAAATTAAATTTTGTTTATTAAGCTTGTGCTTGCTGCAGTTGTTTCCTCGCGTGTTAGTTACGGCTTCTTCTAATAATGTTTTTACTATGCACAAATACAAAAACTGCACTGTGAGGCCGAAATTTGTCAACTACGTTTGTGCCAGGTTTCATGGAGCCACAGCGCATGCGCACTACGCGTGAGAGACACCACGCGTATTACGCGCCTCGGCTCGACACGGCTTGCCGGTTCCACTAGTTGGCTTCTGAGCATCAGCTGTCTTTTTACCGCGTAATTAGCGCAGAGTAAGGCGGGTGTGCTTTTCTATGAAAAGACTGTTGATATTAAGCACGTGTTCATCATCATCATCACCAGCCTGTCTACGCCCACTGTAGGGCAAAGGCCTATCCCATAGATCTCCAATTATCCCTGTCCTGCGCAAACTGCGACCAATTTATCCCCACAAACTTCTTGATCTCATCTGCCCACCTAACTTTCTGCCACCCTCTGCCACGCTTACCTTCTCTGTAGGGATCCACTCCCCACGTATTATGGTGCCCCTAATCAACATCGCAAACTAAAGAAAGACTGCCTCGGGCCCCACCCTGACCTTACAAGGCGGCGTGACTTAGCGGTTTCTGTGATTTTCAAACCCAGTTTGAAAATACACGTCTTATTCAAATTGTGAACGAATGCTCAACTACGTGAATACAATTCCCAGTATTCTCAATTGCACCAGGATCCGAACACAAGTTCTGGCCCAGTAGTCAGTATCTTTAATGTACTTGGCTCGCTCCGTAATGCTTCTCCGTCATACCAATGACATAGATAAAAATAATTAACACTTCTTTCCCACTTATGTAGGACGCCGCGGTCGCGTCTGTATGAAAGATTAATGCGAAAGTGCCCTTACGTTTAGACAAATGCATGTGGATGTGAAAAACCGCCAAGCGGTCAAGAGCAATCCAGATCACACGTATAATTCTATAGTGTTTAACATGTCACAGCTCTGTATTGTGTTTCGCAGTCCCACTGTGAAGTTAGCCACGTAGTATTCGGATATTAGCACATAATGTAGTGCATATTGCATCGTTATAAGAACGAATAGACTACGCTATACTACCAAACTCACAGCAGACAAGCACCACCACAAGTTAGGTCAGTCAACTATCACCACAAATAGCGTAATAGTAAGTGCGCCAAGCTGGAACTCGGTCTTATTTTGTGGTATCCTTTCGTGGTTTCTTTTCTCTCTCTCTCTTTCTGTGTGTGTGTATGCACACACACATACGCACACACACGCGCACGCACGCACACGCAAAAATTGGACACACCACAAAAGACAAGAAATAAAAACGTTGCAAAATTACCGCAAAATGTCTACGATTACAAATAATCAATTACTTGTAACGCGTTACGCGGAGGCCTGTGTTTTAGTCACGTCGTACGTTTTAGGTGCGTGACGTTATTCATGCCATGACCTATCAGTCATGAGCGTCATGCTTTCATGCCCTGCCATGCCAGTCTTAGTATGTATACCAACCAAGTGTATGAGAGAACGCGTAGATAGATAGATAGATAGATAGATAGATAGATAGATAGATAGATAGATAGATAGATAGATAGATAGATAGATAGATAGATAGATAGATAGATAGATAGATACGGTGAAAGTGGATTTGGTTCGCCAAGAAACGCCTCGAATTTAAAACATGTTCAGATTTGTACCACATCTCAGACGGCAGTTCCTTGTACTAAGCCCCCACATTTCCGTCAGGGGCAGGTACACCGTGCTGCTAGCTTGCTAGTATACTAATAGCCTGCTGCTAAGAAAGTCACATGCATAATATTAGTAACATATGCAGATATCGTCTTTAAGAGTTGGCAAATTAAATTACTGTTCTTGCCGCAAGAACAGCAAAGTTATAAGAATGCCGCAGGCTACGCAGGCATTTAATTTAAAAAGCGAACGTGCACTTGGCATATTGAATGCATGTTAGAGCATTCTGAGCAGAAAAGACAGTGTACGACAAATTTAAGGAGAAAAATAATTTTGATCAAGTAAAGAAAGGGACATGGCTCACTGTGTATAGACGAGTGGCTTCCACTGTGCTTGTTGTCGTTCGTCAACTGTCTGGTTGTAAGAAACTGTCCGTTAGCGCTCAGAAATCAACGCCAACGTATAGATATGACTTAGTTATATGGTCTTTTGCCTTTAGCCCCGCAATATTATTCATATGCCATGCCTATAGACCTTCAGCTGAACGAGTAGAGGATTTCACTATTGGGCAACTGCAGCACACGCACAATCTGTAAGTGGAGCGCTCTGTATTCGGTAGATACGAATGAAAAAATCTGGGCCACAGATGCCGAACGCCCAGCTGCTGTATAGGGTAATTCTTTGCCGACCCAATCACACCGGTTGTCTGGGGGAAATATCTATACCTGTGTGTGTGTGTGTGTGTGTGTGTGTGTGTGTGTGTGTGTGTGTGTGTGTGTGTGTGTGTGTGTGTGCGTGTGTGCGTGCGTGTGTGCGTGTGTGTGTGTGTGTCTGTGTGTGTGTAACCGTGTACGTGAAAAATATAGTGCTGAGAGAGAGAGAGAGAGGATGAGTAAACGTTTATTTTAAGAATAAGAAGTAGGGGTTCTATCATCGAACACGGTGAGCATGCTCCGGAAGGCCATTGGCAATGACTGTTTCCCTTATGTTCCAGAACACAAGTCCATTACTAGTTGAGGAATACGTACCGATTGGGCTGCGTTGTGCCTCAATTAACGACTGCCTTTTTTCCCAGTGGAAGCTCTGCATGGTCGACGTGACCAGGCCAATCGAGCCCTCTTAACTTTTCTGAAAACCACGGGCCGGATTCACAAAACTCACTTACGAACAAATTTCCGTGTAAGAGAAATTTTTTAGCGTAAGTGGATTCACGAAGCGAAAAAAAAAAACGTCATAAGAGGAGTGGGTTCTCACATCGGCCGCTGCTCTATAGCGCGCGCTGCGCTTGTCCATTCATATGTCAGAGATGGAAATGATTGGGGTTAGATAAAAAAGGTGCCATATGAATGATCTAAAATGTGAAAAGCCGTGCAGTATATGGTCCGCACTTTAAATCTTTTTTGGTGTTGCCTCTTACTTCTCCCAATGATACTTCCAATTTGTGATATCGTATGCAGTATTGGTCGCAACCACAGCCTCATACATATTTAAGGACGGTTATTGAGCGCATTGAGAAAATTATTGATTGATTTGTGGGGTTTAACGTCCCAAAACCAGCTCTGATTATGAGAGACTGATGATTATGATTATGAAAATTATGCACGCGATTGCAGTGAGCCGTTCACGAAGCTTACTATGTTGTTCCACGGCTTCTTTAGATGGACTGGCCTTTATTGCCAAATATACACATTCTCTTATATACGTGCAGCCTTCGCTATATGCTCTTTGGGCTGATCTACTAAGGGCGCAATGCGTCATAATGAGAGTGCGTCCGAGATGTTCGTGAATAAGCAGAAATAATTTGAGCTTATTAGACTGACCGTGTGGAACAAAAAGCGGAAAGCTTTGACATGGCCCACAGTTGGGATTAACTGGTTCTAGTAATTGGCCATTATACTGACGCTTGAAAGTGCCTGCTATCCCCAGGCAGCAAAAGTATCTCCTATGAATTTATCCAAATTAACGACCTTTTGATAATTAGTGCCTATTTGACTGGGACCAGAAATATCGATAAAGGTGGTTGTGCCATGAGGCGCATATTGTGCAACACACCCACGCAGTGAAAGCTTGACCAAGGCCAAGCCAAAGGTAAACATATCGGGCCGAATTAAGAAAACTTCTCTTTCTGAAGTGTTTTTCGTCATTCGCTGGCCGGCTTCTCTAATGATATGTTCAACATCAGGATTGGCTGAAATTTCTTCTTATGTACATTTCTATCGCAAGTAGTTTTTATTCAAGTATTTTTTTAGTCACTTAGTATACACGAAAATTGCCTTGGTAGGGCGTAAACGTACGGCTAAAATGAAGGATTAATCTCTACATCGCTAACGTGATATCCGGACATAGACGTCACACTTAACTATGGCACCAACTCTTCTGAACGCTGCATCACCGACCTCTGCCCCTACACTCTTAGCACGGTAACCTTTAGTTTATTTTATAGGTACACGAAAATGTGAAAATATACGCCTTTATAAAGGTTGAAGCGCTTTAGCCTTTAGTAAAGGAGCATATTTTCACATTTTTGTGCCCCTACAAAATAAACTGAAAGTTACCGTGCTAAGAGTGTACTTTCGACTTTTTTTTTCCGCCCATGATATTTACGCAAGGCATCGTATAACATCCCCAGAAAAATATTTCCGGCTACACCAATGATATCAATCGAGGACCAGCAAAAATAGACGCTGAGAATTTGATAAGAACACACTCTGCGTTGGTTAAACAGCAGAAACAAATACACCTTGTTGTAGGCGTAACGAACAGACTGATACAGAGAGGCGTGCTGTAATGACTGAATCGTATTCGGATTAACGCGATTGTCACATAAAAGCGCCTATTGCAACGAGAAACCCGGCGTCGAGAGGGAAGGGAAGGCCCAAAACAACAACAAGAAAAGCGGCGCCCGGAGGAGGCGCCCAAGGTCACGCCGCATCTCC
Organism: Hyalomma asiaticum; assembly: GCA_013339685.2. NCBI lineage: Eukaryota > Metazoa > Arthropoda > Arachnida > Ixodida > Ixodidae > Hyalomma > Hyalomma asiaticum. The sequence goes on along the minus strand of CM023481.1, from coordinate 107,220,639 downwards.
AAAAGGGGAGAACATTGTAGAAAATTTATTATCGCGGCGAGCGCGCGCGCGGGACAGATGTAAGGAGAGAGGGGAGGCAGAGAGTACACACCGACGCTCCTCGCGCAGTGAGAGAGAGAAAGAGGCGCCGCCCCAACGGAGAAGGACCTAGAATGGGCGAGAAGGTTCCCAACTTTGTGTGTGCTTGAGTCACGTGGGCCGCGCAGGACTTTCTAGCGCGCCTTCCCAGGCCTATATAAGCAGTCGGAGACGGGCCGCGAAAGGGAGAGTAGAAGAGTTGCAAGTAAAAGAAGAAGCAAGAAGTCGTGCGTGACTCAGACGCCGTTCCACGAGCCAGCTGACAAGCCACCTCCAAGCTTCGAACTGAGAAGACGCCCGAGTGACTTGGTGAATAGGACTCTTTTGTGTTTTGTTCTTTGTTGCAGTGCATGAGCTTGTTCGTGCTGGTTGGCTTTGTGTAACTGTAACCCATCTGTGTTTGAGTTGGGAAGAGCCGTGCCTGTGTACGTTTTGTGTAGCTGCCTATTTGATGAGAATATATTTGTTTTGTTTGATAACCCTTGGCTCTGACTCGGTCTTTGAACCACCGCTGGCGTTTTGCTAGTGTGCTAAAGGGGACCAAAAAACCTTATTGTCCAAGCTTTCGTGGGATATTTTTCTTTGGTTCTTGGAATTATTTCCGGCGATCGCGTCCCGTACATCGCAGCACGGGTTTGGTGGCAGCGATGCCAAGCGTGCTACAACTCGTCCACAGTGACTTTTCCCACGCTCTAGGTATTGTAAACCTACTGCATCAGAGTTGTAGTGGTAGTGCTTGCCTATAACATCAATTGCTGCTGTGATTTGTGTTAACCACTCTCATAACAATGTAATAGACACTACTGTCCCTCAGCGTTGCTTTTGTTCAGCTTTTCTCTGCCCTGTAGGAACATTCCAATAACCTACACTTATGACATGCGAATGAGGGCACAGTAGCGTGCATTCCTCTTCGACAAAGGCGTCTGTGCACTAACGTGAGCGCCAACGTTGCTTCATACTGTGAGCTACTCTTTAGTCACCACAATATTGTTGACGTGCCCGGTAAGCCCAGTGCCGAATTAAGGTGGGGGTCAAAGGGGCTGCAGCTTTGGGCCCCCAGATTTCAGGGGCCCCTAGCGACCATTAAAGATAATGTTGCTGAGCGTGCTTGCTACCCCCTTTGTAATCGAAAACCGATGGTCAGGTTAACTTCTTGGCACTCGTTTCATTCGTTTCGGCAAAAGCCCCGATCTCCGCTTCGGTCTTTTCCGTACAGCCTACAGGCTCGGATATCTGCGTACCAGCCTCTGACGTAAATCTTGGTACGTAAGGGTTCTCAAGGACATTCATTGCGATGACGACAAGGTCAGTCAAGCTAGCCGAAGCATACAAGAGCTATCTCGACTCGACCTTTCCGTCTCAACAAGTCCATTTCTTTCACAACCTGGAAAATTGCAGTTGCCTATACAGGAGCGTGAGTGGTCTGCTCAAAATGTTAGACATGAAATGTGTATGAGTTTCTCCAAATGCATCCCTGGCGCTTAGTTTATATTTTAACTATTCCTGCAACAAACTTCAAAGCTGACTCTCCTTTCCAAAAATGTCGTTAGTTAAAGCTTCTGACGGTCTACTACTGGGGAAAGGAAGTTGCATCACCTCAGCCATCATGCCGTATGCGAATTGGCCATATGTGAATTGGTGAGGTTGAAAAAGTCATTCTGTGTTCCCATTTTGTCACGAGTGATGAATTTTGAGTCCAACGTGACTATTTTTTCTTGTGTTGAAAGCAAACATTGATTAAAATGTGAAATTATGCTGCATGATATTGTTATTTAAGTGTTGAAATGTTGCAGTTTTATATACGCTTTGTTGAATGTTGTTAATTTATATCTTGAAGATTGAATGTCTGATAAAATTGTTGTTGTCAACAATACGCTCTTCTCTTTCTTCTTCCGTACTGCGTGCCGATGTGGCCTTTCAGCCAATTGTGAAGGACGCACGCTTTAACAATACTGACGCGTACATCAGATAAAAACCGTTAAGTATTACAAGAAATCACTCCGAGAAATCAGTTTCGCGAACCCATAAAGTGATACATATTTCATCCCTTATCAACGAGCGACACATGTGGGCATAAAAAAAAAATTCAGCGTCTTAAACCAGTAGTCATCATCATCATCATAATCAACCAAGGGTGCAGCTAGCCCCGGGCCCAGAAGTTTCTTAATCTGGCACAGGGTAAGCCCACGTTAGACACACAACCAGCTAATTTGCACAAACACGTTGTTCCTACTGGTCACTTGGTTGAATGTCAAACAATTCGGCATAGACAATATCATCCCTGACTGCTTCGCATGACGCTGATTCCCAGAATGCGTTGACCATGTGAACAACTACTACTCCTTCATGATTGCCTTTCGTATTTGCTAGTGTTTGCTTCATCTACGGTACTTTATGACTGCACTTACGATCTGGTCAGCTAGTACAGGCAGTGTGTTCCTGATATAGGAATAGATTTTGTGTTCATTGTATATTACTCTATTTTCTGAAAATAATTATGTGTCGAAAAAGATATTAGCACTGTAGGCTTTTTTTTGTTTTGATATTCGATATTAGATTTGATATTCAGAGCCGGATACTCGTATTAAAAAATTTTGACATTCGCGCAACCCTAATTATAACCTTTCTCAACTCGAAAGTGTTTGGAGTATTAATTTTAAATATACACGTTGCGGGAAACCTGGAATGTAGTGCAGTAGCGATCTCCTTTATTTTCACTCGCCTTTTTGGCTTGAGCAGCACCGTTTTCCAACATAGGCCTAAAGGATTCTCCTCCAAGTGAGCAAGTCACTCCTCGTTTACCGCATTTTTACTCGACATGTCTTTGTTAATTTGCGGCTTATACAGCCTCTAACAGCATTTTAGGAATTTTCAGTGAGTATGGAGGTATATCAAGGGCCAAACACGCCAAACTTCGTCAAGGGCTGTTAATTGAGTTAAGCACGGAATTACCACGACAAACTCCTTCAAGAGTTTCTCGAGTGGCAGTTCCGTGTGTTTCTGTCGTGCTCCCTCAATACAAGACCTGTTTGTTGACACAGTGAAAGTCGCTGTGTAATGGTAGGACGTCTTATGCTGTCTTATGGTAGGGTGCTTGTGCTTGTGCTTATGGACTTGTGCTTGAACTGTAGAGTTTGAAATACAAGTGCTCGGCATTAAATAACTGAATCAGCTGGCGTGCCACATCGCTCTTGAAAAAGAGGCCGCAATGCCAAAACGAGCTTTTCGGCGCCCGATGTGATCAAATGCGCATGCGCTATAGGGTTTGTGTTGCTAAAACATGTTTGCAACTTATAAGCCTTGCGTCATGACAAGAAAACCTAATGCGTTTTCCTTTATGGGCCTTAGGCATCCAAACACACTGCTGGAAAAGAAATGCGTGGAAAGCCACGTCGACGCCACTCAGGTGGCATTGACGTGGCTGCAGTCCAGCGCAGTAGATCGAGTATCTGCTTAGCATTTCAATTTCACAGATTGGTACAGGAATATGGATATATTTTCAACAAATTTCAGTCTCTGGCCCTCTTCTCATAGGGTCCTTTGCAAGTGTCCGAAGTAGAATCTTTCGCCGTCTAGAGAAGAAGACTTAACAAAGCAACCAAGTGCAGGACTAGGAAATGTTCATCAAACTTAATTAATCTTCGAAACACTGGTTTTCGAAGCTTAACTGGCGCCGTTTTACAGAACGATCAACGTGTGAACGCTGCTACATTGAGCATATGTTTTGATCGTTTATAGGTTACATGGATTGCTTTGTACAGTGCCCTTCTTTCTTGAAAGACGAGATACAAGCGTATTGTAGCTGCTATATGAACAATGCCAGGCTCGAAGTCTGCCGTCGATGTCAATGTAATATCCATCAATAATGAGCGTACACTATTCTACCAGCACAACTAATTTGTGTGATGGTTCGGTTAGCACCCGGTACGCACTGAACATAAATTCTAGAACAACCTCACTCACCAAACTTTCTTTTGCGAATCTTTTCATCCATGTGCTTGAGGGCGGAGAACCTCTAGAACCGAAACATAGAAGAAAGACAACATTCAAGTCGACAAAGACAACAGGTGAACTGAGACACAAGGCAAAGCTAAACAAGAGCGATCGTATGGCCGTACCTTCCAGTCTTTTGGAACTGGTGCAATGGCAGGATCTATAGGGTGAACTTTCGAAGTTGATGACACCAGTCGTCACTGCACAACGCGCGTGCCGAGGAGCAGACGACACCGAAAGACGTCTGGTTCCCTCTCATCGACAATCATGAACCACACTCAAACTCAAAGATGACGGAGATGTTCAAGAAGAAATCCAACAATTTTTCGTGTCCGGAGCACAGCACGTGCGACGTGAGTACCTCCTAGCGTCAAATGCGTGGTCCCTCTGCGATGTGTCACGCTGCCTCCAAACAAAGAGGTGCGCGCAATACCTCGTGAGCCCGTGGGGCAACTTGATAGTGCTGACGTCGGCAATCCGAATGCGGCTAGATGACACGGATGCGTTCCCGCGGAGACGACCCTGGCGTGCACCCTAGCGTGCACAGATAGCCTCTCGCCAGGGACACATGGAAGCTACGCTCCGCTGAGCCCCATGGCGCGGTGCAAGCACGCGTTCGTCTGTACACTGCAAGGGACAAAGGATCCCACCAGCACATATGTATGACTATATGCCTCACTGCGACCCGGAGGCACCGTGACGTCGATAACTGGGCGAAAGGGCAGGTACGTGTACGGCGCTTATCGTGTTCGCGCAGCGTTGTATTCGTCTTTTTGCGATTTGCCCAGCTGTCGTCTCGGCGTCAATTCGAAGAGCGTTCGAAGCTCACAGCATGCATATGCTCGCTTTTCGCATAGATTAAGGACCTAACATTTACTTTTGATGAATTGATATTGAGAAGATCAGTACAAGACAAACCAATCTGTCGCCGTAGGAGTCCTTCTCCGTGAACATATTTAGATATGTACAATCGGGCCTCAAATGAGAGAGCCGCTAAGCCGCTGCTGAAATTTCTACGAGCAGCCGGCCTCATTGGACGACTGTGACACTGCTGTGTCTGTGTGTGTGTGTGTTGAGTGGCTGCCTAATCCTCTCTCCCTCTCCCTCTCTCATTATTTTCCTTCTAGCTTCCCTCACCCCTTGCCCTGTGCATGGTATCAAACTGCATTTCTCTTCTACTTAACCTCCTTGCCTTTCGCAATCTCTCTCTCTCTCTCTCTCTCTGTGAGGTTTTCACCAGTGAACTGAATAGCACCTCAAGCTGCCTTCGAAGGTCGAAGCGCATTTCAGCAGCGAAACCTGGTGATGTTTCGTTTTTATTGATTACCGTGGTACTGAAACGTCACTATAGGGCTCACATTAGGCTAGGGTATGAATGCTTTCTTACTTTATGCATTAACCGCAGTAAATGAAGGGGGCATGAAGCAAAAAAAAATGAAATGAAAACGGAAGCTAAACGGGGACACACGAAATTGGAACATATAGGCTGTGTTAACGACTATGTTCCAGTCTCTCTACCAGTCCTTCTAGTCCTCTGTGTTTCAGAGTACTACACCCTAGCATGGGCTAGTGTGTAGAGATGCTAGGTAAGATCAGATACTGCAACCTGCAATGATTAGTCGGACTCAAGCTTAGCGTCAATTTGAAGATGCAAGTGCTAAAAACAATGAAGGAAAGCCAGGCCAACGTGCTAACAGCACAGGAAATAAAATGGAGGAAATAAAACGAAGAAACCATGATGCTTTAAAACAGGAAAACATTGATAGTAACACAAACGTAGAGAATGTTGACCCTCTTAGCGAAAAGAATCTCAGAAGCCACGATTGAAGTCTGTAGTAAGGCACCGAAACAGGAAAGAGAGTAGCTGTGTCAAGCAACGAAGGATCTTATAAAGACTGCGCTGGAAGGGTCTAACCCTTTGCCAGACTCATTTGGTTTAGCTGTCAGTTAGCAGAAAGTAAGACGCACGGTATACTCTCAGGTGCTCAGGTGAAATTAGCCAGTAGAAGACCTCGCACTGGCCGAACAAAGGTACATGCCGTCAAAGGCAAACAGTGCAGTTATACCATAACCCGCCGTTGTACCTTGGGGGCTAGGGTGTCGGTTTGCGAAGCTCGTGATCCCGGCCACGACGGTCGCTTTCCGACGGCCGTGAAACGCAAAAAACACCTGTACCATACCCTTAAATTGCACGTCAAAGAACCCCCAGGTGGTCAGAATTACTCCGGAGCCCTCAACTACCGAGTTTGCCTCGTAATCACATCGTGATCTTGGCACGCAAAACCCCGCCAGATATCACTATGCCATTATTGTGCAAACGTCAGTAACGTGTTATCGTCAATTATGTCAGTAAGATGTCATTGGCACCTTTAAATGATCAAGTGTTTGAGCATACAATGCACTCGACGTGGTCGACGTGAGTTTTTAATAGCGTAGCTTCTTAGGGTTGAGCCTGCGCCTCTGCCCACCGCCCGTCTGCACGCGCGGTTTGCGGCAGCCAGTTTAAGAGCAGCGACCTTGGCGCCGTCTGGGAATCGGCAGCGAAACGGCAGCCTCGGGTGATCAGTCTAGCGCTACGCAGCCGAGAAGCACAAGCCAGACGAAAGTGTAAGGAAGCCGTAAGCAGGGAGACTCATCACCTAGAAGCACAAGTCAAGCGACAACGAAGGCAAACGAACCGCGCTCTTAAAAAAAAAAAATTTTTTTTTAAATACGGAAAGGAAGGCCGACAGATCCCACGCATTGTGGGATGTCATGCGAAACTGTCAGCACGAAACTAGCCTGGGCCGAATTGTTCGGTATTTAGCCAAGCGTTACGAGTAGCATCAACGTTTCTGTGCAAATTTAAGTAGTGCGCGTAACGTGAACTTATCATACTCGTGAGCAGTTCTCTGGTGAGCAGTAGTGCACTATATGGTGTCTGTGCATGTGACTGCACAGACGTCCGTTCTCTCGAATAATAATCCTGCAAATCCAACGCATTGTGGGAACCGGTGTCACGCGAAGCAGTCAGCGAGAAAATTGCCGATGACGAATCCTCTGGCATTCAGCCAAATATTGTTACGAATAGGATGAAGGATTTTGTGCAAAGCACACATGAGTGGGTGTGGGCTTAACAGGGACTAACCAGTAACGTCGACAGCACCGGGGCGACGGAATTGTAGTTCATGGTACTACACAACGTTGGCACCTCACGTTAGTCCACAGACGTCTCTTTTGTGAAAGTGAACGCGACGGTAAGCTGATGTGCGTACCGCATGCGTCGTTCGTTGAAGCACCGACACCTGTGGCTGACTGAAAGCGCGCAACTGCCGGGGGCTGATGGCAGCATGCGCTTGTGGCCGCCTGCTCACTCCGTGCCTGGGCTCGATCGCGTGCCGTCGTGATCACTGCATTTTTTTTTTCGATTCTCCTATAGCATTGTTTTTGTTCATCACATACGTTTAGGCTCGTAGGTGTGCGCGCTTACTTTGTCAGTGCGCTGCTTGTCTTCGATGCCGCGCACACGACAGCGTCAGGATAAACTGCACAACTACCAACGCTGTTCCACCTTGTCCTGCATAACCCAGAGTTAGTTAATGGTTGATTAGTGATTGTACACGGATTAATCATCCAGTCGGCTCGAACGCGAGACTACCATGACTCGAAAGGAAGACCTTCACGACTCGAACACCCGTCGACAGATTAATGTGGAATGAGAGGCGTTCAGACGCGGTAAGACGGATGCATTAATTTAAAGTGTGAATACCCTAATATGCACTAGTTCAGTTTTAACAGTAAAGCTGTTTAAGCTATTGACGAAACTGAGAAATCTGCAGAAAGCTCCGCTAAGTTGTCTAATGCTAGCATAACCATACCAAGCTATATTAAAGCCAATTAGAGCTTCCTAAGACTAGTTAGGTAAGGTCTTATTAAGCTGTCTACTTCTATGAAGCCTAATTAAGAATTAAGTGAAACCTAGTTAAGACAGGACTTATCTAACCAAGCCAAATTGAACTAATTCAACCTTAATTAGGCTATGACAAATTAGTTATACCTAATTAAGCTGATATTAATTATCTAGGGTAATTAAGATATATTAATAACAAATCACGTCTAATTAAAGCAAAGTAAATTAAGCAAAACCTAATTAAGCTGATATAAAGAAGTCTAGTGTAAGTAAGCTTAAGCTTACTTACACTAGTGGTAACAATAATGGCAAAAGAAGCATCGCTCCATGCGACGCTTTTATTTACCACTATTGGGAGCATTAGTGCGTATTAGTTGGACATTCCGTCTCGGGATGTCAAAGATAGGTCGAATGCCTACTAGTTCAGCAGCCGGGTTTTAAGCACCATTTTCGATTGGGCGATATCTCTCCGGATGTCCAACCTAGACATAATGTCAATAGCGCAACAATCATGCTCTATAGGCGCCGCTCTTGGTATAGGACGAGTTTGCTTTGGGAATCTCTAACCTAGTGATCCCCACCGTCCGTCTGATAGTCAGAGACCCTGAGGAAATTTTTAGATGAGAGTGGACTTGACGAAAGGCGTTGGCCGCGCAGGTTTCTCGACCGCCATCTTCATCCTCATAATCAAAGTCGTCTTTCTTTCTTTCTTTCTTTCTTTCTTTCTTTCTTGCTTTCTTTCTTTCTTTCTTTCTTTCTTTCTTTCTTTCTTTCTTTCTTTCTTTCTTTGCCATAATAAAGCTCTCATCTCTCTCTCTCTCTCTCCCCGAATGCACACTAGTGCATCACTTATGCTATAGGGCCGCCCCGCCACGGTGGTCTAGTGGTGATGGCGCTCGGCTGGAGATCCGAAAGTCGCGGGATCGAATCCCAGCTGCGGCGGCTGCATTCCGATGGAGACGAAATGTTGAGGCCCGTGTACTGTGCGATGTCAGAACACGTTAAAGAATCCCAGGTGGTCGAAATTTCCGGAGCCCTCCACTATACGGCGTTTCTCATTTTCATATCGTAGTTTTAAGACGTAAAACCTCACCAATCAATCGATGGTAATGCGCCATCCCCACCTGGGCATTTTATCGCTGACTGTCCATCCGCAAACGACGCTGGAACGGGGACCAGGTAACTTTGGCAAAACTTGTTGTTGGGCCATTTGGTACATGCTTCAAACATATACCAAGCGCAGCAGAGCAAAAAAAGGATGCAGATGACGGGAAAGAGCGTCATCTCCAAACTTCACACTTCCGAGCTCTTGGCTGTACAATTGAAGGCTTGACAATCCTGAACAGGACTTCCACTTGAAGTGCAACCAATCAATTCTTGATGCGTTAAGCGCAATGTCTTGCATGGCAAGTGGCTTGCGCGATATATGCGACTAACAAGCACGGCTGAAGTTTTGAGATGATGCGCTTTCCTGTTCCCCGGCTCCCTTCTTTGTGTGTTGCTTATGGTATGTTTTTAAGCCTGGTAGTTTTGAACCAGGAGTACACGTTCTCACCAATGCTTATTAAAAGGAGTCTCCGGAACTCCATTTGGCATGTATGTGCTACATCCCAAGCTCTTTAGGGCAGTCGGCGCATCGGTAGGCCTACCTACTGCCCGCTTCGCTGGCCTTGCGGCAGCTATATTGGTTTCAGGGAGGAACGTTACCCTGTTGAAAGACGAACATATGAGACATCGCCATTTCTCTCTTAAAGGAGCAAGTCTGACACTTTTTTTTTTTTTTACTCTGTACTCGCCCCTAGTTGAATGGGTTTTTCGTGGCGAAACCACGTCTTCATTACGAGGCGCACCCTAGAGGAAGGCTCTGGAGTAGTTCTGGGGTTCCTTAACGCGCACCCCTGTACGGCTGCTTTTTAACACGAAAGCGTTTTATGCTTGGGTACACCACGACGTCACTCACGTCACTTTCGTCGCGGAAATGACGCAGCAAAATGTACAGGTACGAATGACAAGGAAACGATCTCGGGATTGAACCTACAACCTCCCGTTCCGCAACGAAGGGTGCGGGCGTTATCCCGCCTCCGCGCGCGCGTGTATCGAGACGCTCTTTGCTTGGGCGGTGCAGCCATGTAGGAGAGGTGAAGTGAAGTATCTTCCACTGTGGAAGCTGCTGCGTTAAGCGTCGTGGCCTCAGTATGGCAACGATGTTGACGGTTCAATGTCGCGAAAGTTGACATGTTTTGATGCTGTCGTCGCGCGGCATCTATCGCCCACTGTGTCCAGCTGTAAACTACCTCTGTTACAAGAGGTTCGCCACGATCGTGGACCTTAGCCGTCGGGACAGAGGAGATATGCCACCAGGCGTTAACGTGGCTGAATCCATGTCAGATGGGTTGCAACACCAGCGAAACACCGATAGCATTGGACATTTAACTGCTTCTCTGAAGACGCATTTTACTTTTTAATGACAGAGGGATCAGCCACATTGTTTGCATTTCGCCTCCGTCTAAATGCGGCCGCCGTGGTCAGGATTCGATCCCTCGACCTCGAGCTAGCGAGCCAGCGCCTTACAGCTAAGCGACCCCGGCGGGTAGCGTACTAATAACAACATGACTAAAAGGCATTTCACGGAGCCCAGACCACGAGCGATTTTCACGCGCTTTTGTTTATCTCCATTTTGAGACAACGCTGAGCCTCTTAAAAGCGTCCCAGAAATAGTGCCGATAACTTCTTCTTGAGCCTTAGTTTACTTCCTATGAAATGGTTTACATTTATGAGAAACCACAGTAAATCACCTGTTCTCGCGGCCTTAGGCGTGACCGTTCTTCACATAACTACAGAATATATCGACTAGCTAATTTTTCTATCTGCCCGATTTCAGCGAACCTCCAGTACGCGTCATGTATCAGACTGAATGTGCAGGCGTGGCTATGCCTGCAAGTCCATTCTATGCCCCAGTGTGTATAGGGTAAATGCTGCAGAATGGCCAGTTTTGAGCGTGACAGCATACATCGAACTTGTCTTTAATAGCAATAATTTAATACTGCAATATCAATCTCTGACAGCTAAGGGCCCCGCCACGGTGGCCTAGTGGCTGTGGTACTCGGGTGCTGATCCGAAGGACGCGGAATCGAATCCCGGCCGCGGCGGCTGCATTTCGAAGGCGCTATGTTTAGGACCGTGTACTGTGGGATGTCAGTGCACGTTAAAGCACCCCAGGTGGTCGAAATTTCCGGATCCCTCCACTACGGCGTCTCTCATTTTCATATCATGGTTTTGGGACGTAAAACCTCACCAATCAATCGATGGTATTGCGCCACTCCCACTTGGACATTTTATCGCGAAGTGTCCATCCGGAAACGACGCTTGGAACGAGGAACTTCGGCAAAACTTGTTGTTGGGCCATTTGGTACATGCTTCAAATACATACCAGGCGCAGCACACCAAAAAAGGAGACAGAAGACGGGAAAGAGCGTCATCTCCAAACTTCACACTTCCGAACTCTTGGCTGTACAATTGAAGACTTGACAATCCTGAACAGGACTTCCACTTGAAGTGCAACCAATCTATTCCTGATGCGTTAAGCGAAGTATCTTGCATGGTAAATACCTCGCGCAATATATACGACTAACAAGCACGGATGAAGTTTTTAGATTACGCGCTTTCCTGTTCTCCGGCTCCCTTCTTGGTGTGTTGCGTCTGGTATATTTTTAAACCAGGTAGTTTTGAACAAGAAGTAGACGTTCTCACCAGCGCTAATAAACTTGGGTTTGACGCTTCCAGAAGAGGTGCCCTCTTTTAGCAGTCCTTGAACTCTTCTTAAGAGAGTGGTAAGGTTCTCTTTCAAAGCGGTAATTTTACTCCCGCGGAGGAGTGCTTTCACTCTGTCGCAGGAGTATGCGGTACTCCATGATCACTCTTTATCTAGAGAGAGTTCTTTCGCTCTTGAATATTTAATGACTTATGGGACAAGCGAATACTTTCCCAAAGTTGGATGTGGGCACCCCTTTAGTGCGGGTGGGTCATTAGCTACATCTTGCATCTGAAAAAAGCAAGACGCGAAATTTTTCTCTGAGTAGCCTTTAAGCGATACCTTACCTCACGGTATGCGTTCAGCAGTAGCAGGTACCAGTCCCGTTTTCCTGTGCAGTACATGGAAAGAAACGATTGCAGGACACCGCGAGGGTGTCCTTCTGGAGAGGACAGATACTATCACTTTAAGAAGCATGACATATTCGGTGTTGTCCAGGAACGGTTTAGACACATTTTTATTTGCAGAGTCCATACAAAAGGAGAGGGTTCTAACAAACTTTCACAATGGAAAAAGGTGACACCAGCATTTTATGACTGAGCAAGTGAGAACCGTTCAAAATACATGTGGGAGAAAGTTTTCGTGCACCACCTGACAGTGTTGCAAATTTCTGCTAACCGTAACGGTCAGTCATTGTGAAGAAAAAAAAATGCAATGTCATTATAAACTGTGCGTGTTTTCTGCATGCAGCTGTGATAGCTTTCCAGTCAGTTGACTTCATTCACTTCACAATTTCATCAAAATCCTTGGCGCGCCCAAAACCAGCTTTCCCTTGAGCAAATGCTAGTAACAGCAATAGGTGATAATGTTCCTGTCATGACATGTCCTTTTTTTTTTACTCATTAGATTTTCCATGTCAAATTAAGTCACAATGACAACGCTGAATTGCTATGCTTTCATATTTTCATGAAGTATCTAGCTATTCATCAGTTTTACCCGCTGTTACTTTAACTCAACTAATGCATTTGCTACGTTGAGCGCCTTCTCAAAATTGTCATTTCAGTATGTGAACACATGTTTTTCTTTTGTACCAGCTGAGGATTATTTAGTTTGATGTATCGCGAATATTTAATGCAGTGTTACAAATATTTTAACGCTGTACATGCAAATCAGACACCCTTCCGCAAAAAAATGTTGCAAGTCTCAGACTAGTGTTTACGCAAGGAGATATGCTTAATGTAACAAGACATATTTACTGCAAGGGTGAACGAGTCAATCTGCTCACTGGAAATACACAGCTACTTGAAACTCGCATTAAAACACAGCAGTTTTGTACAAATCACTGTCCTTTACATATAGAGCTCTTCCTGAATAATTCTTGATCTACTCTTTTTACTGTATAAACAAAGTGACTAGAATAGAATATTCTATCTATGTTATTAAGCACATATAATAAGTAAGTTTCAACAGATTTGCCTGAATAAAACACGTATTTTGTAAGTGTATGACCTATTTCATTATTTAGATCACTCACAGATAAATAAAAATGAAATACAACACAGTAACAGAAGAGACAATTGACTCACTTTAAAAAATATAGTGAGTCAGTTGTCAGAAGCTGTTACAATATACTCAGCTAATAAAACTGGTTTTTAAAATACACACGTAATCTCTCCTTGACTCCAATTGATTTCAATTCTGGCTACTTTGTTCTGCAATTGCTAGGTGTGCAATGCACTTGCATGGCACGTAGTTGGTAACATTATACCACGACTTAACTATTTCACTATGAAATTCCTAAATTCCAACGCGAAAGAAGGGAAAAGTATCTAAATGCTTAAAATTGCGGCACACCTTGCTCGTCACAAGATTTGGTGTAGGGTATAGCTATTACACAGGCCGGTGCTTGAAAGGTACAAAATGACATTGAACACGGGTAGTCAGGTTTCTTTTGCTCATAAAGGTTTCAAAGAAAGCCTGACGCTCAATTCCTGAACACACTAAAGCATTCGAAATATATTGAAGGGATCGTGGTCAAGTGACACTAGAAAGAGGAAAGAAGAATTTCACATGTGTCTTTCACATGCGTTTTTCATGTGTCTTGTTCAAAGGCCGTCGTGCGCCACTCGCACCGAACGCAAATCGCTGAATGTGACACAATGCCGCTGTAGTAGTGGAGTGACAGAAGGCAATGAGGCTAAGAAATATGGCTCATTATTGTTGCTGTTTATTTTTTTTTTTTGCGATTTCTCTGTCTATCGCAGTTCGACGCTTTTAAAATGACTCGTATCGCATACTTAAAAAAAAAGTCAATGCAATGAGAAGCAATTGTACTTTTTATGATGCCAATGCCAATATTTAGTTTGTAATTCAGGCGTGAATTATTACCCTAATATGTAGCATTAACTGTTCTCAAGAACCTGAGACACAATCTGTCACTGAATTTGTTTAAACACTGAGAATGGGAGCGACAGTCTATTCTGGGGCTAGTCTAAATGCCATCGGGTACTCTTTAAAAATAACTTCAGCTCTTCAACAACTTGCACATGCATACACTTGATTTCCAGCAAAAATGGCTATTCTCTTCGGTATAGCTGAATAGCATTCTTTCTATCCACTGCCTTAAAAATAGACAGCAGGAAAACGGCCCAGCTCGATGTATCCCGCAATGGACAGTTTTAGCTTAGCACTTACAGCTTGCTGTGGTCAGGAAAAGCCTAAAATTTGCACACAGCTGCCTGACAGGAATACACGCGCACAACATTCACGCTAACACCAAAAGTCTGAACAGTGCTGGCTCCACTGCAGAATCAAATGAGCGGTAGACTTAAGAACTCGTTCACTCAACTTCACTGTTCTTATTAAGACACCCTTGTTAAGAATACGAAATCTGTACTGCCTCAAAGTAGAGTGTAAGCACTTAAGCGACTATTACGCAGTTCAAGCGCTTAGCTTGAACTGCCTAATATTCGCGAGCAGACCAGTGTCTAACTACAATGACAGCGCCGCCACCTTGCTAACGGCGACTGTGGAAAAATACTTCACCTTCATTCGACGTGAACAGACTTTGCCTAAAGAGCTCATCAGCTGATGCAGACAAAACCATAAATCTTTTCGGCTCCCGTAGCAGAGTTCCTGCAACGCTCACCGCAGTCGGCTTGATAATGAACAGCGTCAAGAGAGAGTGCTACAGGAGACAACGTCGTACAGCCTTGGGAGCACGCAATGTTCCCAAAGAACTATCGTCAAATAAAGAACAGAGAAACTTCCCGAAATGACACGGACACAGAAAAACCCAAACCCAAGTCACACATGAACAATCTGGACATGGGTACCTCAGATTGTGAACGCAGTGTGGGTTAAACAATGCGACATCTCTAATTGCTAACCCACGCTGCTTTCCTCTGTAGTTCTGTCGCCCTCGCGTCATCAGTTGTCATCCTACGCATTTATGTATCCTCCAGTCATGTGCAGAGCCAGAACCGTCCTTCCTCGCAGTAACTGCTTTAATAACGAAGTTGTTTTGTCAGATGATGAATATGGCACCCATATAGAGCCAATGCGCCTATTTAACAAAACAAACTCCTAGCTGAATGCAAGAAGCGTGCACACACTTTCTCGGTTCTTTGTGAAAACTCCCTCTCATGCTAATTATTAAAGCAGAAAAAATTAGTTCAAATCTATGCACGATACAGATGTGTCGGAAAATGTGTAAATGGCATTGAAACAACAGAGTGATCATAAGCACAACTACACGTAGACATAATATATGTAACTTACCAAGCGCACATCAAAAAGGGGCTTTGATACAACTGATCAAGTTGCTGCCTGCAACAAGCAATTGCTGTAATAAGTATAACATTGCCAAAGGCCGACTCCTTTCTACCTGACTAATTTGAACAACTCTTAAAATCGTAACTTATTTTGTTCATGCTTCTCATTAGCCGAATGAACTAGGACGTATCTTGTCCAAAAAGAGTTCAAACAGCTTGCGTGTTGTATCAGAAGAGATGGCAAAAGTATACATATATTGATCCGTGCACTAGTGAACAAGTAATTAGTGCCACAAAAAATAGTACTCACATTACACACTGCAAACATCTACGGTCACTTCAACCACAAGGCAGAAAATGTGCATTTATACAACTGGCAACTTTGATCCCAGACTCAAAAAGGAACAGTCAAAAAAGTATTGTGTTCATCTAGTAAACAGTGTGCACACATTCCCATACGGGGAACTACAACACCACAACACTTTGGCTGCGATTATGATTGATATACTCTTTTTTTTTTCAGAAGGAAAAAGACACAATATTGGAAAAGACAAACATCACATATTTTTGTCGAAAATGTTACCATATTTGGCACCAAGTTTGCAAACCAGAAGGTATGGAATAAGCTTCCCCTGCTTGCCAAGTTCTCTAAGAACAGCATTCAAGATTAACGTCTTCTTCCATCACAACCACTAGGTTTGCCTATCAGCACCGCACAGATGTCCGCCGCAACTCAATGGCCGCACCAAATATGGGTAGAAGCACGCGGACACTTCAAGTGCAATTACTGTGCTGCCATCATTACAGCCACTGTTTGTTTCATGCTGGTGTGCTTTGCACTAGTGAGTTTCTCCAGAATAGTGCGACACAAAGCTGGTAAGAAAATCCAGAGCCGTCTTCTCAACAAGTCTTGAAATGCTTTCGGTCTTGGATTGCATACCCTTCTCAAACATACGTATGTGTACACAGTAAACATCACCAAGCCTTACATGCCACGAGAACAATGAAACAACTCAGTAGACAAAGGACTTCTTTTAAAGGTTTGCCTGCAGCCGAACACAAAGCGACATAAAGCTGGTAGGAAAATCCAGAGTGGTCTTCTCACCAGGTCTTGAAATGCTTTCGGTTTTGGAGTGCATACCCTTCTCAAACATACGTATGTGTACACAGTAAACATCACCAAGCCTTACATGCCACGAGAACAATGAAACAACTCAGTAGACGAAGCACTTCTTTCAAGGGTTTGCCTGCAGCCAAACACAAAACACAAGCTCTTTCTGCATCAATATGATACTCATGACTGTAACAAAGCTTGCCGCTTTTGGCACGTGTGCAACCTTTGGCCACCAGACAGCAAAATGCTGATGATATTGTATGGCCTTTAAATGTTATTCTCTGCCTCTTACGTATGGACAGAAAGAAATTTATTCTTGCTCTCTCGTGTACCCTTACTGGCATAAAAATCGGCACACAGGCACAGGTCTCGTTCATACGTCTCCACAATCTTATATGGGCAAAGTTTACGGAGGCAAAGCTGCGGCTGCATTAAGTACATATGCTGATATTGAAGCATTTCACAGAATACTTACCAGAGATTCAATAGGTTTACAAAACTGATCTAAAAATGATATCCTTTGTATCGATAATTTCCTGTGGTCATGATGTACTAAAACTAACACAATAACGGGGCAAAAGTACAGCATGGAGTACTCCAGGCTACTGCTTGTAAATGTTCAGCAAGATAGGTCGTAAACAGCGGTAAAGCAGTATATTCATTTAAGTAACATATATTTTGACCACGTAGATATCACAACAAGGCTAGTAAACATATGAAGTGAACACACTGTTTATTTACAATAGAATCAAATCCCTAAGAGGCCTGACCAAGCAGCTTCCAGTGTGATGTACCGTACGGGATGTTCACATCACAAGGACGCTGCTTTCTGCCAGATTCGAATGATCAAGTGGATACGAGAATTTCATACCAATACAGAAAAATCTGCTTTGCCCGGTATCTTGAAATTGGCATTTCTGTTGTTTGGAATACAGTGCAGTCCACGTGCAACATTGCCATTGATAAGCATTTTCTGTCTAAACAATGTCACAGTTTTCACATCCTGGTGGTAGAGGGGATTCAAATGCAGGGCAAATATTAGCTGAAGCAGACGGGCAGATAATATTGACCCACCAGGCGGCTAGGCGCACATACTGTAATGGCTACATAGTTGACGAAACCGCACCTGTCTGAAAAGTTTAACTTGCTCACAGGGTCACATAGCAGCCTCACCTGCCACATCTCTCAGTTTTGGGTCAATGGAGAGCTAAAAGCAATGTGTGTGTGTATGGATTTCTATTCTCCGTAACCTCTTAATATCATTTATTTAACTTAAGTTCACGTTATCAGGCGATCAACCAGAACTGTTTAGTTGGGTGGCCAAGCAGTTTCATACCGACTTTCGTAGGAAATTAGCCCAATTTATACGAGCCATTTATATAACACTCCGTACCATACTTCTTGAAAAAACTGTGATGCTAAGGCTACACTAGGACCTCCTATACTTCTCGGATCTTGCTTCTTGCAAATTCATACCTCCGAGAAATGAAATGCGATATTAAATGAAAACATTTTCAAGAGGCAAAAGGCATTTGAAAAAAGACAGAAGTACCACAAGTTATTACAATAATGGAGCAACCGAACACTTGAGAAATAAATAAAAAGGTAGAACAAGTTCACTGCGCTTAAATGAGCATAGTTTGAAGACAGTAATGCTTCGAAATATTCAAAGAAATATGTTACTTTATAAACCATCTTTTTGATTCACCTTTGTATACTGTATTTGAGTATATAAATAAACTCGCAGACATAGGACATTTTCAACAACAAAATTCTGACTAATATTTTCTTCACCATTATTAAAAGCAGACTGTGTTGTAATCAGTTGGGTTAAGTTCAGAGTAAGAGGGCTTGTTTTGTTCTTTTCGACACTGCGTACACGCTGACCATCATGCGTGCTTGAATGCTTGAAGTATAATGTGTGGCGGAAAATACTTTCGCAGTATGTGAGAAGAGAAAGCTGAATAGGTCGATCAGTGTACAGAATGGTGATGTGATTAACTGTACTGTAAAGGCGATTAGAGAGATGAAGAAGTGAACACATGCGCACGGTTACAATGTCGTATTCCTTGCTTTCTTGCTTGTCTCGTATTTCACCAGTCGATGCATCATATTTAGGCAGTTCTCAACTTAAGAATAGCAGCAGTGATAATTTGTGTGAGTTTAATTTTGCAAGCGTTGGTGAGCGCTATATGTTGTGGCATTGCAGCATACAAATAAGTATCTCTGTGCTGCACACCTCACATATAGCACGCTACATCTCCGGTCACTGCTCGCACCGAAACGTATCCTTGCAATAACCTTGGGACATATCCTCCTAATTAGAGCTACCGCGAGCCATCTCGCATCAGTTAGGCATTATAATACATTATGATATTGCGCACTTAAGAACATTTTCACCCTTAAAGGGCCCCTCCCCTCGCCCTTTGTAACAAATTTAGCTGTCCTATCAGGAGGCGAGATTCCATCAATCCGCCCTTTGTTTTGCAGAACATTCCGATTCCTTTCGGGAAGAGGAAAGGGGGGGGGGGCACAGAGCGTCATTCTCTCTCTCTCTCTCTCTCTCTCTCCTTCTTTTTTTTCCCGTTTCGCTCTTATATGCATGAATATCCTGTGTTTAGTCTAGCATCCGCAGGTGGTGTATCTTTCCTGGATCTTCCCATATTCCGGACACGAGAGAGAGCGCCGAGATCGCAGTCTTTTTTTTTTTTTTCCCCGCCTTCATTTCTAGCGAATTCCCAGCGCATAAAAAATGCACGTTCCGTATTGGATATAATTAAGTAGTGTTACGCGGCATTTGGTCGGCAAAATTTAGTGCGTTTGACGTTCCCCCAACTCGCAGCGCGGCTTCCTCAAGAGGGAAGGCGCGCAGCCGTCTGTTGACAATTTCGACCATTTTGCGCACCAAACAGCCGTCTCTTACTTTGCAGGCGCTGCAGCGTGCTCCATAAATGTATTGCGTAATTAAGCGTCCATTGACATTCCGGAACCACTACCTTATCACCACACTTAGTAGCCACGATCGCCACCGGGAACCTGGTGTGGGTACCACGCTTACACAAACGAACGCACTAATATAGCGAGCTTGCTCGTGCGCGCATGATGCCCACACAAGGTGAGGGTCTCTTTAATTGAAGAAACGCTGAAACGATTCCGACAGTGCTTTATAAATCCACTGAGCCAACAGCCTAGTTCTTTCGGATAATGGCAGAATGGTAGGCGCTCTGTGCAAAGTGCGTAATTTATTATTAATAAGCATCCCTGTCGTTAGGAAAGCTGCAGTGCGCCGCAACACAATGAGCTTTGAGTCAACCCCAGTTTTGGGACGCCACTCGTGGGACCGATCTCCGAGTCTAATTGGCACCATACTGTTTGCACCGGAGGAGTGAATGCGAGCACCACGTTCTGTGGCGTCACCTGAGGGCACAGATATCAACTGAACGTGAACCGTGGACTCTGCTGGTGCCCCAGAGATTCACTGTGGAAAGCAGAATTTAGCCCCGACTGCTCGGCGAAAAAATGAGTAGAAAAGCGCAGCGCTCAAGAAGGGTAAATTATAATGGCCCGTAGCTCCGTTGATACAAGGTGCTTCCCTTAAGGTGCTTCCCTTCCATTATGGTGTGAATTATTTGTTCCATTTGTAGCCTGAGCGCTAAGAAAACCTTTCAGGGACCCTTCAGTGGTGATATGTCTTCGTGCTTAGTGCAGAGATAAGCAAAAGTGATTGTTTAACAAAACATGCCGATTTGCGCTTTATCCTATGCAAGACAGCAAATCACATGCGACAGCAAGTTCAACTGCTTAATAACTAATCATATGCGATCCTCACGCTTTCTCTTCTTAATAGTATGACCGCTCACGTTAACCGCACCGCTTCATCACATGCTGAGATGTACAGTGGCCCATTAGAACATCCAGCGCTTTTTCGCTTTGACAGCTGCAGCACTCCGAGTACCAGCCATTCTGTCAAGCAGTTCCTGGTCTGCCAATGGTAGCACAACGCACATGAACACCTGGCCCGAGCGGGCGTCCGTGGGAAACATGCACACAGGAGAGAACATCTCTCCTGTATCCACAAATGCGCGTATCTTGGCGTACAGCTCTGGATAGCAGGCACTCAGGTCGACGCCTCTGATTTCCAGCTGTCTGGCGACGTGGTGCAGCCCTTGGAGGCGCTGCTTCTGGGGCGGCAGCAGGCCGTTGGAACCCGCCATCACCGGCGACGCTACTGGGAGGATAAGCGTTTGCACATCGTCTTCGGGAAGCGGCCCACTGAGCCGCAGTTTGACCGCCTTGACGACCATCTCGCGCGATATAGCTCCGGCCCCAGAGGGCGTGACGGCTTCGTACGTCACGCACACGGCGACCAAGAGGACAAACTTGCGCTGGGGATCGTACTCGTCGCACAGGGCGCGCACACGCGCATAGACGCGGGCTCCCATGTCGTGCGGCTGAAGGTCATCGCGAGCGACGTAGAACATCTGTCCACGCACGCCGGCGTCGCTCCAGCCACGCTCCAGGAACTGGGCTGCCCTCTGCGCGCCCTGAAAGACTAGTCGGATGACGCCGCGGCCGCGGGAGAGCAGGCCGCGCTGGGCACACACCGATAGGTGCTGCCGCGACACCTGGTCGAGCCGTATCTTCTGGAGCACCTCCTGGCACAAATTGGAGATGCGAGTGAGCGCGCAACGCTTTGCGTCGCGGTGCCGGTTGCGGCAAGCGCGGCTGCAGAAATAGCCGTAGCAGGTAGGACACGTGTGCACCCTTATCTTGCCCACACCTGTCTTTGGGAGAGGCTTCTGGCAGTCGTTCCACTGGCAGCGTAATGAGGCGGCAGAAGCGGCCGTGGCGGAAGGTTTGTCGCCGTCAGCCGCCGCAGCGGAGCGGGGACCGACGGTAGCGAACGATACGGACTCCTGGTCCGATGTGGTCGTTTCGGTGCCGTAGCCCTCGGTCGCCGTAGCACTCACGTAGAAGCCTGGCGGCGGAGGGTTCTCGGAATCCGAATCCCCGTCACCTGTTGCGTCGAATGATCTTCGTGCGTCGTCTGCGTGGCGTTGATCTCTGTCCGGAGCATCTAGAGGGCAGTTTCGGAAGGACGTGAGGAGGGAAAATAAGATCATGTTGTTAGGTGTCATCTAAAGAACTCGGCACCGTAAGCCGTGTATATATAAATGCATAAATCTAAGAAAACGCGCGTCATGTACCTGGACACTGTAGCATATGGTTTCCCTCGTTTTCGTTCATCTGATCATTCAATGCAAGAAAATGGAGAACGCTGCACTGACCTCAGTTGTACAGACCGCTTCATACCTGACAGACAAGGAGCAATTTCTACCAGTGGACAAAAATAATCGCATTATCATGAATTTGTAGCGTGCAGCTTGCTCCGTTATCCTTAACTATCCCAAGTTATGTATCCTTACGTTCCTATGGTACTTTTTCACGATCTTCTTGTGTATTTCTTCTTTTCGGGACAAACAAGTAAATGAAGCATAGCGGGCAAAACAATTATGGATACCTTTTCGAAAAAAAAACCTCGTTTTTCGCTTCTTAATTGCTTTCGCATTAAAATGAGTGAGTACAGGGCAGAAATACGATACTGCATTTGCTTCCCTGCTTGGCAGCCAACGATAATTAGAACTCGTAGTGGTTCTTGGCGATATCTGGCTTCGTTATATCGGAGACGTTGCTACAATAATTTTCTCCGGTCTTCAAGGTTCAACTTCATAATTAACAAATTTCTAAGAAATTAGACTGACGTTTTCACCGTAAATAGCACTTGCTTTCATTTTGCACCCTATGGAGATTTATTCTGCATGCACCTGCGCAGTGCGTGCTGATAGTCAGCCATGCATCAGAAAGCCCACATTTCAAAAGCCTTCTACACGTTGCCAAAACCATTAAGAATGATCACTTGTGCTTTCAGCTGACGAATCAGGGAACCAATGCAACCGGCAGATTGGTCATTTAACTACGAGGCAGTGAAATTTTACGCGTACGCTAGGCCGAAGAGGGCAGTTTAATTTAACGTTATTTCCTCTTTGCTATTTTTCTCTTGAAGTACTGCTTTAGGAACCGTTCTTCCAGCACAACAAAAATGAACGCGAGTGAGAAGCGACGCCCTCATCGCCACGCCCTGTGCTACATACAAGGGCAAAGCAGTGACGTCTACGTAATCGTATAAAGCTCATCGCGGTCGTCATGCGCTTGTGCATTTCACGCCATATATATCTTAAGAAGTAACAAAACTCAGTACTAAGGATTATTTTGTTCCTCTTATCACTGTCTGTTGCTTTCGAGCACTAGAAATTATTATCATTAACCGACAGTTCCACTACAGTTTCATTACTGTGGAACCCACGTGTGTATATCTGTATCTCACATTAACTTTTTCTTGAAATAATAAAAATTTGAATCCGACAAATAAGCACAGTCACATAATCACTACGGTGCGCAGGCGGCCCAGTGGTCGGAGAGCTCATCGTACCTTTGCTGTGCAGAAAACAGCGGAGAGGCACCTATGCACCTGCAAAGGTCTTGGGCAACTCGAAAGCGGAAGGTGATTTCCGCGCTAAAAGGACTGGCAACTACAAGGCCGGCGGCAATAAATCATGTTTAACACGGATCAAAAATTTCCGAGCCCAGCCCAGTACTAATCCTAATTTTCAAGCAACTCTCGTGAACCCATTTCTATAATTTACTAAAACTTCTACCAGAGGACAAAAACAGTTTAGTTTGCGTAAGTTCTCTTCTTTGCGTAAAATCGCATACATTGTCCTAACCGCACGGCCACTTGCGGAAATCGCACTGACATAGCACAACGTCTTGTATTGGCTAGTTTATCTCTTGCCGAATTAGCCGAAATTATTGCATACAGAGAACAACAGCTGCTTCTGTCTGACTACTGCCAGCCTTCAAAGCCAAAACACGTTCAGCCAAGCTAAGCAAAGCATCTGAGTGAAATGACGCTGCGATCGTGTGAGGCGGTCACAATTGGTTCAGCCCCGCTAAAAGCAGGCAGCAGGAAGCAAACGGACAGACATGTAGGACAGACAGTGGTGATGACGCTTGCACATGTTTCAGCAGGCACGTCAACGAAACGTTCCTCACGCATCTATGCGCCTTCTCCGATACCAGTCTAACGACACAAGTGTACGCACATTACGTAAAAAAAACTAAGTAATCAAATAAAGTAAAAGTACACCGAGAAACGAAACACGAAACGGCCCATAGAACTGTAGTACGTGTAACGACGTCAACTGCTGACAAGCCGTGTGCATTCGCGGGTGCGACAGAGTGCGCATGCCTGAATCGTGTGCTCAATGCACATAGAGAAGCAGTGTGTATATATAACATGCACACACGACGCGAAAGCAAGACCTCCAGACACTTTACTGGCCTTCCAGCAAACTACTACTCCTTTTAAGCACGCATTTCTTTCAGAGCTGTAGTGGGAACTCACAGTTGAACGGACACCGAATAGAAGCATTAAATCAATCAATTCGCACTGGTAAAGCATTCTTTCATACTTCTACTGCATCATTTTGGCAGAAAGTGGTTCATCACTACAGCAGAAAAAGAAAAGTGAGCTTAACTTTTCTTTCTTGAATTTTCTGGCCATACTCCTCCACCAATGACGTCACAAATAAGAAAGTATCTTTTTTTTAGTTAGCGCCGGAAGGTGTTTCTGAAACTTACGGTCGATTTTGAATGCTGTGTAATTCATTTGGGCTGTCGAAATCCATGATGCAGTAGGAAACTGGCGCGGGAAGTTCAAGTCGCCACCGTTCATTAATTCTTGCATGTTGTATGGAATTACATATGCTTTTTCAAAAGCGTGATTTATTAATCAAGCCGAGCTTAATGCTTCCTATTACCTCTATTTTATAAAGTTCCCAATAAGTCAGGTGCGCATTCGTAAGCAAAAAATATTGGCCTGCGCGATCGCATAGTACTGCCCCTTGCAAAAATATCATATATGGCGATATCAGGAATTGGGCACATCCGGCTCTATATGGCCCGTCGCCGTATGTGGCCCTATTTGCCCAAATCGTGATGGGCACATATACGGCAATAAAAAGCCTGCACGAGGAATGTCATGTATGAGTCTGACATGAATTGGGCAAATATGGTCGTATACGGACGCATGCCATATATAGCAGAAATGCATATATGCATGGCCATATACACATATTTGGTTATATATGGCAGTTGTACGTATGTGGCCGTATTTGTCCAGTTCATGTCAGGCTCATGCATGACATTCCTCGTGCAGGCTTTTTATTGCCGTATATGTCCACATCACAATTTGGGCAAATAGGGCCACATACGGTGACGGGCCATATATAGCCGGATATGGCCAATTCCTGATATCGCCATATATGGCATTTTTGTAAAGGGCCGTCCTGTAGGATGCACTGTTAGCGCAACGACATCCTCGCAAAGGGGGAATCAAGAAAAAAAAAAGGTCAATGGGTTTCTTTGCTCCGTCGAACAGATGTAACCGCTTCCTTCTCGGGTATTCAAGGGCAAGGCGCGCGCTCCCGTGACACGTGCACGCTCTTCAGTGCACGTTTGGCAAACGAAGACGTCAACATACCTGAGCCTTATGAATCCCTTGGGTTTTCAAGCGAAGAAAGAGGGAAACAACGAAAGAAGAGAAATGGAAAGTAGGAAACAAGGACAGACGGAAGGACAGAAAGGAAGGAGGGAACGAAAGAAAGAGAAAGAGGAAAGGGACGATAGCAAGCAAGAAACGGAGAAAGAAATAAAGGAAAGTAATTTAACACAGGCAGACAGACAGACAGAAATTAATTAATCAATTAATTATGCAAGTGGCAGCCACACGCCAGCTCCAGTTTGCCAGATATGGGGAAGGGCCTCCTAAATTTTTATATTCTGCATTTCTAAAGTTATAAGAGGTAACTTTTTTTTTTCTATACGATCCAGAAGCGCAGGAGTGCACTTGCTTCTTTATAGGGTTCCTGCAACACTTCTCTAATGGCGCTTTTCACTGGCAGATTCCGAGCACGTTTTTTTGCTCCGCGGCGGCTAATCCGCGTTTCACTTGTCAAGCGGGAGCGGGTTGGCGCGTTTCACCGGTCGTTTCGGACCAACTTGCTCCGCGTGGGATCGCTCTCGCTTGCTCCAGCGACGAGGCATGGATTCAGACAGATTCGGGAGGAAGCGGGTCGCGTATTCGCGTCACTTCCGTCTTGTCTGTCAAAATTGAAGTGTTCGCTGAAGCCGCGAAGCTAGAGTGGACCTGAAAGTGGAACTCGCGTTTAGAGACGACAGCAGTACAAGCAGTAGCTCTTGCGGCTCAGGCGACAGCGACTACGATGCGCTGTACGTATAGCACCGTACGTGTGGACGTCGCGCCGCTGGCCACCGCTTGGTTCTCCCCGCCGCTCGGATAGCTCGATGTATTTGCCGGTATCGCCAGTATAAAATATTGACTGCGATTTCTTTCTGAAACGAAATAGTATACAATTAAGTCAAGTTATGTTTCAAGTGGCCCATATCTAGAAAGCAGCGCCCGTTCTCAAGCTACTCAAGTGATCGGAAGCCACGGTACGAAAAAACCACTAAAAAATAACAGGTTCTAAATGTGTAGAATGCGTTGTATGTTGCCTACCGCTGTCATGTGGTCGTGGCTATCTTGGGAAAACCTGCTGTTGTCTTAATGAGAGCTTAAGTGAGCGCAGTAATAATGTCAAGAACGTGGCTGGGCTGTTTTTTTTTTTTTTTTTTAGCGATGCATTGTAAGAAATGTGGTTGTGTCCCGTTGTTTAATACGTGCAGAAGTGCGCGACGAACCGGAAATTAGCTGACAAGGGAGATCATCGAAGCACAAGAGATCGAAAAGATGGGTTAACGGTGCGTGATCAGGCCGTCAGTTGCTTTAACGAGAAAAGAATTTGATTATCTGGGTGTGACAACACCGCTTTTAAACCACTGTGTCAACTGTTGGTAACTTCAGACTTCTGGGCACTGAATGTGGTCAGATTAAGTGATGGTATAAGTAGCGACAGTGTCGTAACAAAAGCGTAATTAATTAATCAAGCCGAGCTTAATGCTTCCAATTGCCGCTATTTTATAGTTTCCGATAAGCCAGGTATGCATTTGGAAGCACAAAATATTGGATGCGCGATCGTGTAGTACTGCCTTTCTGTATGATGCGCCGTCTGCAAGCAAGTAGCGTCTACGCCTACGTCTGTGTGTACACTCTTAGCGCGGTAACCTTTAGTTTATTTTATAGGTACACAAAAATATGAAAATATGCTCCTTTACTATAGGTTAAAGTGCTTTAAACTTTAGTAAAGGAGCATATTTTCATATTTTTGTGTACCTATAAAATAAACTAAAGGTTACCGTGCTAAGAGTGTATTCGTGCCTCTCTTGTCCGTGTGTTCCGTGCGCTACTACGTTTCTACTAAAATGATTTGCCAACACGCCCAAACCGCCACGTTGCTGGATGAAAACTAAACAGCGGCACCGGCCGCTTCACTGAAGCAGCTCGCTTCGTTTCCGTTGTTGTGCTTCACATCTATGCTTAGAGAAAACTGATCGTATATGTTATCGCATTACATGTGGGTACGAACGTTAATTGTGTTTGCAAAAGTGGGCGCTTTGTGGCGAGTTCGCAGTTTATTGCGAACGCTGTTATAGAGCAGGGCAGTGCAAATTGTTTCTTTTCTACTTGATGACGAGGATCCTGGCCGCGGCGGCTGAATTTAGATGGAGGCGAAATGTTGAGACTCGTGTACGGTGCGACGTCAGTGCACGTTAAAGAACCCCAGGTGGTCAAAATTTCCGGAGCCTTCCACTGCGGCGTCTCTGATAATGATATCGTGCTTCTGGTACGTAAAGCCCCAGAAATCAATATTTGTTGACGAGGACGCAAACTCTTACGAGCGCGTATGCCGAGGCGCTGGATGCGGCCGAACCTACGTTCTCATCGCTCCTCGCCCTATCCGTCGTACGCCGCATGCCGGAGCTCACGCCACCGGACGCAAAATCGTACCGTGTGTTTACTGAGCACCAAAGCATGAGCACAGAACGCGTCAGTTGAACGTAAGCAAGATTCTGAGAATGCCGCAGTCAAAATGTGCCCGCTGAAGGCGACTTTGTTGCCACAGGATTGTACAGAGCGGAAGTCGGGCAAAGGTTCCGGCATCGGTTCGTGTGGAGTGCTGACGGACTTCCTATATACTTCCTCTCGGAGCGTTTTCGCTTTCATCTGGCAGGCTGGGATTCGTTAAATCCGGGCGCTCGCTCCGAGATTTCCGTGGCTACTCCAGATCTGCCAGTGACAAACGTCATAAGTAATCCTCGAATGACATCACCAAAGGAGTTGGCTTACGAATGGCTTGCCACAATTTTTTTTTTTTCCAAAGCCGTTTGGTATTAGCGGAGTTGCACCGTCAAGTTTGAGGGGAGTTCCACCGTGCAAGCGCATTCACTCTCATTTCTTCAAGACGCGCGCTTTGAAAGCTGCACAGAGGGAGGTGGAAAGGGGGTAAGAAGCTGCGCCACTGCGCGCCATGACATGAGCTTTTTTTTTTTTTTTTTTTTAACGCGTTCGCTCTTCCACTGTGACGATACGGGTGCCGCCAGAGTCACTGCGGGCTACGAGGCGGCGCCCCACCGCGACCGCGATAATTGCGTCCGCGAATCGGCCAATCGTTATTATTCCACCTCTGACGTAGCCCGTGCCACACCAGTGACGCGACAAGTTGAAAGAAGCGCAAGAGCAGGCGTTTTCGAGCTGTGTTTTGAAACTAAATTGCAGCAAATTTTCCTGGTGGAGGTGCAGTGCGATAAAAAGTTGTAGGACGCTTTTAGCACTGGGCTTTTACTTTGCAGTGTATGCAGGCAATGCTGTTTTATCTTTCAACGCGGCGCGCTGGCAGTTCATCTGCCCACAAGAAATTTAGCAGCAACTGCAAATAGCGCGTGCTCCAAGCACTGTTATTTCGCTTTCCGACGCTGCGCGCACAACTGAATTTCGTTGCAGCAAATTTGTTTCCATGTGGTGCATTTACATTAGAGGTGTGCGAATATTCGAAGTTTCGAATACGAATACAGCACTTTTCCTTATTCGGAGCATATTCGATAAAGAAACGATGCATGTGAATATTTCCCAATATTATGGCGCAATTGCGGCAAATATTCGGGTAGCTTTACATATGTTCTACTGACAAGTGCTGGGCATTATTCTTGAGTAGAACGTCGTAATACTACGTCTGTGCGAGTATTTGAACGAATATCATCGCATTCGAGTTCGTTTCTGCGCGAATTTACGATATCCTGGATTCAGAAGTGCTGGAAACGCATAGCCGTATTTCTCGCGCCTGTAAAAGAGGCTTCGCTGCAGCGCGCTGTCGCTTTGCCGTGAAACATTAATTACAGAAATAAAATGTGCAGTGCCATGCAGCCACACCTAACGGTGAAGTATGCTAACTGTACACCTCAGCCACCAACCGAAATGCAGCCCCAGCGGCCGGGATTCGATCCCGCGACCCTCGGATAAGCGCACCAGAGCTACTAGACCGCCGTGGCGGGCTCACTACAACTCAAATACTACTGGTATATTCCTATACTCTCCGAACCAAAAAAGAAAAAAAAAGCGACACACAAGCGTAGTCTTCTAGTTCTCCTCTTGTGGGCTGTTAGCCCTTGAAAGGAGCACATTTTACTGCATGTAGAGCCTAAGCATAAGAAATATTTATAGAATAAGAACCTAAGATACGTTATCAAGTGATTCTCTGTGGTGACCTACACGTTTTAAGCGCACAATTAAAGGATCCCTTCTTACAAAGAACAAGTTTAAACTCTTAGGTCTCATTCTGCAGACACCTGGTGACTGTAAGAATTATGTGTCAAATTATCCAACCCCGTCGACTATTCGCATACCCCTAGTTAATACGTGCCCATTTTAAACATACTGCGCTCAAAATGTAATTGTAGGAAATGTGCTTGCTGCTATGTTGGCTTGTCTTAAAACTACTTGTTATTGTCGCGTGAATGTGCCACTCAGTAACGTTACCTAGACAATATCTTAACCTTTCGAAATGCAAAATATTACGTGAAAGCATTATATTGCATCCTACCCCAGCTATTTCCAAGAAGGTATTTCCCTCTTTCAAATGTGTTGACACGGTTCCAGCCAGCACTTACCTTCTAAAGATGTCGAGCAGTTAATTTTCTTGGAATTATAACATTTAATGAGTGTACCACCAGTCTTTTCAAGCTGCTGAAATCCAGCGAAATGCAGTTTCATTCATTTGGTTTACAAGGGTAACAAAAGTTATTCTTTCTTCCTGTTTTGTAACTTTTTTTAATCATGCGTATACATTCAGTATTCGATTCGACATTCGAAGGCAGTTTTTTGTCGTATTCGTATTTGATTCGTGTTCAAAAATGCCGATATTCGCACACCTCCTTATTTTATATCCATGCAAAACGATTTCCTCGACCATCGCTAATTTCTGGAAATGTACATAGAAGCAATCAAATTTCATCCGTCTGTTTGTTCACTTGTCATGATTTAATGATGGTTTCACGCCTCACGCAAACGTGGCTGTACATCCCATTCTGACGTAACTTGCTCGTTTTAATGTTTGTCTGTTTGCCTGTAAAAGTTATAATTCCGCAATGGAATATGCAAGTTTCGAACTTCCGGTGATTGAGAAAATGACTTAAGAGGACTGCTGTCTCAGCTCTGAATCTACTACACTGCACAAGCGATTGCACTTTCCTGAGAGGCCTGCTAAGCACGTAAACTTGCCTTCCTCAACCGCCGACTTGCCTGAGGCTATTTTCCATTAATCAGCTATGGCGTTGGAACGCACAGTGCGGCTATTTGCGCTGTTTTACCATTGAATTCAGTAAGAACGATTGACACGCAAGGTGATCGTCATGCATGCATTCTTCAGCCTTCAAAAAAAAACAAAAAAAAACAAAAAAAATCACTGCGACTCAACGCCGGAAGCCAGAGGCGCAGCGCTAAGAAGTGCTGCCATGGCCCTGGATATCGTATACAGCCATACCAGCACATTTGAAGTTTTTGAACAGCTTCGCTAGCCGAAGATTCTCGAGTTGCAAATAACAACACATTCGCTGGAAAGAAGCAGCTTTGCTGGAAAGCTTCACTGAAGCGTTAAGAGGTCGAGCGTATGCTGTGAACAACAGAAGCCGACACGCGCCACAAGCACAGCGGACACCGATAATGCAGAGGGAGTATATTTACAGAACGGTGCTTTCTTAGACGGAACGAAACTCGACTTGCACACCGATGACAGCGTGGGGTCGCACGTGGTGGTGGAAGTGGTGGTGGTTGCGGTGCGACGAAAACGCAAGCGGCGTGTTTCAACACAGGGGGGGAGAACATAAAACAAAGGAAAAAATAAGGAACGGGCAACACTTACTCTCCGGAACAAATCATCGGAACGGAGACTTGAGCATGTGCAAAGCGAAGTCACTGAGTCTGGTCAGTTTCGCTGACAGCCAGAAAGAGAGGAGATTCCACATTAGCAAAAACTGGGAACAGTCAGATGCCCTGCGAAAGCTTGCCATGTGCGAGTTGTCGCGCACACAGCACACACACACACACACACCAACAGCAGTCACACCGCGTCCTCCTTCGTATACACAAACGTAACGAAAAGGCTTCAAAAGGCGTTTCCTGAAGAGCATTGCGCTGAATGCGGTATGTACACACATGCAGGCACACGTTCTGCTCCCAATAACACACTATGTAAAAAACACGTAGTGCGCCTTGCGCAATCTGCATTCAAGCCATATACTGATTCTTTCGAGGCAGAGTTCTTGCATAAATCTGGAAATCACACTGACCTTCGGTAACATAGCAGTTGCTCAGGGACCAAGCTCACGTCCCACGTGAGAATTACGTTAACAAAACATCGCAAGCGACGTGTCAAATCTTGCGATCCCAGTCAACTAACGTGCGATATAAACGACGCTGTATACAAAGAAGCCGTTCAGCATGGATATCTCTACCAAAAGCTCACACACTCAGTACGAACGACAGCTGGCCTTTCGGTGGCTTACCTTCCCAGGGTCGCGTCACCTAAAAAATCAGAAACTTTGACTCTATAGCACTTTCAGGACGTCGCGACACCCTAATTACGCGACATATCGCAAGCCGGGCAACCTGACTGAATGGCACTGCATCTGATCTACCTCTCCGTCAGCGTACAAAATACGCGCATGGCCATGGCACGGTGCAAACAGACGCCCCCATCGCGTGTGCTCACCTTCTTTCGCTGCCGGGTCCGGAGACCGGTCGAGCGACGACGAGCCGCTGGAGAGGGGCACGGTGATCTTGACGTCCCCGGCCGATGCCCAGGCCGTTTGGTGGGCCAGTGGTGCGGCCTCGGCAGTGGCCGTAGCAGAGCCCATCCAGCGGTTGTTCTCGTGCTTCAGGATGGAGATGGGCGTGGCGGGACGCGCCATGCCCTCGCTACAGCGCCGACCGTACGGGGGGCCCGCGTCAGGCAGCAGGCCGACGCTGCCCTTGGAAGGGGACAGCGCGAACGCTGCACGACCGAAAGCCAGTTTAAATGACGAAATGCGTGGCTTGAAAACAAATGTGGGCTTCCATACTTGTATGTGTCGTTACGCGGAGCGAAGCATCTTGGCACGAAAGCGCACTCTACCGAGTTGGCGTGTCTATTGTTTGAAATCACTCGATACTTGCATGAACTCTTATGAGTGTTTTAATTCTCAGGGCCCTCGACATGCGGGTTTCGCGTAATATTGGGAAGACGCTCTCGTGCAACGTAGAAACAAAGCGACGTCGTTATGCGGAGTGTTCACAGCGGTTCGTTCAAGGCTAACAAAGAACGCGACCGGGCATTGAGATAATTTAACTTTTTCATACACGCACGGCGGCATGGGTACTCTATGTGGCAAAACACACGAAGAATACGTCTACCAGAAGCGACACATACTAAGTGCCAACGAAGCAGGTTATCCACAACAGTGGTTTAGGGACGTTAAACCCCAGAAAACAAGCACTTAGGTTATCCACGACACCATCGAAGTATTGCATGAAATATACAGCCTCCGTGATGGCTCGAAGGGACGAGTAGAGCCTTGGAGGCTGTGCGTGGAAGATAAAGAGCAGCACGATCCCTCGAAAGACTGGAATTGTGGTAGCAATGAAGCGGATCAGTGACTTCCCTCGTAAGCAACCCTCTGTTCTTCCCGAAAGGAGACCCTTAAGACGAGTTCGAGCCACGAGAGCCGGCGCACACAGCGCTCAGTGCAGCATTTAGCCGAGGGCCACCATCCCCGAGATTGAGGTCAGTGCACATTACGTGCGAACTGAGCGTGAGTTGTTTTTTGGAGACGCAGCTAGATTCCCACGATCCGTGGGATCTTTCTTTCTCTTTCTTTCTTTATTAGTTTATTAAGAACAATCACTGAAACTGTCCAAGGAGACACGGCTAAAGGCAAACATTGCCTGACTGGGCCGTGCCACCCATACAGCAGCAGCAGCAGAAAGACATTTACGAGCATAAAAGCCTACATGAAAATCAAACACTACACTTGTTTACATAGACAAGATGTACAATTCATCAAAATAAATACAATAAACGAAAAGAGACAGAAAGGTCAATGTTATACAGTTTGACTGGTATTTAGCACTAAAAAAAGGTAGAACAAGTAGAACACAAATATAACAAAAAATGCACGTATAACTATCGAGCAAAAAAAAAAAAGAATGAAAGGCAACCAAGAACAACCTGATAGGGCTTACGAGTCACATGCGAAAAAAAAGGAAAGAAAAACCAAAACAATACATAACATTGATGCGGAATCATAGTCTTCATTAATTAACTTTAGTTAGTCCTCTGAAAATAATAATTCTTTTATCGTTTTTTGAAATGCTTGCTTCCTAATTCCGGAATAGAGGTGATCTGTGGTTAAGGCATAGTCATTGAGGAGGTTAGGAATTTTCACAGCAAGTTCTTGTTCCCCATTATTTGTTCTACTATGTGGTATAGGTACAAAACTATTTCTGAAATTACAGCCTGTCGTTTTTACACTGTATTTACTCTGGAAGGAATGTTTGTCAGACTGAAATTGCCGCATAATTTCAAGGAATAGCTTATAGGTATGGAGTTTGGACACCTTTAATATTTTATTTTTGGAATAGTACGTTTTGGTGCTGACCATACGTCCTAAGTTTTCTATTGCACGTAGCGCGCGGTTTTGAAGTATTTGAAGTGATCCTAAATTATACTGTGTAGTAGTCGACCAAACTAGAAGACAGTATGTTAAACGGGAATGTATTAGTGCGTTATAAATATGGTGCTTCACGCTTGTTGGTAGCAAATATCGCAGCCTGTTTAACGCACCCACAGCGCGGGCAATACTACTTTTGAGAGAGTCTACATGTCGTGACCAGGACATATTTTCATGGAATATAACTCCCAGGAATCGCTGTGCTTGACTGTTGAATATTTACTTTTTGAAATTGCAGCTGAGGATGAGAAGTCATGTTCGTTCCTTTTGATTTAAAGCGCAGGTATTTTGTTTTACTTACGTTTAATTGAAGTCTATTTGCATTAAGTCACATATCTAGTCTTTGTAGCCAGGTGTTGGCTTGTTCAAAAATATTGTGCAATTCCCTTCCTGAGAAGAACTGATTTTTTTCTATGGAATTATTGCTGATTGACATAACCTAACCGATAATAATTTAACAGAATATTCACTGTATTTGTTCGAACAGTACTTACTGCAGTGCTTTAGTAATGTTGATTATAACTTTCCGCTTTTTTTTTTTTGTCATTTGAGGTTGCAAAATTTGTGCTAACGGTACGCCGGAATTTCCTCTAAAATGGGTAGTGCTCTTTTTTTTTTTTTCGTCGTTTTTTTGTGAGTGTGCTTGTTCCAGATCTCGCGTTTTACGTGTGCTTTTCGCGTTTTAATTAATTCATTCATAAAAATTCCACCGCCGCGGCTGGGTTCGAAACCACGTCTTACGGGTCAGCAGCCGAGGCGCAAGACGCGCGTTCGAGCAACATATTCACGTGTGTGGTGCACGATACTACGAGCACCATACAGCGAATATGGTGCCATAGTACCGCGTACAAGCGCATGAATGCGAATGTGGAGAGGTAGACGTGAGAAACAGAGAAATGCACCTGTGGAAGCAATCGGCTTTCTTACCAGCTTATACAGACACGATGAACCTTAGTGCTGTTCCAGAGAACAGCGCTATATAAGTGCTCGAGTTCACGCTTTATTGTCTTGCATATGCGCATAAAATAACAATCAGGAAGAAAGAAAGAATCACTCTAGTTCATATAGGGCAGATTGGGACTCAAGGGTTGTACCTCAGTCCTATACAGCTATAGCATACTCACAGACGTGACGTATGTCTGGGGATACGGGGCTGGCAGGAGGCTTCGATGGCGTGCCGAGGCGCGATTGGGACGGCGACGAATCGGCCAGCGCCAGAAGCGACGACAGTACGTCCTCCAGGGTGACGTCTCCCTGGCAACTGGGACGCTTCTCCGCCGCTGCGAGTGTAAAAAGGGGAACGGTAGGTGTGCAGGCGGGCGGCAAATACAGTGCATTATGCGGGTTTCTTTACACCTTGTTTTTACACGCATGTCGGGGTGCGAACAATAAAGCAGTCAGTGCTACGTAAGATGTAACTTATGCGCGTACCTTCACGTCGTCGAACGGCTGCTTTGTTTTGTACCAAGTTTATTATCTCTCTCTGCTCGGATAAGCATAAATAAACATCATGGAGAAGGCTTACGAAGGCTGTTCAGAATAACCTCGACAGTTATGGTCGCGCTGCACAACCGTACAATCTTTATTATTATTATTATTATTATTATTATTATTATTATTATTATTATTATTATTATTATTATTATTATTATTATTATTATTATTATTATATGAAGGTGCTGGTGCTTTTGCATGCTGCGCTGCAGCATGCAACATGTTTGCCCTGAACTTGCAGCTTGACCGCATGGCTTCTGCACGGTCCCAGCTGAAATGAGTTTACTTCTAACAGGCAGTTCTGGCACGAAGAATTTTACCGACTGAATTCTGTCAGGAATCGCCACTGCTACCCGCCACAAGCACACAACGAAAAAAATGATTTATATCATTCTACAAGATACGCAAAACCAAACAAAAAACGTTTTTAAAACGAGAGGACGAAGCGGGTGCTAGGACGATCCTCAATGCCCGCATAGAAAGAGTAATATATGATCGTCTCATGTGGATTCCGTCAAACTAACAGAGTGATGAAAGCGTGGTCGCTTAGCAACAGAGTAACAGCTGATGTGGCGAATTCGGCTTGACGCCAGCGTATGCGTGCCCCAGCTCATCGGCAAGACCACTGGATTGTGACGGTACGCCGCACACTCCTCCGTTGCTTCCCATCCGCCGAGGTGCTGCTCCGAACACCGAATACGCCCAGCCGATGAGAAAGTAAGGCCTTCACGGTTGTAAAGTCTCCCACAGTTTTATTGTTCTCCTTTTGACTAGCAGTACTTTATTAACTGCTCGTTTATTGCCGTATGTGGCCGCCACAGACAATTATTAGATAATTGTGACATACTGACACGTTTGCTACGTCATGCCCACTTCAATGTGCTTTTGGCTGCTCAAGATCCGCTAGGTACACGTCCAGCCATATCAGGAGACTTCCATGGGTGAGTTGCGATATTTGGAATAAAAACGTTGCCTTGAAAATCACGCAAGCGTCATGTGTCTCATCTTACAGGTGCCCCCGCACTGGCAGCCTCATTTCTTCAAAAAGGAGAATCGTTCTGTCTGTGAAGCATGCCCCATTCGAAAAGTGTATAACAGAAAGCACTTTACCCCCTCAAAAGCTCAGGATAATTCACCCAGACACGAAAATCTCACTATTTCGACGTGTATCCACGGAAGACTGCATTTAAAAGCCGCGCTCACCATTCCGTTTGAGCTGGATTCCCAGACACCAAAGAGATGGCGCCACAGACGCGTTGACGGCCTGCAGACGGAGTCGCTTGCCTGCGTTCGGTCGGTGAGCCAACGTCAGCCGAATCCACAGACGCTCGATCAAAATGGCGGCTCCCACAAGTAAAACCGGCGGAGTGCTCGTGCAGTATGTGGTGGTTCGAAGCGATCTGCTGACGGAACTTTCGTGGCCCTTCGGTGCCGTCATAGCGCAGGCGTGCCACGCTTGCACCGCGGTGCTGCACCTCTTCAGAAACGACCCGAACACCATCGCTTACACGGAAAATCTGGACGGCATGCACAAGGTGGTGCTAGCGGCCCCAACGGACTCCAAGCTGATCGCCCTGTCTGAAGCGCTGCAAGCTGCCAACATCGATCACAAACTGTGGACCGAGCAGCCAGAGAACATTCCCACTTGCCTTGCGACCAAACCGTATGCCAAAGCCGACGTTCAGAGCTTCTTCAAGGAGTTGAAACTGTTCAAGTAGCGAAGAGAGTGCTGTTACGTGGCAACAGTGTAGTTACAAACACCCGCCAGCCGCCCTGTGATATGCGGAGTTGCGAAAAATATTTTGCAATACAGTCTTGTGCGTCTAGCGACAGTGCAGTCTTTTTATTCTGCCTGCATTCTCACGACCATGCGGTTTCTTGTGAATTACTGCGACTTAAAGGTGTGGTGCGTGAAGTGATCATTGCTGCCTGGTTTGTTTATTGTTGCTGTTTTTTTTTTTTTTTAGTACTGATCAACCAAAAGAGAAACAAAGATGGTTATTGCGATCCTGTCTAACTTCGTCTGCGGGTAAAAAGAAAGGGAAAAAGAACAAGAGAGAGAGAGATAATACGTACGTGAAATTTTCACATTTCAAAAAAGGAGAACGATTGAAAACATAACCGTGCTCCAGGCGTTTAAAAAGGGAGGCGGCGCAACTGTTATGCGGGGAGCTACGCTTCCAGGAACAGCGTTGTTGTTCAGAGAAAAATGGAAGAGGAGAACGTTCAGTCTGGGGTGGGCGTATGCGCTTCGGGCTACGGCCGCTGGGCGCCCGGAAGGGCACCCGGCCACTGGCGCCGCGGGGTCAGCGTGCGTGCGCCTGCGTCCACTCGGTGTCGCGCCCGACGTCGTCGCAATCGATATGCCGACCCCGGGTGCGGCAGACGATGCTCTTTTTTTCCCGGTCACTGGCATTTCGCTGTGCGTAGGTGCGCTGCCCTTTCGGACGAGGTGACCGGCGCAGTCATCGCCATAATACTTGCGCATGTCCCTGTCATGCTTGCCATTTGTTCACTTATTGTCAAATTGACGCCATGCTCAACCCAATACTCAAGCATGAAGTTTTCAGCCGATGAACTTTTGCAAGCCCGAAGGGGCGCTTTATTTTTTTTTCTTCGTTTTTATTCTGGCGTTCACATCAAGCGCCTTATCATGTATGACGCGCCACATTAAGGTGGACGGTGCGCGCAGAGCAGTCACTTCAAGATTTACCCTGCTTCCATTACATGCTGAAGCAGTCGACACGACCCAACATGTCGGCAAACGTTTATATTTCTGACTCTTATTACTAATATTTATTAATTTTTTTTTCAAGAGCGGAATGCGGCATGCTGCTTCCGTTCTTGACCGGTGCTACCTCCTCCCCCGTGATTCATCTCGTAAGCACATGCTTCGCCATTCGCGCTGGAGGACCTCAATGGCATCGTTTCCATTATGGCTGGTCGTGCCGCACTTTCGTTCATACGAGGAATCTATACTTTCTCGGCTTCCAGGCGATCTTCGGCGTAGCGGTGGTTTAAGGTAAACGAAGTACGTCAATCTCTGCGACCTATGAGGGAGCACTCCGCGGAGTCATGTTCGGCATGACGAACTTTCTCTCCTAGTCGACGCGCCGTGTTTGCCATATTTCCTTTCGTGCCCGCGCGAAGTCTCCCGATAAAAGTGCGTACAGCGCGAAGCGGACCGCTGGCGAAGCTCCCTGCAGCAGGAAGCCACGCGCAGCCGGTAGAGAGCGTTCAGAGGCATCTCTCCGCATGCAGCAGACTAGGGAGGCGAGAAATGAAGTGACGAAGAGAACAAGGGAACTCGTCGTCGTCATCGCCTGCGAAGCGTGCTTCCACTTCTTGCTTTCCGGGCTGTTAGCTTTCCCCCGTCTTGTGCACGTTTTCGTCGTGCTTTCTGCGGGCGTTTTATTTCCCCCTTTCTGTCCTTTGTGTTACATTACTTTCGTGGCGCTACCGGTTCGAGCACGTCTACATCTCGAAGAAAGCGAGAAACCACGTCACTTCTAACCCTTCTCCCGGCTGTCTCCCCGCGGCCGCTGCACTGTTTGCTGCGCGCTTCTTTTGGTACATACGATTGCGCATCGCCGGTCTCCCGTACGCGCATCTCAGTTCCCGAGTGTCTCAGCGAATTCTCGGGGGACTGCAGCTACACCAGACAAACGAAGCCGGGAACTATGCCTATTTTGGTAATGGTCCCCCAAAACCACCGCGCATTGTCCACGCTTCGAGTAGAAAACTTTTCAAGCATCCATCTAGTTACGATCGATGCGACGAGCGCCTGGTTGCGTGAGCATATAGCTCGTATAGCAGCGGCGCAACGACGGATGGAAGGGGAGAGATGGAAGCACCATTCCTACGACAGGAGATTGCCCACAACACCGCGCACCAGGTTAGCGTATACCTTCCTCCTTAGTAGGAAAACTGGTGGGTGTGCGGTAGCACTGGGAATCGAACCCAGTACCTATACCGCACTGACGACAGTACGCTCTGGCTCTAACCACCAGGCCACCGCTGGGGGCTGCGAAAGCATAGGGGAACTTATTAAAATTACTAATTATGATATTGTGATTTGGGGGTTAGTAGATAGGACTTAAAGTGGACGAAAAGACAAATCTGCCTTCGGTGGGAACCGAACCGACGATCTTCAGATAGCGCGTCCGACGCTCTACGTCCACTTTAATTCCTTTCTACTTAACCACGAAACAAAATTACAATATCATAATTAATGAACAGATTGCTAAAAACGATGTAGAACAATGTAGAACAGGGAATGTCGCAGGCTCCTGGGACATTCCCTGTTGTACATACATCGTTTTTAGCGATCTGTTCATCGATTCAAGCCTCCGTCTTCCCCTGAGCTTCTCTTCTAGTTTGAATATCATAATTACGAATTTGAGTAACTTCCCCTATGCTTTCCTAGGCTTCCATTCTTGCAAGATGGCGAGCCGCTGATTTCTATCAGCCGGTAATAAACAAGGATGAGACGCATCGGACACGAATACGGAATCAGTTTCATCTCCATCAAACATCGTCGAGTAGTTAAACGATAAATGTCGGCTATATGCCCATGTCGACGTGCTTGATGAACGTTACGGCTTCACGACAGCACAAATCAGCCAAGTCGAACAATGAACACGTTTTTCACCGCGTGCGCGCACCGCGGCTCTTAACAATGTGAAGCATAGCCTCGTGATCCCGCAGGGCGAAGAGCAGCATTCCTAAAGCGATTTCGCCAGGGCTTTCGCGGCCCTGGGCAAGCTTTTCCATGGGCTTTCTCTCTCTCTCTCTCTCTCTCTCTCTCTCTCTCTCTCTCTCTCTCTCTCTCTCTCTCTCTCTCTCTCTCTCTCTCTCTCTCTTTATTATTTTGACACCTAAAGACCATTCTATACGTACGGAAGCGGTGGTCGCTATTAAATAACGACAATAATAATTAGTGGGGTTTTGCGCCCCAAAACCTCGATACGATTATGGGAGATGCCGCAGTGGAGGACATCGGAATGCAGCCACCGTGGTCGGGATTCGATCCCGCGATCCGAAGATAGCGGTATCGAATGCCTTCAGCCGAGTACCACTATAGGCCACCGCGTCGGGACAGGTCGCTATTAAAGACGGTTTGCCAAGACTAATTGTAGACTGTGTACATCTACGCTGCCGTATACGCGAATGCTCGAAGCGGGCTCTTTCTTATACCGTTGCGCAGCGCATCAATTCACTGTCACCGCTGCATGCTGGCCGGTTGCTGAGTGCATTACACACACGGCCCACGCACAGATCCACGCACATCAAAAGTGATTGATCGCGCAGCAGGGATGCATATGCAACGAGCTGGGAATTGCTCGTCGCTCACGGCGGGCTGCTCTGAATAACATCATCTCTCAGTATACGGCTACGCATGCAGCCCGCTCTGCATTCTGAGGATTTCCGGCTGAGGGCTCCCGCGCTCCTCCGCGATCGTTTTCTGCGGTGATAGCTGTACGAGCGTTCGCGTCGTCATGCAGTTTCCTAGACGTTTCAAGCGTGTATCTATACAGGACTGCATGGGCTGCAAGGCAGTGAGTGCCAGCATGTCGCAGTTGGCGTGCGCAGCTCACAACTTTGACAGATAGGTCAGTGCGTGCGTATTCGTGCAGCCGCAGCAAACCTCATCTCACTGAGATTCCCGGGGAGAGGAAGAGGCTGTTTCACCAATGTATAACGCTATACCTTTGCAATAAGGTGCAGCTGCGTGACGCTAGATTGAGAGGCCTCGCTTGCGTAAGCCGATCGCAAATGTATGCGGTGCACGAATAGTTAGTTAGCCCTGGCTTGGCAACGCCCTGTAAGGACAGCGTTCTTGCATGCCGCCGATGTAACCAGTCGTCCATAATGTAAGATACCCATTCCACGTCGTGGAACAACTGGTTTGAAGGCCTAGGCCAACGCGATGCCGGTGTCCTCGGTATGGTGAATCTACTTTAGAGATGATTACGTGCCGTTGATGAATGCGAAGATGGTTATGACAGTGAACGAAATTATGGGCGGAAAGAGTAATAACGCGTTGGAAGGGCGAGGGAAATATAAATATCAGCGCTTGTAATGCATATGCGGAGTAAAAGCAACACGCTAAACAATAACACGCAATCATTTCGTGTTCTCGCACGGATATATAGCCCGATGCAAGCGGACAGAGATGGGCGTATCTGTGCGGCGTATTCATGACTTCCCTTCCGTATTAGCCTCTCCCAACGGTCACGTGAGCGATCGACCTTGAGGCGGCGCGTTCATATACATATGTGGCAGAACAACACAAAAAGGCATGCCGGAAACAGCAGACGATCGTGGGAACATGCATAGCGCCGAAATAGCGTGATGCTCGCACATCATCCGCTTGGCATGTTCCGTTACCCCCAGCGAGTACACGCCGCTCTTGCGTGCGCCGCCTACGAACAGAAAGCGCGGCAGACTGCAGTGCAGGCTTTCGTAGGTATATTTCGGATCGAAATGCTTCTTAAGAAATCACCGAAACCGTTTTGCGATCTTGGTTAGCTGAGCAGAGACAGTATAATGAGAGGGCTTAAGTGAAATGGCCCATAAGGTGATCAAATAACTCTGATCGGAGGGCCAGCACTTTCTCTTTCACCTTCGCTACCGGTGTGATGTTGCTGCACTAGTATCCGCGTGTTTTCTACACGGTTATCCAGTTATTCTAACCGGTTATCCAATTATTCGATCGACCGGTCATTAGAATAGGAAAACCGCATAACCGGAGTGACAGGTTAGTCGGTTGTTTATTCGGTTTGTATTACCCCAAATATACGGATATTCGAATAACGGGATATGAAATTTCAGTACTGGCGCCGGAAATTATCGCTTTCTCTCTCCGTTTTTTCGATTGTACTATACTTCTAGTCATCTTTGCAAGTCCTCGTCCATGGTTAATGTGCCCTGGTTAATGTGTCCATGGTGCTCTTACGTTTCCTGTTTCTCACAATTTCCTTTCTGAACGGCTCACCTGGCTACTTCATGGCGCCCTCTTTCGGTGGACTATTAGCGACATCAAATATTCAAGCCGTATATACAGATATGCGGCCAACCAGTGATTTAAACCAGATATCCGAGATGTCCGTTTCCCGAAAGCCGAATTGCGGGCTAACCGATTTTCGAGACCAAATTGACACCCTCCCCCGTGTTAAACCGGATAGCCGGTTTATCGGATCTTTGTAAGCACTAGTCGATACTACGCC
The DNA here is from genome assembly GCA_013339685.2 of Hyalomma asiaticum. Classification (NCBI taxonomy): domain Eukaryota; kingdom Metazoa; phylum Arthropoda; class Arachnida; order Ixodida; family Ixodidae; genus Hyalomma; species Hyalomma asiaticum. The sequence continues at coordinate 107,178,038 of CM023481.1, read as the reverse complement.
AGTATACCGACCGCCACCTTGGCATTATTTCCTTAGTTGACAAAAAGCACAAGGTTCTGCTTATCAAGACTGCGCACTTTCTTGACGCACGCGCAATGTAAAGCACGTTGCGAGAGGTGAAAGTGACATTCGTTGCAGTAACGTTGAAATCTTGGTCAGTTGGTACATAATGATAAAAGAATGAGTGAGCCGAAACAATGAAGGAAAAGTTATAGACACGAAGACAAAGCAACAGTTTGAAACATTTGTTAATCAATTATGAACAATTAACTACCTGAGCCCTTCTTAAAAAAATAGCCTGCGATGGTCAGGACGACGGTGTACAATAGTGAGGCGGTTGCACTGCCGTAACGCGCACGTGGATATCTTTAAAGCTTGGCACAATTTAACTGAAACACGACCCTGAACGTGTAACACACACGCACCCAGATTCACGTGCACAATGATCAAAAATTAATCCGGAGTCTTCCTCGTAATCGTGTGGTGGTTATGACAGGCGGGACCCCAGGGTTAATTTTACTGCCACTCTCTTTTGCAGAACGCCGAGGAAGCGAGTGGACAAGAGATGAGTACCGCTGGCGTGTCGCTGGTTCACGCCACCTAGGCGGACCTCTGGAGCGTGGAACAGGGCGGGGCTGAGACCAGGTGCAATGCGGACGGCGACTGCAATTGCCGGAGGAGGGGAGCCACGTAACGCTTTACAGCCACCAGGACTGCCATACCACCTTGCGTATACACGCGCTGAGCGAAGAAACAGCTGGTATCGTGGGTTTCGAACCGTGACCACGCTCGACGCACCATGACCAGCGGCCCCTTTATACTGCAAGCCTCTCTGCAATGTGGTGACTCCGAGTCGCCGACTTTCGGATAGACGCAGCCCAATGAGTACCGGTTAAATATAATACTCGCTGTCGCAGTTTCGTTCGTCTGGTGTAGTCTGCGGAAACACGTTTGAAAGTTGGACCTACTAAGTATGAAAAAGACGGAACGAAACCATGAAAACGTTTGTACACAAAAAGGCTGCTTGATTGAACAGGCATTATTGCGCGTCATTTTCCTTTTTTTCTTTTTCTTCGCGCAATCCACCATTGAACGTATACGAGTATTTAGGCTAAGGATGGATGAACAGATCGCAAAATACGATTTAGAACAGGGAATGTCGCAGGAGCCAACGTTTCGACAAGTAGACTTGTCCTCGTCAGGTCGCCGCCCTGACGAGGACAAGTCCACTTGTCGAAACGTTGGCTCCCGCCACATTCCCTGTTCTAAATCGTATTTTGCGATCTGTTCATCGATTCAAGCATCCATCTTCCCGTGAGCTTCTCTTCTAGTTTAGGCTAAGGATGAGCATCCCAGAAGTTCAGGCTGTGCGCCCATTGCGTCACCTCCCGATCTATGTTTTCCTCTCCCGCCTGTAAAGGATCTCTAGACGCCGTGGTGTGGCTACGGTGTTCGGCTGCTGTCCTGAAAGACGCAGGTTCGATTCCAGCCGCGGAGGTCGCATATCGATGCAGGCGAAATACCGAAGGCCCGCGTACTTACACGTGGGTGCACGTTAGAGAACCAAAGGTGCTCGAAAATTTCTGGAGCCCTCTACTATACGGCGTCTCTCACAATCATATCATAGTCGTGGCACCTAACACCACAGAATTTATGTAACGGAGCTCTTAAGGTAATAATAGCAGTAATTTGTGGGATCTTGCGTCCCCATACCACGATATGGTTATGAGAGACGCCGTAATTAGGGGCTCCGGAAATTTCGGCCGCCTGGGATTCTTTAACGTGCACCCAAACATATAAGCACGCGCAGTGCGTCGCACATGTATGTACAGTGTTCAGCGAATGAAACTCGATACTCGGGGCTCACAGAATATAGCCAGATATGCATATCTGGCTATATATGGCACATGTACATATGTGGCCGTATTTGTCGGATACATGTCAAAGTCTTACATCGTATCCTTCGTGTAGGTCTTTCATTGCCACATACGCCTGTACCACGATTTGGGCAAATACGGCCACATACGGACACAAGCCGTATACAGCCAGATGTGTCCAATTCCTGATATCGCCATATATGGAATTTTTGTAAGGGGCTATATATGAAGTATGCGAAACGGTCGCTAGACTCGCACTGCGGTCTCACGCGCAGTCGCATCTTTGACTAAAATTACATTGTGAGCACAAAGTTCACCCTCAGCGCGGTGTCTCGGCCGAATAAAAACATCCAGGTAAACAAACGTCTGTGCAGACGTCTTTCAAAGCGTGAATATTGCGCTCACAATATATTTGTTCGTCTTCCGCTGAAATTGCAGGTTTTGAAATCATTAAACGGCTCGATGCGCTCTGGTCATTAAAGGACATCGGGGACTGTCAATGTCTTCCCTGATAATGCGATTGTGTCCATGCTCCCTAGATAACAATTCTCATTTTCCGCGCGTGGAACAGCTTTTCAAGTCGTAAGCTTCGGAAGTATTTTTTGCGTCCTTTCGCTAAACAACAAAAGAAAAAAAGAAAGAAAAGAAATATTGAACTTGTGCATTGGGCACAGCAAAACCAAAATATGGACAGATGGTCGATCATTACTATAGACACTAATAAAAAAAAAGGCAGAGCTCCTCCACCTTCCAGTTTTGAGAGCTTTTATACGAATATCCCTTTCTTGAAACAAAAAATATGCTCGTACTGTTTGTAAGTGTGAGTGCATTTTTATCGTATTTTCATCCACGAATAATTTAGAAGACCTATATGAAATGTCCACATCACATTTATCGTTTTAATCACTGGCTCGAAGCGCGGCGTTTAAAAGGCTAATTGCAGTTGATACAGACGCCGTTTCTGGTGTTTAACGTCTCAATTTACTCAGTTCTGGAAATGTGCGCGGAAGGACAGCTAAGTGGTTTCTACAATTCTTTTAGCTTTTTTATCGCGAAACTGGTGTGAGCGATTCATAAAGTGTGTGGAAAGAGACGCTTAGGCCAGGTCTGCCAGAATCCTGTGGCAACATCATCATCGTCACCACCAACACAGCCTAATTACATGAGGGCAGGGTACCGGGTGATTTAGCATTCATGGCCTCAGCGCATATTTTCTGCAGCCGTGGAACTTGCTCTGCTTTTCCAGTGAAGGCCCTGTAGAGCAAGGCCTGCTCTCAGCGAGTCCATCGACGACCCGGTTCTCCACAGATGGCGGGCACCTGTCTCCGCGCGTCGCCGTCGGGGCGTTCCGCGCGAATGCCGTCGAGCGGCCTTTCGATCAGTTTTAACCTGGAGCCGCTCAGCCCACCCGCACTGCGTTGAAGCAGCTGCCACAAAGAGGTGCCTGTTAAAGCAGAAACACAAGGCACGTCCGCTGTGTCCTGCAGCAGAGACGCGCCAAGAAGACGGAGAGCGCTGGCGGACACTCGCAGTGACAGGACGCTGAAGCGGCCCACCGTCCGCTGTCTCCGCGAACCGCGCGTGATTCACGGCGCCGTGAACGCCATCGCGCGCATGCACTTCCGAGGCTGCAAGCGTTCCGGCACTCTACGACCATCTCTGAACTTCCGTGCTTTTTAACACGAAAGTGTTTTATGCCGGGGACCATCACGACAACATACGTCACTACCGTAACGGATATGATGCAGTAAAATAAACATGTAAGAACAAGAAAGAAAAACACTCAGAAAAAGTTCTGTTCATGCGCTGGGAATCAAAATCACAGCCTCTCGCTCCACGACGAGAGGTGGCCGGTGCCCTGCCACTGCGCTAACGCCGCGCATGCTCGGAGCTGTACGAACACGCCTTATATTTGTTCTTCGACGCTCTCGTCCGGTTCAGCGCGCGCACATCCAGCACATTGCCTGGAACTGTGCCGCCTTCCAGGAGAGGCAAAGTGAATCACTGCAGCTTCACTTCACCTCTCCTGGATGGCGACACCATTCCAGGTGCGTTCCAAAGTCCGCCTCGATGCACGCGTGCGGAGGCGCGCGGGAATGGAAAGAAGCGTGATGAGAAAGAACATAGCCGCGTTCGTACAGCTTCGAGCGTATGTGCGCCGACAGCGCAGGAGTAGAGCATGCACCGGTCACCTTTCGTTGTGAGTAGCGTTCTCCCGCGACACACTTCGAGCGTGATGGCAACAAGAACATTGCTGCGTTAGGCGCCCAAGCACGGTAACGATGTTGACGGGTCAATGTGGCGCAAGTAAACATGATCGATGCCTTTGTCGCGTAATATTTACGATAGACTGTGTCCAGTTATTACGTAAACTACTTCAATTACCACAAGAGGTTGGTCCTTGATGTTATGTATGGAGGCAATGCGTGAACGTGGGTTCATCCGCGTCAAACAGTGACGCACGAGCGAAACACCGATAGCAATGGGGAAGTTCACCTCGATGTAACCATAAACATTTAACTACTTATGCGAAGACTCATTTCACTTTTGTGCTATACCGATTCCGTTGACAGAGGCATCAGCCACATTTTAAAAAAAAAATATGTTGACCAGCGCCACGTGCCGTGGATGTTGAACAGACCAGCTGGAGAACTCTAATAGACGCAAAGTGCGCCCATAGCGCAAGCCCGGCACGCGTGCTCGATATGCTGCGACAGGACTCCCGTTTCTCTGCTAGCTCGCGAGATGGCACGGGTCCTTGAATGGCGGTGCCGAATTCGCAAGTGCAGATGTGTGAGTATGCGTGAGATGCACTAGTTCTCATCTTGAGTATATACGTACTGACGCACCACTCAAGATGAGAACTAGTGCATACTCAATACAAGTTTTGCTAAGGGCTGCATTCAGTCCAGGATGGTGCTGGCAGCGGCTCATAGAGTACAGGGACTGTCAGGGAAGACCTGTAATATAGGTGACGTCACTTATTGCCGTTACAAAACTAGAGTCCGATATATCGCCTCAACACCTTGTCGGTTTATTCCCTTTTCTGCGTAGTTTCAGCTTCACAAAATAATTTTAACAAACGCTCATTCGAGCTTAAGGCTTGCGACAAATGAAAGAGAATGCTGCGAGCGTACACACAGGGGAGCACCGTAGGAGGAAAGCCGATCTGCACACTCCACTGTTCAAATAACGGCTCGCCGCGGTCACCAGTTGCACGAACTTTGCGGCCTCCGCGGTATTTATTTTTCTCTCTTCACATCGCTCGTTCATCATTCCGTCGGCGCTGCCAGATTGTGCTCCGCGCTCGAGCCGGCTACCTCCTCTATAGCTTCAGACCGCGTATATCGTAGGACTCTTCATATAATATTACAAGAATATGATTGATTGATTTCCGGGGTTTTGTGTCCCCAAACCACAATAAGATTATGAGACGAGCCGTAGTGGAGGGCTCCGGAAATTTCGACAACCTGGGGTTCCTTAACGTGCACTGACGTAGCACAGTACACGGCCTCAACATTTCGCCTCCATCGAAATGCAGCCGCCGCGACCGGGATTCGATCCCGCGACACTCGGATCAGCTGCCGGGCGCCATAGTCACTAGACCACCGTGGCGGGGCAGGTTACTAAAATATGCCCCGCCATAGTTTAGAGAATATATTCTCCAAAAAGGACATGCAACAGTGGCGCACTTCAATCACCATGCAAACGATGGTTAACTATCGTGGATTTGTCTAAAATTTGACGTTCTGGCTTTGGGTACATTTTGTAACCCTCGAAGTCGACAGTTTTGGACAAAATATCGTGTGAATTCGCATTTATTGCGCGTGTGCGGGCAGTCTCGCTGCTTTCCGTGTTTAGAAAAGTTAGCGTTGCTTCGATTGCTTCGAACTTTCGGTGAGCCTATAAGTGCACCATTAAGCGTAGTAATAAAGCCACAAGGTCGTCTCGGAAGTCACAAGCAGTGAGATCAGAGAGTCCATGCTATACACTGACAATGTTACATATCTGCACGGTCGACGCGCCGCATAGTGGTCCTCCGCTAAACGCATTCACCATTTCGCATGCAGCACAGCCTCGGCTGCAGTATTTCGTATCGTATACTATTCGTACTGGTCTATAGATACTCAGGTTATTTTTTATTTCCCCCTAAAGTAATTAGTTAATTATTTTAATTAGCTAACTCCTTAATTATGGGCTGAAAACCCAAAATATGAGCACTGAGCTGTAGAGCACCTTCATAAACCACCGACTGAATTGTTTCCTGTACGATATGTCTTACGGTGTTAATTTTTCCGCATTCTAAAGAAAGCCCGCGAAATTTGAAAATGAGCCACGTGACGGACCGCGAGCGCACTGCTATAGTGCTGGTCTCAAGCGTGCAACCGGTGAACAAGGTCGCCTGCGGCTGCCACGGGGAAGCGACATGATGCTTTGAAGGTGGTCGATGTTTGGGCGTCCGTCTTTGGTTCAATGACGGTGCAAATTCACACTGCTGGCCGAGCGCTGCCGCGGTGGTAAAGCGCTCAATACTGCGAGGAAAAAAAAAACAAACAGCAGTTTGATTCTGATTCACGAAGATCAAGAAAACAGAAGATCAAGAAGATCAAGAAAACAAGAAAATAAAGCTATTTTCTTGTTTTATTTATCCGTCTTGGACGCTTATCTCGGCAGCGCTCGGCCAGCAGCGTGAATGTGCACCGTCATTAAACCAAAGACGGACGCCCAAACATCGACCACCTTCAAAGCATCATGTCGCTTCCCCGTGGCAGCCGCAGGCGACCTTGTTCACCGGTTGCACGCTTGAGACCAGCACTATAGCAGTGCGCTCGCGGTCCGTCACGTGGCTCATTTTCAAATTTCGCGGGCTTTCTTTAGAATGCGGAAAAATTAACACCGTAAGACATATCGTACAGGAAACAATTCAGTCGGTGGTTTATGAAGGTGCTCTACAGCTCAGTGTTCATATTTTGGGTTTTCAGCCCATAATTAAGGAGTTAGCTAATTAAAAATAATTAACTAATTACTTTAGGGGGAAATAAAAAATAACCTGAGTATCTATAGACCAGTACGAATAGTATACGTTTGGTTCAGTTCTCCTCTGAAGTGCCTTTCATTTTCAAATTCTTGGCTCAAGTTACGTGGGACACCCTGTATACCCCGCTCCCTCACCTTTCCGGCGCTGCCAGAAGCTTGTCCGGACCTGAGGCTGCTACCACGCCTGCTGAGACGCATGTATAGTACATTGAGCTAGCGCGTGACTAAGCGGCCGGAAGGTGCGCGATATATACTTGCCCCCTTTTTTTTTACACGTCACAGTCGCACGGCATCATATCTCACGCGACGCGCGCGCGGCGCGCTGTAAACCGCTCCCGTGGTGCATTTTGGGTGGAGCGCGTGAGCGCGACGGTTCGATCGGCTGCGCCCACGGAAATCCGGCCGCCTATAAACGCCGCAAAGCCGCGTTATGGGCTCGCTATTTTGAGCTCAGAAAACGATGAAAAAGAGTATATGTAGTACGTTGGTTCGCGGAGTGAATAGAGAACTGCTCAATTGATCCATCAGCCTGGTCACCGCCACCATGTTCGTCTTATACTGCGACACAGAAAACTTGACCACCGTGTATAGTCGCCGCCTTGTACTTTTTTTTTTCTTTCACAATGTCGATGCAAAACAACTTCCTTTCCGCAAGTAGCAGTAGAGAGAGATACAGGTTTATTTGCAGAAAGGCAAAGAGCTAGGTCAGCCTGAGCTATATAGATTGCCCTGGCTCGCTACTGTGTACGAGGGAAGGGGTATACAAGGGGCGGAAAAAGAACAATAAATGACGATGATAAGATAAGGAGACGCGTACGCACGCAAGGCCAGCACGCTGGTGCATCTTTAAAGCCTTGTGTCTGGTCCAGTGGGTTCCTGGCGATACTAACGACCCAATATGAGTGCGATGGCTCTGATGCTTCAGTCTTCTTGTAATAAAAACCTTCTTTTTGCTTTATTGGCATGATGATGTAAGAGATGCCGGAGAGCAAATTAGGCGCCGGATACTTCTTTTGTAGAGCATACGTCATACAGGCTTACATGTTGTAGCAGTGTTGTCACAACAATAACAGAATGTTAAAAGAAAAATGAAAGAATACGCGTGGTGCATATACACAAATAGAAAAGAACCGCAACACTGTAAAGTCTGATAAATAAACTTGATATTTTAAGCTAACGAGCGGGCGGTACGCGCGTGCGCATCATGTAGGTAAATTACCAAATACAGACACAGCAATCACGACAGCATAACTAACAATATCATGCACACATGAAAAGTGGTCTAAATAAAAGGAAGAATAAATCTGATAATAACAGCAAGCAATGCTACATTCAGCAAAAAGAAAAGGGAAAAAAAGAAGGATTTCTGCTAGTTTTAAAACATACTTCTGCAAGTCTCTCGTCGGCCATGTGCCAAAAGCTTTAATAAACTAAATGGTCTATATGCCGTAGAATGTAATCAGAGCTGTTTAATGTCGGCGCTTTGGTGCGTCATGATGTGGTCAATCTAGAACAGGGTGGTTTATATCTTTGTCTATAAATCCACACATTCTGGAACTTTAGCACGGCCAAATTTATGTAGAAAACGTTGTGTGTAGCCCGTTCCTCAACCGATGTAAAATGACTTCCATAAACTTCTTTCTAAACGTAGCAATACTTTGAATTTCAATGAGTCGATCAAAATTGCATGTCAAAGCTCTTAGAATTTTGGTCAAACAACGTTTCTTTATGTTTTTGAAAGACGTGTCTTTGTGATAGTACAGTGGAATCCATTTTTCGATGTTGGGAGGGAAATGCAGCCACCACGGCCGGGATTCGATCTCGCAGCCTTCGGATCAGCAGCCGAGTGCCTTAGCCACTAGACCACCGTGGCGGGGCAATGTCTTCTTCGTGCGCACTATGATGTGAAACTACAACTATTTACTACTTATAGCCCGCAGAATGTGATGCATTTGCATCGTGTGTCTTAACTAGAAAAAAAAAAATGGAGGGATGGGGGCATTTGAAACAGGCAGTGAGATTTACTAAGAAAGGAAAAAAGGAAAGAGAGATTGGCGAAATGCGAACCCCAGACGGCTTGGAAGAAAATGTGGCGATAGGGGGAGGGGGGGGGGGGGCAACCTCTGCAAGCGCCCCCCACGGTCGGCCTCTTTCTTGGAGCTCTCGCGAAAGCGAGGCACAATGGCCGCGGGCCCGGGCGCATGCGGGCGCGCCGTCGACAGCTATTGGCGAGTCTGTGTGTGCGTGTATGCGAGGGCTGTTCTTCTTCGGGTGCGAATGAACCTGACCCCTCGTCGCTCCACAGCAGGCAGACGTGACTCGGGGATTGCGCCGGCTGAGATGAGCGCTTGCGGAGCAGCAAAGCGGCCGCCGGTTGCGTGATGCTCGCGAGCTCCGCACAGACGGCGGAATGCGCAGCATCCGAGCGTCGGGCTGCTGCGCCGACGTTAAATATCGTCCACTCTCGCAACGAGGTTGATCGCCCCCCCCCCCCCTCTCGTCTCTGCGCGCCGTTTCGGGTGTATTTATCGCCGCGCTCTTTTTCTTTGAGTCAACCTTGACCCGGAACGGGAGAGCAAGGCGAGAATGCCGCCGCGAGGTCGAGTTCGCTGACAAAGTCCCTCGGCGATCTTCTTTTCTTCGTTCGTCGTTGATTTTATTTTTTATTTTATTTTGATTCATTTCTTTCAAACCTTTTGATCCTGCCGTCGAGGCCATCTTTTATGAAATTCATGCCCACGAGGGTAGCGGAATTACGTCTCGCACGTGGTTATGGGATGGGACGCTCGCACCAATGAACGCCTCCACTGTTGCGGCGCTGCAGATATCCCTCAAATTGACATTACTATTCGGCGCTGTATGGAGTCTTACTAAAAATGGCAAATAATAAACAAAAAATGCGATTAAGAATGCAGTTCATTTCCGTAAGGAACCTACAGCATCAAAAAACAGAGCGTCAAATAGCTCGCCAGTTTTCTATTCTTTCTAAAAAGTATAACTGCGTGCGGGGAAAAAAAAATTAAAAGGTCAGCTGCTCGGCAAACTGTCTAACGAACAGAATTCCAATCGAGCCGTGGCTGAACGCAAATCAAACAGGTAAAATGCTGCTACGAAAAGGTATTTTGCTGTTTATCAAGGCTGGACTACATAGGAGCTAGCTGGTACTTGCATAATACGAGATAGCCTAAATATAGCTTTACAATGCGCGAACGATGACGTGCTGAATTATTCTCATGGTCTTCGTAGGTGTTAGGGTGTGACAGTATGGGTTGACCTGTACGATTTGTACTCGAAAGGCGCCATTCTGAAGCCGTATACTTGTACTACACAAGTGAAAGAAACACGCAGCCCTCGCAAACCCATGACGGACGTGAAAAATGCTTTTCGCTCGGGTTTTTTATACGTGCCAAAACCACGATTATGAGGTACACCGTATAGTGGAGGGCTCCGAAAATTTCGACCACCTGGATTCCTTTAACCTGCTCTGACCGCGCACATTACAAGGGCCTCTCGCAGTCAGTCTTCGCATCCAAATGCTCCCACCGCGGTCGGAACCGGATCCGCAGCCGAACACCGTAACCACTGTGACACAGCCGTCCGCCGCGGCGCCTCTGACGAGTATTCATCTGGCGCCTTCACGGTTATTATTCGCTGTATAATAACAGGTTAAATATTGAAAGTCCGCCTTATCAACAAAATTTTATAAATGTTACGCCTTTCCGGAAGGTATCGGCTTTTCACGAACGGCCGGAACCTGTAGCAGATAAAGCCGCGCCTTCATCTTGCCTTAGTGAGAGAAGAGCATGAAGCTACTCGACGACGGCAGTACATTCATACATATCATGTTACACAAGTGCTCCGTAGCCCTTCTCCCGCCCTGACACCACTTAACTGTGCCGTCTGCATAATTATACAGAGTGGCCTTGACGAAAGCATATTGCTTTGACGTTTATAATGTCAGGCATATCCGGATGAGACGCTTGCAACTGCGAAGAGCCGAAAGGTTGCGTGTTTTCGCGGTCGCTTTCCCACCGACCAAGATGTTCTTTACACGGTCCAACTAGACCGCAGGCTATTTTCAGAGGAAAATACGATCGGATGATGGACCTACATACTATATGCTTCGGCGAGCAAAGCGGCCACATGGTCATTGATACATGCTTCCAAAATCGACCGCGCTCATTAGCGAACGACTGCAGGCGTGCAATGGGCATGCACACGTGCTACACCCTTATCGGACCTTCCTTTATCTCCTCTGCATCCTTTTTATCCAGTAATTCATTTCTCCCAGGATAGGGGAGCAGACCGGACGTGCGTCTGGTTAATATCTGTGCCAATTATCCTTTTACTTCACAGGCGTGCGCAAATTCAAGTTGGCACGGCCGCATTAAAAAATCAAGGACATTTAGGCAAAGAAATAAAAAGAGAGAGAGAGAGTCAAAAGTAACAACATGGCGAACAGCGCTGGTGGCAACGAAGGACAGGCAAGAACGACGAAAAATCATAAGCGACAACATGCTCTCAGCCACGTCGCTGATGGATAGGGTTACACTTTAATACCATAGCGACATGTTTTCACGTTCCCTTTCTCGCGCGCTCGCCGTTTCTTCAAACATGAGCTGACTCGGGGATGTCGTTCCGCGACGCATCCTTCGACCGCACAAAACACGCTTCTTTTTTTTCTCCTTTCTCCTCATTCTGACGGAAGCGCTAGACAAGGAGACTCGCGCTACAGGCTCCGAAAGAGAAATCTCCCTTGTCGGCGCATCTTGTAGCCCGGCTGGAAACAGAAAAGCGAGAGAGGGAGAGAGTCACGCGACAGCGGCCACGCGACTCGTCTGCTGCCAGTGGCGCCCTACACGGCGCACGCTCGGTCATCAGCGGGGGCCGAAACGCATTTATATGCGTTACGCGTAGCCCCTAATTCCGAGCTGCGCAACCGCGTGGCGGCAGCCACGACGTTATCTTCATGGGGCGTATAGGAAGGAGCCAGCGTGCAGAAGGGCAGTATACAAACTGCAACAACTATACGGCGTTGTCCCGTCAAAGCGTGGTCGTTGACTTCAGCTGCTGCCGAGAACTTGCGGTGCCCAAATGATTCCGCATCGGAGAGGCAGTGTCGGCTGTACGCACGGCAGACGTGTGTTCCGACGTTTCAGCCGGGGGCCGGCTTTCTTCAGGGAACACACAATACAGAAATGGCATTTCTGTATCGTGTGTTCCCTGATGAAAGCCGGCACCCGGCCGAAACGTTGGAGCAACAAAAAGTTTTCGTGGTGTGCGTCCTTCACGAAGCCCCCGCCCCTCTGTTCTTGCTTTTAATATGTCCACTGCTCCAAAATTTTCGGAGAAAACGCAAAACGCTCTCTCTCTCGCATATATATATATATATATATATATATATATATATATATATATATATATATATATATATATATATATATATATATATATATATATATATATATATATATATATATATTGTACACACCCAATATACAACTGTCATAGGGGACTTCAACGCGAAAAAAGGAAAGAAACTACTAGGAGAACAGGCGGTCGGGAACTACGGAGAAGGTGATAGTAGCAGCAGAGGAGAGATGCTAGTGGAATTCGCAGAACGAAATCACCTCCGTGTTATGAATACTTTCTTTAAAAAACATAAGAACAGAAAGTGGACATGGAAAAGCTTCAACGGAGAAACGAAAAAAGAAATAGATTTCATAATGTGCAGTGATCCAAGTATAGTACAAGACACGGAAGTGGTTAATAAGGTCATAATTAGTGACCACAGACTAGTAAGGGCGAGGATAACCCCCAATCTAAAGCGGAAAAGGACAAAGTTAATCACGCGGAAGAAGGCCAACCTCGATGTCGTCATGACGAAAACAGAAGAATTTAGAATTGCACTTAAGAACAAGTATGAGGCTTTAGGACAGGAAGAAAATGAGGACATAGAGAAGATGAACGAAGACATTACTAAGCTGATCACCGAAGCAGCTATCGAAGTATAGGGGGCAAAGCACTGAGACAAGATGTAAAGAAGCTCTCTGAATCTACTAAAAATTTAATCAAACAACGCCAACATATGAGAATAGCTAACTCAAAGAGACAGGATAGAATTTGCCGAGCTGTCTAAGCTCATCAATAAAAGTAGAGTCAGGGACATACGTAACCATAACGTGAAAGAAATAGAAGCAGCCTCAAAAAGGAGTCAGCATCAAAACAACTAAAAGGAGGCTTCGCGCGGGAAAGAACATAATGCACGCAGTGAAATATAAGCAGGGCAACACCGTTACTAACTTGAGTGATATAACCAAAGTGGCCGAGGAGTTCTATTCTGAACTATACAGCTCAAATACGAGTCCCCCCACCATGAGGGTAATAAATGTCGATCAGGACACCGAAATTCCATGCGTCACTGCGGATGAGGTTAGAAAAGCAATTCAGGGCATGTCCCGCGGTAAAGCGGCCGGAGAAGACGGCATAACCGCCGACTTGATCAAAGACGGAGGAGACTTCCTAACTGGAAAGCTCGCGACACTATACACACAATGCCTCAAAACTTCAAATGTACCAGTCAGCTGCAAAAACGCAAATATTCTACTATTACATAAGAAGGGAGATGTTAAAGACTTGAGGAACTACAGGCCGATCAGTCTACTCTCAGCACTTTACAAAATTTTCACAAAGGTTATCTCCGACAGTATAAGGGCCACACTTGAATTCAATCAACCAAGAGAACAAGCAGGGTTCAGGAAAGGATACTCCACCATAGACCACCTTCATGTGATCAATCAAGTAATCGAAAAGTCCGCGGAATACAACAAACCCCTATATATGGCTTTCATAGACTACGAAAAGGCTTTCGACTCGGTAGAGATACCAGCAGTTCTAGAGGCATTACGCCGACAAGGAATATGCGATAGCTACGTAAACATAATAGCCAACATCTATAAAGATTCTACAGCCACCCTGCTCCTCCTTAAGAAAAGCAGACAAATCCTAATGCAGAAAGGTGTCAGACGAGGAGATACAATTTCTCCAATGCTGTTTACTGCATGTTTGGAAGAAATCTTCAAAAGACTAGACTGGGACGAGACAGGGCTAAGGATTAACGGCGAATATCTAAGTAACTTACCATTTGCACACGACATAGTACTCTTTAGCAATGATGGCGACGAACTGCAAAAGATGATTGAAGACTTAAGCCGAGAAAGCTCTAAAGTAGAATTAAGGATGAACATGCAGAAAACAGAGATAATGCTAAGTGGCACGGCGAAAAAACGTGGCTTCACGACCGGAAACCAGACATTAGAAGTCGTAGAAGAATACCTATATCTAGGACAGCTACTGACAGGAGAACCCGCCCATATAAAAGAAATCCACCGTAGAATAAACATGGGATGGCGCGCGTACGGGAGACATTCCCAACTCATGAAAGGAAATCTGCCACTATCACTCAAGCGGAAACTATATGACTACTGCACCTTGCCACTACTGATATACGGGGCAGAAACTTGGAGAATTACGAAGAAGCTCGAGAGGAAGTTAAGAACCGCGCAGCGTGCGATGGAACGAAAAATGACAGGCGTCGCCTTAAGAGATAGAAAGAGAACCAAGAGGGTCAGAGAACAGACGGGAGTCGCCGACATAATAACTGACGTTAAGAAGAAAAAAAATGGACATGGGCAGGCCACGTGATGAGAAGGATACATAACCGACGGACAGTTAGAACGACGGAATGGATACCAAGAGAGGGCAAGCGTAGCCGCGGACGACAGAGAGTAAGATGGGGGGACGAAATCAAGAAATTCGCAGGCGTCAAATGGAATCAGCTCGCGCAGGACAGGCAAGAATGGAGAGGATTGGGAGAGGCCTTCGTCCTGCAGTCGACATAAGATAGAATGATGATGATGATGATGATGATGATATTGTAATTAGTGCGTGTAGAGCTTGGCGATTATTTCTGGGCGAATAGCAAGTAAGAAGAGCGGTTGTTGGAGCAACCATGCTGTAAGAATACACGCATGAGGTACACATTATCCGAATAAAACGGGGCTACATCGCATATGAGATACGCAAAATGTACGGATAAGGGGTTTATTTGCAGACTATTGAAGCCAACGAACGCGTGTCAAGCTGTTGCTGGCTTAATTTTCATAATGCATCTTCTAATGCACCATATGGTCAATGCATAAAATTTTGTCGATGATGAAAGAGGATACGCGACCGTGAACACCGTGTAAGACTCATTACCCTCTACGTAAGAGCTTTTTCTTTTCTTTTTTTAAATATGACCAGCATTATCTGGGACACCCAGTGCATTATATATAGAGGAATACTGCGAGGCATAGAGCGCGAGAGCTAGATGCCACCCCTATGGAGCACTTATTCCCGCCTGACGACGTTGGTGTATACGTATGCCTTGAGCAACGAGGGTGGAGGAAAGTGCTATCTGTGGCCATCGTGAACAATAAAATTATGTATAAGAAGGCAGGCAGTGTACACAGCGTAAACCTTAAAGCCGCCATCCTGTCGAGACGGCGGCGGATGCTCTGAGCGTTCGCGTCTCACTCGAAATAGAAAGCCGTGTTTGGAAACACCGGAGGCATGCATGCGTTTTCAAGGCTGCGGGGTTGTCGTGCGAAGGGGCCATTCATTGCGGAATCCCGAGGCGGCGCGCATAAGTGTAGGAGGGCCGTCTCGTAAGTTTTCGAGGTCAGTTCAGCCTCAGGAGTGGAATACGGCGACAAAAGAATTCGTTGCTAGCCGTGCGCGGACACCACTGATCGCTGTCGGCCCATCACTTCATATATAACTTTGTCGTCATCTCCACGTAGGCTTATATTATATAGAAGACAGTGTCATGAGCGATTCTTATACTGTGGAGTTGGGCTGGATATGTAATAATGAGTACGACTGCACTACGGCAGTTAACCGACTTCCTGTTATAGTGGCAGAGTAGTCCTTAAACGTGTCTGGAAACACATTTTTCAGGAAATCCTCGAGTCATATCACTTAAATAGCTCGTTGCCTCACGAATCACCCACCGGTAAAAAAAAAAAAAATTCGAAAGCGGTGCGGCATTAGCGGAGTTACAGAGGAGTCAAGTTTGAGAAAAATTCTAGAGGGGGTGGGGGGAGGTGGCGGTGAAAAGGGGTCAATATTTTTTTTGTTCACTTTTTCTTCGAACGCAATGGCGCTTCCGCAGTGACGACAACGTTGTGGCCACAGTCACTGCCGGGACGTGGCGCCGCCTCACGGCATCCGCGGCAGCTGCACACGGGAATCAGCCGCCTGTACTTTTCTCTCATATTTCGTACTCCGTGCCAGTTATGACGTATCTTGTTGGAAGAAGAGCGGGAGCTTTCCGGATGTATTTTGAAACGAAATTGCAAATTCCCTGGCGCATGAAGTGCGATAATATTCGGCTGACGTACTCAAAAGAGCCTCCACGATTGATCGGTGGTGTTTTCTTCTTATGTACAAAAAGTGTTGCAGGTTTTTTTCTTTTTTAAGGTCAAGGAACCGCAGTTGAGGGCGGCAGATAATGAAATGTAAACTATTGACGTGGAAATAAAAAGGTTCAACGCGCACTTCACAACAAGACAGCAGTAATTCTGGCAGAGGTTGCCCTTGACTTGAGGGAATGATAATGATGGCACATGCAGTTTTTACCAGGCTGCTTGTTTAGAGAGATGGAGGAAGCGCGACGCCTACAGAGCCTATAGCAACATTCGCGGTTTCGGCGCGTTCCCAACACGAGACGCGCGAATCTTGAATCGACATTCATGAAAAAGCGACCCTTTATTGTGTGCCCACGTAATGTGCTTGTTCCCCTGTACGCGCTTCTGACAATGAAGACGCATGAAGAAAGATGGAATCGACCAGCATAGAGCACACTTGTTGGCGACGCGAAGAGGGGCGACACCTTGTGTAACAAACACCCCTTCCTCCCTCCGTCCCGCTCATTGTAATGCTGACAGAAGGTACGACGTTCTCTGGTCCCGTATTTTCGGCGGTCCGTCGACAGGCCATCTCTTTTAGGAATCGATGACGCACGTGTCGAACGCATTTGGAAACTCAATTCAGCTTTGGTGCACCGGTACTGGGACCGAACCATATCATGCTGATGACCTTACACGAGCACCGAGCACGATATGGTCGGAGAGAAATCTGTGTCGAGAATATTCTTTGTCGAGACTGTGTGAGAGGCTTGAACCAACCAACAGCAACAAAAAAAAAAAAAAAACCATTTTATTTTCAAACGGACATTTCGCAACCGATTCGGTTCCTTCTTCTATACTTCGAAGGGAGGAAGAGTGAGGTAGGGGAACCTCATCGCCCCTCCGAGGTATATACCCCATGAAGAAGGAACGCAATGGGTTCGGAAACGTCGGCTTTAAATAATTTTTTTTTTGGTCGGCGTATCTCACAAAGTTGTAATAAAGTTCCCAACCAGTCAGGAAACTCTGACGAAACGTTCACCTTGATATGTGCGGGCGAATGTATCGAAAATATTCGGCATGAGAACCTGCCAGCACGCTGTATGTGACGCACACAACGCATGGTGCTCATCGAATGAAACGCAATACTCTGGCCGCGTGACGGCCAGTGCATCTCGTGCTGTACGGAGTGCGCCGAGTGGTCACAGAAAGATGAAACTGAATCGCAATGCTTCGAAAAACCTCTCCGTTTCATTGAGCACCACAACGAATCGGCTCGGTGTCCCGGGCGTAAAGCGACGACGCAGAAAGCATCGGTAGCTTTGCACGCTCAGAGTATCGCGTTTCATTCACTGAGTACTGTACACAAATACACTCTTAGCACGGTAACCCTTAGTTTATTTTATAGGTACACAAAAATATGAAAATATGCTCCTTTTAGTTTATTTTATAGGTATACAAAAATGTGAAAATATGCTCCTTTACAAAGGTTAAAAGCACTTTAACCTTTATAAAGGAGCATATTTTCACATTTTTGTGTACCAATAAACTAAAGGTTACCGTGCTAAGAGTGTAAGAAAGAAGCTCAGAGGAAGATGAAGGCTTCACGTGAAGAAAAAAAGTCTATAAACGGGTATTCCGGCTTCAAGACATTCGTTGTTTTGCAATTCTTTCATCAATGCATGTAAGTGCGCATTACCGCGCATACTGAGCATGGCACCAAATGCGCAAAGCTGCGAAACATCAGCATTTGGGACCTTTTGGTGCCTCGTGCTTAAATCGAGGACGACCGCGGCGCCCTGCAGCGTACTGATCAAACTTGGCTGCTATACTGCTCGAGGAACGTTGTGAACTCAACCCCGAATATAAAGGCACGACAAGGTCAGCTGTCGCAAAGGTTGCACAGGTTGCGCAGGTAAGGCTACACAGGTTTATTGGGGGCTTTCGTGAAGCCGAAGTCGCTGAAAAGGTCCTCTTGGACTGCAGGTCAGAATTATTTGTCGTAGACGCATAACCTATCTAGCAAAGACAGCAAGAAATCGTTACGCTTGGGCGATCCTTTTTCAAGGCGAGGTTTTCTTAGGCTCGTCCTACACATTGGTATTCCGTAAACTGCCATGCGCGGGCGGACGCGCATAAACTATTAGTTGAGACGCATACACAGTGTTTTAAGAAGATGCGGCATGCGTTGGTCGCTTTCGGTAAAGCCAGTTCTAACTTCGGTTTACAAGATGGGGCGAAAGCTATGCGTTGGAGAAACAAGGCGCAGACAGACCTTGTGCGGCGCCCTTACAGCTGGCGTTGCGCCTGGTTTGTGTCTCAAAGCTGTTCCAGTTTTCTTTCTGCCTTCGGGCGCATTGCGGCTCCCCGGCCATTATTTGACGTCGTCGCGGTCTGTGTTGTTTCAAGAAGAAGGACATGTGGTAACGTTCCAGGGTCAAGTTCCCAAGTCAATATGCATATGCAAGCAAACATGCGCTCTCGGCAGAGAACGAACACATATATAGTATACTCGGCTTCGTTTCTACAGTGCTGTGTTTCTCTAGCTCGAACAGCTAGAGAAACAGGGCCGAACCAAGCAAAGCTTTGGGGCGGTGACAACTGCTGGTAATTAGAGGCGCGGCCTTCGCTTAAACACATATCTGCCCTGCCAAGACTGGAAAGTCTGTGTTCGTAGGCGGCACTCTGCCACTGTTTGCCTGCTGCTAATATATATATATATATATATATATATATATATATATATATATATATATATATATATATATATATATGGAGAGAGAGAGAGAGGGGACCGGAAAAGCGCGGTCTCGAGGATCAGCTCCTCGTTCTATGCATATAACAATATTTTAGCGCATGATCGCACCGGTGTTCCGGAAAGCACCACACGGCGTTAAAAACGTGAGCCGATGCTCAGCTCGCACGGCCGCCAGGGCCACGCCGCCGCGCGGGTGTTCTCTGCAGCGTGGCGGCGCGTCTTGCCCTTTATGGGCTGACGTCTCGGAAGCCAGGTGCGGTCTGCAGCGCTTCCTGAAAGGGCCACGCACCCTCCTTCGAGGAGCGGCGGCGCTTGCCTCGCTGCTAGTCGTATATAGTAAACAGCTTCGTACGGCGCACGTGCGTGCGTGTATATTTAAACGCGGCAAGGACGCGTAGGCTGTTTGTTTTTGCTCTCCTCCGCGGCCAGGGTCGGTGCCTGCGGCGCAGACGGCGGAGCGGACACCTTTATCTGGACTCCGCTGTCGAGGAGGCAGCGCGGGACAGTGGACCCTTCGTCGAGGGCGCTGACTGCGCGACAGGGTCACTGACTCGGCGGGCAAGGGCGCCGTCGCGCACGCTGGCTCTAGATCAAGGTCTGCAAGCAGTGCAGTGGACGCTCGTTGAGCAACTGTTCTCTTTATTCGAGGCCCTGAACGTTCCGTTCACTGCGTAGTTACCGGCGTTGCGTATGGTATTGTTTCATGTGTGTCGACACTCTGAGTACGGTTTGATGCACCATTATGAGCAAGAATCTATAAGCATTAGGATCCATACATTAGCGTGAGTTGCACGAGATCACTTGCAGAAAAAAAAAAAAAAAGCAAGCGCTGACAGAACGATCAAGCAAACAAAAAAAGCAATTGCGCTTTCGTGGCGGAAGATCCAGTTGTTACAAAAGGATTTGTTTACCATCGACTGGACCACCACGGTAGCCGCGGCCGTGGCAATCGATTACGGTTCATGACACGCATACGCGCAGCGAAGTGTGAGAAAAAGCGTGTAGAAACTCCCCCTCTCTCTCTCTTACCTAACCCTTTCTTTTTATTATTTTGGTAGGCACGCCAGCATATCACCGCACGCCAAAGATGGCGGAGCATATGTTACCGTGCTTCCTGCGGAGCACGAGTCCCGTGTACGGCGATGTGGCTCTCATCTGCCGGTCACTGCCCTCAAGGAAGCAGCGCTGTGATTGAAAGGAAAGTGAAGGCTCGCGAAAGGAGGGGGAGTGTGCAGCACAGGTCCGAGAGCCTCTGCACCTGTCGACTTTCCATAGCGTCGCCGCTACCGCCGAGTGCGCACGCGGCAGCTATAGCGATTACGCAACGCCCCCAACACATCCCCGCGCGCGGGGTGAAAAAGATTTACCGCGTGAGAGGAAGGAGAGCACGGTATAAGGGGGAACAGCTGTGCCGTATGTACTCGAATATAGGAGGCCTGCGTGGATGAGGACGCGTCATCATTTTATGGGCGCTTGCAAAGCTATGCCGGCGGACGAAACAAAAGAGAGAAACAAATTCAGAAGTTTGACGGATGTTTCTTATTCACTGTGTTTCTTACTTCCTTGCCGTGTCTGGCTCACTACGACGCACCAATGTGCCAACAAGCCCAACAAACCACTGTTCTCTTCTCGTTTAGTCACTCGAAATGAACTACTTCTTTCGTGTGAAGATGGCACGATCACTCAAGTCCCCAGTAATTTGCAGCACTGTCAGCCTAGTACCTAATGAACAGTGCTCAACAAGCATAAAAGTAAAAACTGAAACAAAGATAAATGGATCGCCGAAGATTTAGTGTCACGTCCCAGGTCATCCTGCCTCACACTGGCAGCAAGAGAGAGAGAGAGAGGCGTAAGGAAAGGCAGGGACGTTAACCAAACGTGCGTCCGGTTTGCTACCCTGCGCTGGGGAAAGGGATAATCGGGTGAAATATAATGAAAGAGAGAGAGAGATAAGCATTAATCACGCAGAGTTGAGTGAGGATTGTCTAGAGGCGGTCGCGTAGACCCGTGGACTTCAGGTACGTCAGCAACGCCTTCGTTGCCTTCTGAGCCATCGAATCATATGGCCAAGGTACAAGAACCTTGGCTGCTGAAACCGGCCTCGAGACCAGTCTGTTGAATACCATTAAAATATCTGTTGTATCTACCAGGCAGAACATTATTCCTTCAGATCATTTCTTTTTCTCACACTGCGTGACACTCTGTGAAGGTATAAAGCGCGAGGACACGTGGATTGAAATACGTTATAGTTATACCGATGCAATGGCGTGTGATGCAGTGCCACAAATAAATGAACTGTGCGAAGTTTCTGCTGCCGCTCAGTAAAGGATACTAACAGGATAACTGTTACCTTGTTTCGGCTATTCAAGGAATATTCCAACAAGAGTAAAGTTGCGCCATGGGTGTACGGCATCGCCTATAGTCGATTCGAGGCCATACGGAATTGTTTAATCATGCAGGGGGCAATGCTTCAATGGACGTTTGAGGAATCATACAATTTACGTCGAAATTAAGGATCGCGCCTTGCAGCACATCACACACTGTGTCTACTTTCGATAGCGCTGTTGTTCTTTAAGTATATAGGCATAACATGCATTGGGCTCGATAATTGACGCCAGCACATCTCCTCCGAAAGTTGCTAATCATGCATCGTTCCATCCTGATTGATCTCTGGTGTTTTACGTCGCAAAACCACGATCTGATTATGAGAGACGCCGTAGTGGAAGCTTCAGGAAATTTCGACCGCCTCGGGTTCTTTAACGTGCACAGCCATCGCACAGCACACGGGCCTCAACATTTGGCCTCCATCGAAATGCAGCAGCCGCGGCTGGGATTCGATCCCGCAAACTTTGGATCAGCGGCCGAGTGCCATAGCCACACCACGGTGGCGGGGCCATCGTTCTATGCTCGGTTATATCGGCAAGAGACTCCCGCGGCCGTTTCAGGAATTGCAGTTTTCGATGTTTTCCGTTTTTCTTCCTTCCTTCGTATTTCTCTTATTTCTTTGCTTTCCTCTCCAATGACAACTACCAATGCAAAGCTATCTGCTACGGTCCATTTCTGACACCGTAGTACTTAGTATGTACTACTGCCAAATATAAGGCGAAACGGGGCCGAAATGAGGTACTCAGTATAATGAAGTAATTGCAATTCCTCTTGAAAATCCTGTATAAGCACATGTTCGAATCCTCGTTCTAACTATCCGTAGTTATCTTGACTCCGAAACCGAACATACCCGCTTTCGCGCACACTATACAGCGCTTCCCGCCAAGACAGCGGTGTTAAAAATGACAACACGGATGTTAGCGAGGTAGACGCCCTAACATTCGCGCAGGCTCTGAATGCGGTTGATTTGTTGGGTCGCCTACACAGCGCAACCTATGAACTGCATACGGCAGTAATGAGTGCCGTCATCGGCCCAGGGAGGGCAATTAAGTAAGAGACTGCTTTACTTCAAAGTGCGCTTCTCTCGTCCTCGACTGTGCCTCATGTTCAGTAGTTACGTCACGCTTGCAGAGCGGTACGGACGGGAGAAATGTGGAAAACGTTTTTAACGAAGTAGTGCTTATAAGGAAGTAGATACGGCTATCCAGTCATTTTCGGCATGACAAGTTTTAGCTGTATATGTGTTTCGCGGCACGTTTTGTGAAGTGTGCCACGAAGATGGTATATGAAATATCCCTCAGGTGTGGAAGGTCTTATGTGGGCCAAACAGGGCGATGCGTGAACGAACGTGCGGCGGAGCATGCCTCGTCTCTGTAAAAAAGAGAAGGAGCGAATTTGCCCGCTCATTGCAACAAGTGCATGGGATGCGAGCCTTTACTAAAAAAGATTAAGATACTCGGGAGGAGCCAGACCAGAGTTGGCCGTGAACTATTAGAAGCTTTTTTTTATTAAATATAAACGTGATCAATGTATAAGCGACACTTCTGCTACCTTGTATAAGGCGGAAGACCAGTTTTTACGCAGGTGTATGTGACGGTGAGGTGTTCTGAATTGTATGCTTCCCCTCTCACCCCCTTTCAACCCTCTTTCCTATCCTTGTGACGATTGGACATGCTTATATAAGCTGTTTCAAGATCAAATAAACCAGTTGATAGTTTGCGCTCTTTCTGTCTGCCTTGTTCTTCCTGTGATTGTCCATTCTACGCGCAACAACTTGGAAAAAAACGAAGGAAGAAAGACCAGTGCACGGGCACCGACTCAGAATGCGTATTTTATTGAAAGGGCATAAATATTTACGCACGAAGAAGCACGTGCACTCAGAAACCGTTATCAGCAACAAGGGTGTAAACACATATACACAGGATTTACCGCTGGGACGTCACCATGATACAAGAATTAAAGCATCTATCTGATTCCTGAAGCAACATTAACTCGTTCTTTAAAGAAACTTTAAAGACAGGAGGAAGCACGCCCCTGTGCTTCCCCCCATCGTTCCCCACTCACTTTCGCCAACCACTTAGTAAACAGATTCTGCCCTTTCTCCCATGCCTATATAAACGAACAGGAGAAAGATAAAGGTCAGGCTCTGATCGAAGCGTCGAACAATAAATGGAATATCATTGAAGTGCCACGTCTCATATATATATATATATATATATATATATATATATATATATATATATATATATATATATATATATATATATATATACACACACACTTGTGTAAGCGTTGGCTGCCCTTCTCATCGCCATTTTCATTGCTTTTACGCAATTAAGAGTTAATCGCAATAGCAAATCGTTACCGACCATGACGTTCGACATTTTACTAGCAAAGCCGGCCGGCGAATGACAATTAAGAAGCACTGACGAAGGAAAACCACTGTAATCTGAACACGGGCCCTATATATATCACAACGCAAGACGTTCTTGCGAATATACGTGGGCAGCGATCTGTATAATGTACGAGTCTGTACAAGTCATAAACGTTTCGCTATGAAGGTTGTAATGCGTGTGGCGGTGCCATGCAACTCGTTCCAAACACCCAGGTATACATATATACGCATGCAGCTTCGCTGTTTTCTTCCGGCCGCGCTCGCAGTGTGGCGCGGCTTCCCGTTGCGCGCAGTGCGCTCGGCTGCGAAAGTGAGTGCCTTTCTCGTGCTCTCCGCTGCGATTCTTTTCATTTCTCCGCGGGTCGCCGCTTCTCTTCCATTATTCATCCTCCCCCGCCACGCGTAGCTCGACAGTCCTCGCCATTATTACGCCGCACGCGGCCCTGTCACCAACCCACGCCGAGCCGCACGCACATCGGCAAAACTCGGCGTGGGGCCGGCGCATGGTTTATACGAATGGGTCCCTTCCCGCATTCGCTCAGTTTAATTTTGCATAATGTTTTTCCCGTTACAGCCACTTTCTCTACACGCTCGGCCCCCACGAGTTTCGGACGCGCGCCCTGCGTGAATACACTTGTCATCGTAAGCAGCCGAGCGAAAGTATATATAAGAGAAGAACCGTCACTGCGAAAGATGCCATTGTTTTGTCGCTATGAGTTACTTAAGAGGGGCTTTCAGAAATGCTGAATATTGATAACGACGATTTTGTGTGTGTGTGTGTGTGTGTGTGTGTGTGTGTGTGTGTGTGTGTGTGTGTGTGTGTGTGTGTGTTGTACGGCGTCAAGAAGTTCGTATTTAACGCACTCGCGCAGGCGCCCACAAATGCGCATATACACACGCACTCGCGCGAAACGCGTTTGTGTACGCCTCTTCACTCTACTCACGCAGGATGGGCAGCCTCGCTCGACCCGGTGAGTGAGACGAGAAGCGGGCCATTTTTAGGCAGCGCGCTCCTCTGCTTCGCGAAGGCGCGTTCTTTCAAGCGCGTCCCTTCACTTCCTACCTTCATCTCTCCTTGTATACCGCTTTCTCCTTTTTGCTGCGGTACTCCCCATATGACGCTCTGAGCCGCCCCAAACCCCTCTCCACCTCACTTCCATTTTCTGAAGCGTCACGAAAAAGTCATTGCCGCGCGGCCTCAAAGCGTCGCTGCGCCGGCGACCAGCTTGGGCGCATGCACAGCGGAGAAAGCGTTCCTTCGGCCGACCAACACAGACAGGCGTGCGGCACGTCGAGGAGAAAGATGAGCTCTCTTCTTCCATCGTTCGTCGCGGCTTTTCAGGGCCCGATCACGCACGTGAGCCGCGGAACAGAGAGCTTTTTTTTATTTTTTTATTTTTTTTTGTGCCGGGCGAGCGGCACACATATGTATGCGCCAATATGGTCAGCGCTGTGCCATTACACTAGGACCTAGTTGAAGCACCTTCTCTCGCAGTCGAGAATGCAGGAGAAACCGTCGGGCGCCTGACTGGGCGAACGGATTTATTGGCGTTCTGCTTGGCAAGCGCGTGAGGCGTGTACGAAAGCGCGCTCCACTGTATAAGAGCACTGGCACTGTGTACGGAGCAGTGTCTCAAGCACACATGCGGCGGGTATCGCGGAGACTCGGTTAACTATGATGGTTTCGTTCACAGAGAACAGTGAACCGTCCTTTCTTTTCTTTTCTTCTTTTGTTTGTTTGTTTGGTCCCGTCTTGTTACCACGGTAAAGGAAAAGTAAAAGGCTGCTGCGGGAGAAAACAATGGTGGGAGAAAGCAGGCTACACGCACCGCGACAATGCGAAGGGCACTGCTCTATGTGCGGATGGAAGGAAATGGCACACCGAACGAGCGCACTTCGGGGGTTAGAATTTGCACGAATGTTGTTGCCTTCGGTGACCCGCTGTTTACAAGACCAGTCTTTGATGTGAAGAATTACACAGCTGTATACGCGAGCTGTGCGGGCACTGTGTGAGGCTTCATTTACCTCGATAATCAACCTACCAGACCGCGAATAAATGCATAGAGCAGTTTGCTGCATTGAAGGTTATCCCTTCAACGTGAACGATATTTATCGCTGCCATTTTGTGCGTTTGTGGGCGTGACAGTTACTTGTGCGCTCCCCCTGTTCACGTCACTTTTTTTTTTTCTACCATCTGCTGCGGGTCCGGGGTTTCAACGAGGTCACTGCCATGAGAGGTCACTCCGCATGAGACACGCCAGGCCTTTTCGCCTTATGCACAATACGAAGCTTTGCGACTGTGGGGGCCAAACTCCTTGGCTCGTATTGACAAGCGCATCTTACGCTAAAGATGTTCCCAAGAGAATATCTCTGCTAATCCTGGCGCTGGACATATATCATTAAAGGGCAACTCCGGCAATTTTTCATTGCCCACTGATCTCAATGAAATTTTCAGTATATGTTCTCCTCGCTACTGCAATAATTCATGCCAAGCCAGGCGGCTGCAAGTCATTTAGTTTTCCTGAAAATGAATTTTCAAAATTTTTTAGCGGATTCCCACGTCAGCCACCCGGTGTTTTTGACGTCATTACCTCAAAACCCGAGCTGGCGGACCGTCTAAAGCAAAATGGCGATACTTCAGCGTTAAAATCGTCGCTGTCAAGTTCAGAAGAGCTCAATACATTATTGAATGACATTGCCACTTTCATTTTCTTGTCTTTCTTTTTCTTTTTTTCGGCCCAGCTTCATATTTTCGAAGGCAGGCAGGCTGTGACGTCATCGCATACGTTGCACGAGGCGCGTACCCGCTTCGGTTTCTGTTTCAACACAACGTTCAGTTTCTGAGCAAATTGACTGACCCTGGCTGTTTCAGCGCTATCAGTACTATTGGAAAACAGCAATATCAGAGCCCCACCACGGTACCACAGCCAGTACCACAGCTCGAAAAGTTCGGACCACTTGGGGTTCTTTAACGTGCACTGACATCGCACAGTACACGGGTCTCAACATTTCGCCTCCATCGAAATGCAGCCGCCACGGCCGGGATTCGATCCCGCGACCCTCGGATCAGCAGCAAGTGCAATACCGTGCCAGCAGCCAGTACACCACCGTGGCTGACAGGGCAGTGTGTGTTAAGCGCCGCCACAGCAGTGTGATAAACAATACATGTGTACTAGTAGCACTCGGCATGGTTTTGTCAAACTTTTTTCGATTCTTTACGAATACTTCAAAGGACGACGCTCACGATACGCACATCAGCGCATCGTAGCCTGCATTTCCCTTCGATAAAACAGATGTCCGCGCCATGCGCTAGAGGAGTGCCAATGTTACACCATAACGTGAGGTACCATTTAGTCGCCACGGTGCTGTCAAGTTTCCTGGTTAGCCGCCGTTAAAGATACACCAATCCAAGCAATTTGCAGAAAGATGTTCATCCTATTCGTAATACTTCGCAGAATTCTGCACGAATCGTTATAGGCAATCTCCTCGCTGACTGCTTCGCATGGCACCGATTCCCGCACAATGCGTGAAATCTGCGGGGGATTTATTTTTATGATTTTGTTTTGTGAGTGCGGCGCTGACTCTGGCATCGTCTTTCTTTTTTTATATATATATGTCCGTAACTCTGTTTACGTTCTGACCATAACGTTCAAGCCGACGAAGCGGCAAATACATCACCTCTGCTATAATTTCTACAAGGCAGGAATTTGAATACCATTTCATATATACAGTGGTTATTGCCTTCATTTGCTCAAGCCACACAAGAATGCTACAGTGATAGCTTTTGCATAATGCCCGCTTGATGTTTCAAAGCTAGTCATAATGTAGATGGAACACAATGACTGGGTGATATATTGAGTCGTGACGCATATAACTTTTCGATCTCGCTAAGGTATTTTGCAAGCCTCAAGATCTCGCTCCTGTTTATCCGCACTTCACCGTGTTAGACCAGTGGACACGGCCTTTACTGACGACCATGAGGTCGCGGGTTCTGTTCCGGACTGCGCCGGTCGGATTCAATTGTGGGAAATAGCTACAAACGCCCGCATATAATGTTCTTTGGGTACACGGTAAGAACCAGGCGGTCGAAATTAATCCTAAGTTCTCCACTGAGGAGTTCTCCTCGTAGTACATGCAGTGCCTTCGGAACATACAGTGTATAGTTACGAGATGTTAAGGGTCACATTTATTTATTTATTTATTTATTTATTTATTTATTTATTTATTTATTTATTTATTTATTTATTTATTTATTTATCGGTTCAATAATTTGTAAGCACCCCGAAAGGCTCGTGCACATCAAGCAAGGAAATGTGGCACACCGCTAACACGGCACCGTAGTGTCCTAACTTCCGTACATATCTCACAGGAAACAGTTCAAAACTCACACGGTGGCCCGCGAGCCATCCTCCTCAGAACCCGTAGGGCTCGCGTGACCACCAAGCAGTCGCCAGAAACGTACCTAACGCTTCACGAAGGATTTGCCTCTGTGCCAGAAATGCCCCCGTGTTCCATAAAATGAACAATATGCGCTCGTAAGAGAATATTTCAGCCAGTTTCGATGCTTGACATGTCATTAAAGGCGGCCGGCCAGTGTAGCAAAGATAATTATAAATCAATGTAATAAGTGATCGCAACAATTTGTGTCCTAGTGAACGGTGTCCTCTCAAAGTGATTTCGTCTCCCTTCCTCTCTTTTTCTTTCCACTTTACGATTAATAATTTCTTTTTAATAATAATGTAAGATAATAATTTCTTTCCTTCCTTCTTTAGTTCTTTCAAAGAAGGAAATTATTTCAAGAATTTCAAGGAAGAACCAACATTTATTTATTTATTTATTTATTTAGCAGGATAATAATAATATTTTTCTTAGTTAATAAAGAAAGAAATGAATAAAGAAAGTAAGGAAAGTGTCGGGTCGCGCAAAAGGGAAAAGCAAACCGGGGCTTACCCACAACCATCTAGCCCCCTCCCCCCTTTCCCTCAGCCGACTGCTACAGGTGAGTGATTATGGTAGGGCCACATTGTAGTGACATAGTATACCCTGGCCCAGCCTAGCTCCGCTGTTTACTCACATTTCACAGGTGTAGAAATGGCTTTAGTTTCTCTCTCTTTCTCTATCTTTTTTCCTGTTCTTTTTCTCTTGAGACTCCGGTGACGCGGTCTTGTCACGTATGCTGCGAACGCCTATGACCTAGTCTTAAGTTTACTACATGCCAACGTCGCTTTATTTATTCGTGTCGCATACACAAAATATCGAACAGCCATTTGTAATAATTCCCATTCCATGATTACCGATTCTTTCCTTCGCGCGCGTAGGAGACAGCCAGGATGTCGGGTCCGCTTATACGTGTCTCGAATGGCCAAAAGAAGCTCAGCCCCTTGACCCGACACTCGGCCCTTCCGTTGGGCCATTGAGCACTTGAACACTGACTGGGCTGCCCGTGAGCAGTACCCGGCCGCCGTTCGGTGCACACAGCTCGCATGCCAGGCACGTCCTCAGACGCGAAAAAAAAAAAAAAAAATCGTGCCGACGTGTGGGCTGAGCGCGCGTGAACTGCCACCACAGCCCGTTAGAGATGGGCTGCAGCCATTACGCATGCGGACGCTCCCTCCTCGGAACAGCCGGTTTCATGCGCAATCGACGGCCGCAATGCTCCTGGCGACAGCTGCTCACTCGTCGGCTGCCGTGCCTTATTTGCAGCCGCGGACGTCTCACCGCTGGTCTATCACTTCCGGCCACTGGGAATTATGTATGTACATATATACATATATAAATTGACCATCCACATGTATCTAGCTTCAGAAGGCATGTAGTTACGAAGAGAACGCGGAGCTTTGTTTTACGTCTCTGGAAAGCAGTTGCGCTGGAAGTCGATCATCATCGTCTTGTCGTTTATCGATTTCGCTTGTTCCGTGTTTTTCGCTTTTTCCTCGCGAATCAGAGAGCGAACCGTAGCGCCCGATTGGGATATAGCTGGAACAACTCGGTAGCAGAATGAGAAAACAACGTCTATATAGCCGGAATGAAGCACAAAGACCTGAGGAAAGTGAAACAGGATGCTGCCACAGATCTTCGAGCTGGGACGATCAGGGGCGGGAGGAGGTGGAGACATTGCGACGGGAGAGAGCGGAGATGTGTCGCAGAGATTGAATGGCGCAGAAGGAGGAGGAGGAAGGATTTCAGCGCACAAGCAGTGCCTCACGGAACGCGCGCACACACACACACACACACACACACACACACACACACAGAGAGAGAGAGAGAGAGAGAGAGACGGCGCTTCGAATGACCTGCCGGGCAAAATCGCAATCCCGCCGGCTCACTTTCCCGCAGCTTTCGCCTCCGATGCTCAATTTGAGCCCGTGCCATTGTCGTCGCGCTCTATCGTCGTCGACGGGCCGGCGAGCGACCGACGGTACTTTGTGGGACTCCCACACTCCGTGCGCCCGCGCAGTTCCGAGCAGCGTGCGCAGCGACGTTTCGCCATTGCATCGCGCGATGGCGCTGCGAGAAGGGGAATACATGCAGCAGCGATCTCGGTAAAACCCTGCGCCCCACATATACCTAAAGCAGCTGTGGCAGTCGCGTACTACAAAAGTGTGACGGACTGTGACTGACTGTGTGTGTGCTGTGTTATGTGCTGTGTTATGTGCTGTCTTTGCTCTCCGCCTTTGAATATCCTCCATTCAGTTCCCATGTGTAGGATAGCAGACGGGCTGTCCAGAACTGGTCGACGTTCCTGCCTTTTCATCTCCACTATTTCTCTCTCTATGCAGGACCCGTATATTACCGGAAAATACACTCGCACACAAGCACGCGCGCAGAATGTGCATACGTTAGGACTGTTCGAAAGAGTAAATGCCGGCCATGAATGGTGTAAGGTTTTCATGTTAGCGAAGGTGGCGCGCCAACGCTAAATAACGCTTGCGAACAAAAATATTCGTGAGAGAGGGCCTGTTTCTACGTTTGGTGCATATGCCGGATGATGGGGAATTAGCATGACCGTCCTACGCAGTAAGCCGGGTAATCAATTTGACGCTGCACCACATCATCCGCCGCAGAGAAGGATGTGACTTGCTCGTCTCGTGAACTTATCCACAAAGATCTCTTAAGTAGCAGTAGAATTGTTCCTAACAGCAAATTTAGCCAATCCCAATGTTCAACATGTTTTCAACGAAGACAGCTGGTGCCAAAGAGCTCTTACGAATGCACAGAAGCCGACGTTGTCCTCCCGTCAAATTTCGGGCTATAAGCTGTGATGCGAAACTGCGGCCCGTATTCGGAAGCCACATTGTATGCGCGCGGCGGTAGCGGTTCGGGAACGGGAATCGCCGGCTAAGCTCGAAAACTAAATTCTTACTACAAAGCGAGATGACTCATCGAATGACAGCAGTTGTATGCCTCACTGCGCGGGCACACATAATGCAACGGTTATAACTTGAACATGCAAGTCGGGCGCGCGTTGTGCCAACAGAGCTTTTCACGGGGTTGGATTATTACTCCTATATATGCTTTCGCTGTTGTAAGCATGTTTGTCTATCATGAAATGCTTGTTTAAAAATAAACAACCTGCTTCTCTCCTAGCTATATTTCAGAAAAAATGAAGGCGAAAGACGACACTCTCCCTCCCCCCCGCCCACTCACATACGAACACACACAGAGAGAGCAAACTCCCCTCTATATAACACGATTACTGCAAATAAGTGCTTCATACTTCACTAGGTCGGTTATAGGACCATTTCTACTCGAAGTTACACGCGAGAAAGTTCGGCTCCACAAAATGCGACCGAGGGACAGTCGGCCTTCGTGTACGCGTGTGTGATTCTGGCCGTAAACTTTAGGGGGACGCGTCCTGTCGCGCAGGCCGGACCAACGACCTTTTGACCACACCACGCGGCTTCGACGGCGCTGCACGCAATTCGAGGGAGACGAGCGTTCGAGGTCTGCGAACTCCTTCCTTCCTCCAGCTCTTGCAGGTCGGCAAATCACTCAACCGCCCCAGCAAGCGATGATCTTCTCCATTTCTCCTTCCAGCGTCGGTCCCGTTGTGTGGTCCACGCATACGTCGCATGGTGGAAGAGCGCATTACCATTTTAAGAAAGAGTCCACAGCGCGGGCGCGCTCTTGCGGTTATTAGCGTTACAAAGAGTAGGGTTCACTGATCGGGTGCGCCCGTTGGAGCGCGCCCGTGTACAACCCCTCCGAAATAACCGCCAGTCGCACAGCGGTTATTCGCACTGAAACCGAAAGGTCCTCGCGCGCTGGTTCTCTCGAAATTGAGTTCTTTTCGAGCGTTGTTCTTTACCGTTCATGGTGCGCGTGGCTGTCAGCGAAAACCATTTGGCCGGACGGGGTCGCGCCGGGCTCTCAAATTGGGTTTCCTTGTGTGGCATGCAAGCGAGGCTCGTAGCTTTCGCGCGGGCTGCTGCTCAGGCTCCATGAAAATGAAGGCGGAAAGAAGTCGGCGAACACAATGCCACTCGACAGTCACTTCGAACGAAACGTCTAAAACAATGTATAGCACAACATGAACGGGTGAAGCATAATGGCAACGTCGTGCGTTATCGCAGGCTATCACGAGAATGGGTGTGTTTTTGAAACCGAAAGCGGCACGCACTGTTTTGCGTTCTGCAGCTGCCGGTGAATGAGCGTGCGTCGTTGCAACTCGCATAATACTCCGTACACCGTTGTGCCGGAAAGGCCGAGGGGCTCGAAAAAGATAACATAAGAATTATCACGCCACCCTCTTTTTCTTTTTTCTTTACCCGTCCATGACTTCGGTCGGTGGGCGTTATTAACCTCCTCCTCCTCCTCCTCCTCCTCCTCCTCCTCCTCCGCATCATCATCATCATCTTCTTCTTCTTCTTCTTCAACGAACCAATACAGATGTTGACGCTATCACGGCAGCAGAAAGTGCTCTCACGGGAACGGTAAGCGCCGAGGCGCCAGCGCAGTGTCCACGCGGAGATACCGCAGAGCACACTGGTGGAGATGTGGATGGACGTAACCACACCCCCTCACATCCACTGCCTTCGTTTTCCACGCTACACGTACAATGCCGTTGCGAGTAAATGAGCGTGCCAGACGGATGATGGTGATGATGACGATGATGATGATCCTACATAAATGGCGCATACCCACATCGGGGGATCAGCCAAGACCTGATATTCTTAGTTTTGTATTGTCTTTCGCGTATATACCAACCACTTCATGAAAAAAAAAGGAAATGGAAGAAAAAGAGAACGAATTTGGAGAAAAAAAAAGGGAAATAAATGGAAATGAAAGAAAAATAGATTACATAGACTAATTGTCCATTCGTACTATCAAAACAGAGTGAGCTTACGCTTTTTTATTTTTTATGTTGTTTCAGACATTACCATCATAACCCTAAGAGCTTTTTTGTGTAAATAACCACAAACGTATCCGTTTTGATGTTTCAATAAAACTGTACACTGCGTCGAAGATGTCCCTGTGGCTGAAGCCCAACACCCAGGCACCAAAAGAAAGAATAATTTCCGTTGACAAGGCTAGCCCAAGCTTAGAAAGCGTAATTTCCAGAAGTCTTTTTTCTTATTGATGTGTACCGGATACAGCGTCATTGAGGTTTCGTCTTTTTCTCCACTCCGCGAAAAGGCACGCTTGTCGAGCGCTGAACAAATCGTATAGCACCGCGGCCGTTCAAACACCACGGCCTTTATAAATGACGCGGCTAAGCAGAATTTTCCTACGCGAGGAACAATGTGTGAACGTTTTTTTCGAACATTACAAAATGTAGTGCAAGGAGCATTGCAGAAGCCAAAGGGAGTACATATACACGGTCGCTACACTTACGACTGCCCTTCTTTTTATTTTAGAAAAAAAAGAAAAAAACAAACGAACTTTCTTACGAAAAGCACAATGCATGCGTACGTCCAGACAAACATCCCCCGCTGAGTCAGATACCGTCATGGCATAAATTAAAATAACATGCACATAAAAATTAACAACTCAACTTACAATGTTCAAGTTGTACCGACGCGTCCCGACTTCTATTTTGCTGAATATATGGTGCATTTCCTGTGGACTCAGCGAAAGAACAAGCTTTTACGTGAGCGGAACGCCACGAAAAATCAACACGTACCAGAGGCTGGCAGCTTCACTGCAAAGCTGCTTAACACGAACTTCGTATGCGGCTAAGCCGAACTTCTGCAGCTGCGTCCGGCACTTGCTCCTCGGCTTAGCGAGAGACCCGCATGACATAATTGAAATACGCGGCACTGTTAGCTATTTACATAAGGAATAAATGCTAGCTGCTAGCTAATGCTAACGGCGCGTGGCGTCTACGGCGGCTGCTTGCCTATGGTGGCATGACGCAAAAACCCCCGTGTACTTAGATTTAGGTGGAAGTTGAAGAACCCTAGTCCACAGGTAATTAAAACTACTGCGCATTCCACCAATAAGGCTTGCCTCACAAGCATATCCTGCACGCAAAACCACAGAATTTAATCAGTTTAGTTTAACTACGCCAACACCCATGGTGATGTCCGGACTTGCAGGAATGACAATATAAAAGAAAAATGATTGGGGAGATTCTTGAGGCGCATTTGAAAGCCGATGATCATAACGAGGACATCACCCTACTATCGGTGTTCACATCTGACACAGACGAAAACCGGCGCTTTTGACTTATCCTACATTCCTGTTTCTTTCTTACCTGGTGGAGGACGCCAAAGGATCTTTTTAGCAAGGTAGGTAAAATGTCAAGTTTCCTGCCTTTTTTTTTTTTTTTTGTAGCGTGACGGTTTGCAAAGCGCTTGTATAAAGGGAACCAAATATAGGTCATACATGTTTTCAATTATATATGTGCTTTGATTTTAATGCTGTTACATTTATTGTTTTGTGGTGTTGTGATGCGCGTGCACAATGAGAGATTCCTCGTTTTGGTACACGTCTGCTTTCCTTTAACAAATTCTGTGACGGTAAAGAGAATTTTGCGGCCCCTTTCATGAGGTTCTACTTCTCTCTCTTTCTCTTGTGTCTGTGCGCGTGCGTGTGTGTGTGTGTGTGTGTGTGTGTGTGTGTGTGTGTGTGTGTGTGTGTGTGGTGTGTGGTGTGTGTGTGTTTATGAAATGCGAACCGCAATCTTAGTGTTACGCGTCCATGGCGCTCATCATGACTGCGCCAATGCTCTCTCGCGCTCTCTCGCCGAAAAAGACAACTGTTTTCTCGCGCAGCATTCGCTGAACGACTACGAACTGGTAAATATTCGCTGTATAACTTTCTTGAAGCGTAGCAGTAGCAGTAAAAATCAGTATCAAAAAGGCGAAACAAAGAATGTAGTTGCAGGCCCCAGCCCATGCACCCATTCGCTTGAGCGGCTCGCTGTGCTTGGCCCTCGTTAGTGGCACTCAACTTGATCCCAAGTGCACAGCGTCATGAACCAACAAATTCTTGCTGGCTGCTTCCACTTCGTTTTCTTTTTAGCAAAGGTAGACTCGGACAGCTCGAAGCCTTTCTTCCCCCGTGGCTAAAAGCAACCAAACAGATTGAAGGCGTGCGTGCGTGCGTGCGTGCGTGCGCGCGCGCGCGCTTCCTTTGCAGACCTGCAAATACTGGATTGCGGCTACCGCCGACAACACGTCCCTTAAACTTTGCCCGGTGTCTCAAGAAAGCCGCTTGATTGGTGCTGACAGCCGAGGCCCGCCAAGCACTTCTACGTGTTTGTGTACACGTCGGGCCACGGTTCAATCACTGCGCACTATATCGTTTTCTGTGTTGTAACTTTGCTTGATTTCAAACTTCTTCTTTTTTTTTTGCGAAGAGTTCAAAAAAAAAAAAAAAGACGCTTTAGTGGATGCAGTACGAGTGGTGCGCTTGTCGACACACATTCTGCGCGCGCTTCCCGTTGAGATGGTTACAGTTATTTAGTATGTCTTTATTTGCGTCTTTATTACTTTCATACATCACTAAGAATTTCCGTGCGCCTGTGTGCTGTGCAATTATAGAGCAATGAAACATTGTTTTCCACAAATTTTGTTTTCCACAATCATGACAGAGTAGAAAAAAAGAGAAAAGCCGTAGTGTAGAGGCCACCTGTTCATAGGCGCCTTATAACCCGTCACACGGTTTTGATGCTTGCTTTGTAGTTTTCTTTCCTTCTGGTTTTTGGGCTCTTTCTTTTAGGGCACAGAAGTGGCACAACGTTTCTTAGTAAGACCTTCTCGGTCTAGTCATGTAAGCTGCGAATATATTTGCATTCTTTCAACCCATAATACTAGTTTCCACAACTAACACATGAGCTTTTACCGAAAAGCCCTCGTTTGCGCATAATTATTATTCGTGAATACTGAGCTATATGCTGTATGCCTCATTGAAAAGAAGTATTTGCCGCTTGCCTTCAGTTGTTAACCTGGCGTATTGCGTTTACGTCACAAAATTTTCCGAACACCGAAAGCTATACAGCTTCGCTGTAATATTTAGCTAATAAGATATGAGAGACAGACAAAAGCGGTTCCATTTAGAGCGAAGCCTATTCCTTGAAAGTTGCCTCTTCTGACCCTAAATGGCTCAAAACATGACTTTCGCGCCCAAATGTTCTCATACCACGAACCATGAAACGCAGTACTGACGAGTAAGCAATATATATATATATATATATATATATATATATATATATATATATATATAGTTCAGAAAGAAGATATCCGTGAGCCCGAATAAATATTTTCAAAAGAAGAGATTCACACGATTAACAAAAAGAATATAAGTTTACTGACGTTGCGGCCGGTGGACCGGCCTTCATCAGAGTAAAAAGCTGTTGCCGAGCACCCTCCTTTTAAGGGTATATATATATATATATACTCGCAAAGTAGGAAACAAAATGCATAGCGTATAAGACACTAATTAGGCCTATAACTGAATATGCAAAGACTGTTTGGGATCCCTTCACTGCTACAAATACATCAAAAATTGAAAAAGTACAGCGTCTGCCAGTCAGGTTTATATTCAGTAAATATCGCAGGATGAACTGCCCTTCTCAACTGTGCGTTCTGGCAGAACTACCGGCATTACAGGCAAGAACAATATACGAAAGGCTTAAACATGTTTATCTAATAATTCATAATCATGTTCCCATCAGGCACACATACTTCTTTCAAATTATTTCCAATGAAACCTCCAGGAACCGTCATTCAATGTTCATTCGTCCTCCTGATATTCATACCGATTACTTTAAGTATATATAGTTTTTTTTCCAAGAGCTATCACTGAATGGAACTCTCCACCGGAGAAAGCCGTTTCATCTTCTTCAATTGCTTCATTTAATGAAAACATTGCGCATATCCTTCGTTTGACCTAACCACATGTGCATGTATACATTTAAATATTTTTGCCGGTTAATGTTGTTATACGCTGTTTAAATGTCTTATTGTGCCATTTTATTCAATTACTCAGAGCCTCGTTTTGTTTGCAATGTACAAACTTTTTGTTCTGTTACATTTTTTTCCACTCCTGCTTTGTGAATATATATATATATATATATAGAGAGAGAGAGAGAGAGAGAGAGAGCCATTGTCGCGTTGTTTGGTGCAATTGTACGACATCATCGCTAGAAAACTTAGTTTTACTCGAGAAGAACACCTTGCGTGCTATTTCATACTGCCCCCCATGGTCGATACTTTACACACAGTCGCGCCGCCACAGTGGTCTAGTGGTTATGGCACTCGGCTGCAGATCCGAAGGTCGCGGGATCGAATCCAGGCCGCGGCGGCTGCATTTCGATGGGGGCGAAATGTTGAGGCCCTTGTGCTGTGCGATGTCAGTGCACGTTAAAGAACCCCAGGTGGTGGAAATTTCCGGAGCCCTCCACTACGGCGTCTCTCATAATCAGAACTGGTTTTGGGACGTTAGACCCCACATAACAACTTTACATACAGTCATTATCGACGAAACCAGACTTTTGCGTTCATTTAAATGCGATACTATTAAAGATGATACCGAATTACCCCTATATTTTATCAGAACTTCTACCGTATAACTTGTACCCCAACTGCGTGTTGGTTTATAATGCAAGTTAGGGCGATACCGTTATGGGCGACCTTTATAACCAAGTATAACGACGAGCGCTTAATGTTCAGAGCATTTCGTTTTAAAGACCCTTTCCTGTACGAGCTTATATATGTGAAACTCTTCCCCTCTCCTCCCAACCGTATCGCGATGGGTACGCTACGCCCTTTTGCGAGGCTGAAAAAGAACTAAAGAGAAATCGTCACGCAACGAGATTATAACTGCGTTTTCTGCGGCTGCGAAATACCATACGACGGGTAGTTTAAAACGTACAAGGGAGACAGCAACGTGAACATGAATAAAAAAGCATTTCCCACTTCCCATCAGCGCGTTAGCGAGCGCGTGGTTGATATCCGCAGCGCGGGAGAAAGGGGATCGTCGTTCTCCGTGCGTTCCTCGGGAGGCCCATAAAAAAAAAGAAACGGGGATAAAGAGGGTTGCAGCGGGGCGATAGGGCGCGTGCGTGCTCGCAGGTGGCCTCGGGGGAGATGGGAAAGCGTGCGAGCGGTGTACAACCCGACGCGGCAGATCCGCAGATGGGGGAGCAAATGGGAACACCGGGAGGGAAAAGCCGGGCCGGAGAGGAGGAAAAACTGGGTCGCTCGAAGGGGGACGCCAGAGGCCCCGGGCATCTCTCAAGGTCGCACTGAGCTCCGCGAGCCACAGCGGGGCCTCGCGCAGGTGGTGCAAGCGTTATGGATTGTCGCGGGAGCGCGCTGAAGGGAACCAGATATGGCGGCTATATAGGGGAAATGAAAGGGTGGCCGGCGGTGGCTGTTGTTTCGGGGGCGCGAGTTTGATGTTCGCGGTGTTTCGAGCAGAGAAGCGAGCATCGCCGGAGCTCTGCGGCATCCCCCCCCCCCCCCCCTTCCCGGGAAATCCAATAAATGATGTCGTTATCGGCCTCGCCTTACGATCTTGCTTACACCTCGCTTGTACCCTGCCCCTCCGTGAGCCCCTTCGTGAATCACTTGCTTAGCGGAAACTAAAAGGGTGCCTGTTTACTTCGGCTGTGTACAGCTGGTTGAAGTTGCGCAAATTGGTTTCTTTGTTTCTTGCTTGCTTCCTTGCTCTCTTTCGTTCTTTTGAAAGGTACTAAAGTAGAAAAGCACCAAGTTATCTTTTCCACACACTTGTATAGAGAGAGACACACACAAAATGCGCGCAAGCAGTATTTTTTTCGGGAAAATATAATTGGGTTTTTCGTTTCTCTTTCACCCTCTCTCAATAGTCTTCTTTGAACGCCGCCGTAGCCGAGGTCCCGGGCACGCAATTTCTCGAAGTGCCCAGAGCAGCTCCTCGCTATATACACACGTGAAGTGAATCAACGCTTCCTCAGCTCGCACCCGCAGCGATACATATCCGTATCCGTCATTCCAGTCACGGCTCGAACACACTCGCTCGAAGGCTCAGAGGGGAACCTCCCACTCCCACATCCTGACGTTCTCCCTATTTTTTATTCATCCCTTCCCGTCTTAGGGATGAAATGAGGCGCCCAATATTCCATCCCAACGTTGCACATGTTTCACGCATTCGCAATGCAGAAAGTGCCGTGTTTTTCAACGTTCCTTCTCCTTTTTCTTATTCTCTTTTTTTTTTCTTTTTGGGCAAGGTGCTTTTCGCATTTCTGCATTGTCTCGAACGAAGCAGCGTGCCTTCACTATCGCTGTTATTGGCCACTCGTCGAGGGGACAGATGATAAGAACCGATGGACGAAAAGAGTCTTCAGAAAAAATGGGATCGGGTCACGAATTTCGCTATACGTGCGTTTTCACACATCGGTGCCGTGGAAGCATTTCCGTGTTCTATTTTACCGGGAGCTGCAGTAATAGGAAGGAGGTGAGAACGGAACATTCTAAAGCTCAGTTATAGTTTAACTAGCTTCTACGTTATAGATTTAAACGTCGGAGGACTGCGTGCATGGAAATGCGTGCAGTACCTCGCGGCTATGTGCAGCTCCTTCAACACGTGAACGCGGACTTCTGCGTACATCGGCGTTTTGGTATTACTTTCCGACACCTTCTTTCCGCAGCTTTTCGTTTCGTTCAATCTATTATATAGCTGAAAATAATTAATTAATTAATTTTCAGGCTTTCTGGGATGTAGCCCCTCTGGCCGAGAATCGAACCCTTTACTTGGCGCATAATTAGAAGTGGAATCAAACCGTAAAGGCAGTGAGCCGAAACGCACTGGCAAATACGAAAAAAAGAAAAAAAATAGAGGAAGACGATATCGACGAAGAGAGCCAACCAGGTCACTATTTTCTCAATTTCAAAATATCACGATCGGTGGCGCATTATTGGTTTATTTTTAAACGTTCCTTCACAGTTTCCGGGAAAGTTGACTTCACGTTCGCGCGAGTCCTCGCAGACATCGCCGCCAGTGTAGCGAAAGCTGTGCGTCTCAGCGAGCGCGAGCGAAGCTCGGCTGGTCAGATTACCTAAGTATCCAAGTTACGCGAATAAATCACTATACTACAGCATATTTGAGGGAGCTCGATAGCCTCTTTGGGCATCGCATCAGAAAACGTCGCTTTATAAACCGTTTTCTGCAGGCCCGTCATACATTCTCTCTAGTTGTCCGCTCCGCTTTCAGAGTTTCGGCATAAAACGTGTAAGCGACCGCAATTGATGCGAGCGCGATACTATTCGAGCCACTCTATAGCATCATCAACCCACACGATACTCTCGTGTTTCATATACAAGTTCAATACCCTCCACCCTACAGGCATAAACCTTCCAAAGGGAACCCTTGAGTCTTTTATTACGGTGGCATTCTGCAGGGAATTATTATTATTCTTATAATAACAATAACAATGTCTTGAGCGATGAAGACGACAAAGACGTTGATGCGGGGCTGAGTCTGTAGCTGCCTTGACAAACTGAAACATGCGCGCTCCGTGCAGTCTTCACTGACAAGTGAATAATAATAATAATAATAATAATAATAATAATAATAATAATAATAATAATAATAATAATAATAATAATAATAATAATAATAATAATAAAGTAGTAGTAGTAGTAGTAGTAGTAGTAGTAGTAGTAGTAGTAGTAGTAGTAGTAGTAGTAGTAGTGGTGGTGGTAGTAGTAGTAGTAGTAGTGGTGTTGCTGAAAGCAGGCTGCGATGTTCATGAACTGGGTCAAATCTGCGCATTACTCGGGCGGACCGCTTCATTTCCGAACTCGCGGTGTATCAAACAAGCTTACACCTATATAGTTATAGCGCTGTGCAGAGTCAGCGCCCATCTCCTCTTCCCTGCACCCCTCTCTCTCTCTCTGTCCCCATTGTCTCCGTCCGTGGCCCGGGCAGGTTAATATCCGGAGGACAGCAGCGCTGGCGCACACCCGCAATCCTACCGGTCGATAACGGGCCGCGGTGCCTCGGTCGGCGGCCATCTTGGATTAGGCAGTGCTCGCTGCATGGCGCCCGCTGCAGTTGGCGGTTGTTGTTCACGCCGCTTTATTCTGACCGCGTATAATCCCCCTGTTTACTAACCGGCCATAGATGGCGCGGACCCTCTTCGCCTCTTTCTTATTTCTTTTTTAATGATTACTGCTTTTACCTTCTTCGTCTCTTATTTCGACTTACTTTTAAACGCGCGTGACGAGAGAGCGACCGTGTGCAACAAGTGTCTTGGAGGCCGTGCGCGCATTCCGTTGCCTTCGTTATACTGACGCACTCTTCCGCACGCTCACCGGATCAGAAAGATCGTGTCGTTTCTATAAGTATCACACTTATCCGAAACTGGAGATATTTCTTATCGGGCCGTGTTTTCAGGGTTGCGTCAAATGACGTATAGGAACTGGTGCTGAAATGTATACAGTGTCGCTTCTCTGTCCGGCTTTTTTTTTTTAATTACATTCGTTCGTTCACTCGGAATTCCAAGTTCGCCTGTGAAATCACTATATAGCTGCATAGAGCGGTGGTTTCACTTTACGCGCGATCAGCCATTCATAATTCGTTGACTTACAGATTGTAGGTAAGCCACCTATAAAATTTCTACCAATATTTACAGTTACACAGGCACCTTATTTAGTCATTTCTTCATTTATTAGTGGTGTCCATGCACGTAGCAGCAGATAAGATACTCGCTATAACCTGGCACGACTATAGTTCTCGCACTGTCCATTACGCCATTGAAATGAACAAATAAGTGCGTCAGAAAATTCATACCCTAAGTGACTCTTACGTCGGTCTGTCTTTGTATTCCCGCTTAAAAAAAAACGCTTTGCCCATTTATAGAGTCAATCGTGGTTAAAAGTTTTGTTATAGACAAAGACACATAGATTAGTCATAAGAAAGACCAACGTTCGTGTCGGCTTACGTTCTTAGTCTTCGTCTAACTTGCAAGATCCATCTAAATATCAAACAATCGATCGATCGAGTGACCTGTCAAATGAGCCAGCACTGCCTTTCCCCATACCGTCGCTCGTTTTCACATTGCTATTTAGCCTCCTACATTCAGAGCTTGTTTTCTTACAATCGATGTATTTTTTTCTTCACGATGTTTTTATGCAGTTTCGTTGACTTACTTATCTCTCTTCCTTTTTTTTTTTTCGCAAGGTAATGTCCCGCGAATTACGCTCTCGCTTCCGGCCCCACACACCCTACTCTTCTCCACCCACTCTCTCACACGGAGCGTAGGTAGGTTTGTAAAGACTGTCACAGAATAAAATGGGTCACGATCATCAGCGATGTGAATAAGGACGCGTATAACCCTACCGCCCCTTCCGTTTCGTGCCCATGAGCAGATCTGAACATGCCACAAAACCACAGGCGACACGACACTGAAGTTCCGCGTATCTACAAGACGGATTAGGCAGATGTAATAACTTGCGTGCCCGCTTACTGTTTACCTTGCTTCAGTGTCTTGCTACCACCGTCGTATTAGCGGCCGAAAGTGAAAGTCAACACTATTAAGCGAGCTGTGTACGTTAACAATTACTCATTCCTTAAATTTTTGTTACCTTTCTCGAATGAACGGCGCCTCCACAGTGTAAAGTATGGCCGACGAGAAGATTCATCCGCTCGCCAAATTAGCTTTTGATAAATGCAATTACGATCAAAAGTGCTTGGCGCGAAAGAAAAGATTAAAGGGCGAAGGCTTGTTAAACAGCCGCCTAATGGATTGGACAGGGATTGTTTAGCATAGCCTCACGTACGCGTCATGGGGAGACCCCTTCATCATTAATCATTCAGTGGAGATAAAAGGAATGTGTGAGCGATTTCCTAAACGTTGAAGTCAATAGTGAATGAGGGAGGACTGTTGAAGTAACTGCACTAAGTGTGTGTGTGTGTGTGTGTGTGTGTGTGTGTGTGTGTGTGTGTGTGTGTGTGTGTGTGTGTGTGTGTGTGTGTGTGCGTGCGTGCTGTGCGTGCGTGTGTGTGTGTGTGTGTGTGTGTGTGTGTGTGTGTGTGTGTGCGTGCGTGCGTGCGTGCGTGTGCGCGCGCGCTTCTGGTGATGTAGTAGTTCAGTTTGCGTTCTGCACCTGCTCATGTTTGAAGCTGAGCTCAAAGGGTGCGCAGATATTATACTCTGAAGGGATTTAGATAAATAAACTCGCCCAAAGTAACCCCCACAGTAACCTTCCACAGACTGCGCAATCACGTTGGTTTGAGTTTCCTTTGCAAGACACCATCAATGCGCTACAGCACTATGTGGTCGGTTACGTTTCTTTAATTAAAACACCTGCATTCCGAAAACGAAAAATCTCTCTTGAATCACCCTTCCCAGTTTTCTGTGACCCTGAACACAGATACGCTAAAGAGGCCCCAGCTGACAAGCTCTCTGAGCAAATTCTGCGAAAATGCGCGATCATGGAGGCAAGCGTCGACCTGAAACCGACACAAGACGCCGTCACGGCCTCATTTTATTTTATCGACATATGCGGGTGGTCAGCTAGGCTCCCTCAATGTTCGTAGGGAATTATAGAGCAGTATACACTGC
This sequence comes from Hyalomma asiaticum, assembly GCA_013339685.2. Taxonomy (NCBI): domain Eukaryota; kingdom Metazoa; phylum Arthropoda; class Arachnida; order Ixodida; family Ixodidae; genus Hyalomma; species Hyalomma asiaticum. The sequence goes on along the minus strand of CM023481.1, from coordinate 107,134,141 downwards.
TTTAAGTAGAGCTATGGTGGATTAATTAGAGCGAGCCTGTCGTCGTCGTCGTAATGCTGAAAACATGGAGGAAGCTCTCCAGAGTATCTAATCTCCGCACTGTGTCATTACTCTCTCGAGTACCTCGTCGCAGAGGTCATATGAATGCGCCATGAACGGGAAAGGGCATGAGCTAATCATTGCAGCATCTATAGAAATGATCGAGCAGACGCAGCTGCTCGATCAGCCGACGACAATGTGCGCTAAGTTGAAAAACCCTGCATCAAAATCCGACACGGCGTAAAAACGCCACACGCTTTCCTGTCATCTAATTAGGGACCAGCGGAATGTTACTCCATGTTACCCGCATAGGCATTCATGCTTCGCCACTTAATTTACAGTCTTGTATTCCGTCCGGCTGCTCACAGTGTGACTGCATGCAGCGGTCTTCCGTGGCTTATCGGGAGGGAAACAGGACAGGGAAATTCTTTCTCAGCGGTGTTTACACTTTCGCGCACGTTGTCGCTCACCACGATGAGAAAAATGCGCGTTTTGTCGCAGTTTCTCTGGCAAAAGAAATGTTGCGAATGACTGAAGGCGACTTTCAGTCTACTGAAGCCTCGCAGGCGCGTTGTCCAAAGTTTGGCGACATGAGGAAGGGCGCATCAAGCGTGTGCTACTTAGCGGCGCGTATGCACCCGTTCGAGCGTTGCGCAGTTATTCCGGATGCGCTCGAAACAAAAGGGAAGGTCACCGGGGACGTTCTTTCGTCGTCCGCTGTTGTGTCGTATATCAGCGAGGGTGTTCGCTTGCATACGTGAGCGACGCCGCGGTGCTGGTACCATTACAGGCCCCCCCTGCAAGGCGCGTGTGCGACGAAGAAGACCGGGACACAGTGGGACGACAGCGCTCGCGGGGTGCACAGCGCGCGATGTGGCATTGAGGGAGCAGTGCCGCGCATCCCCGGGAACGACTATAGGCGGGGTGGCAGGTTGACGGCAGGATGAGCCGAAGCGCGCGACCCTGACTTCTCGCTGGGCGTACATACGTTCGCACGGCGACGCCAACGCCGTGAAGCCCTCAATATGCTGTCCCTCTTATGATTCACCAACCCCACGAAGAAGCTTTGAAGTTATTATCCCGGAGCAGGAAAAGAAATGAACGAAAAGAAACGTTCATTGAGCGAAGCGGCAAGAAATTGTGGCTACTTCAGTCCCGAAAGCCTTCGGATACTGCCGCGGCCCAGTCTACCAGATTTCTCCAATCCCCTTGGCACCCTCCACTCCCCCCTCCCCCTACCCTCCCTCGTTCCTCTCTCTAAAATAAAAAAAAAATTCTTTGACAGCTTGCACAACGCATGTCCTTGCTTTTCCATAGTTCTGTAGCTTCATCGTGAGCGTTTTTAGAAGGCTAGAAAATAGATTTTAAAAAGCCAGGTGCGAGATGATATCTTCGTTTTGAAGGGTTGAACATTGGGCAAGTCCGTGCGATGATTTATAGTATACAGACAGGCTAGCGTGGTAAAACATGGACTGGAGTGTATACTGATTGCAACGAGAAAGGCAACACACATGGCGGCGATGGTTGTTCTGCTCGCTCTAAATAATACTCGTGTCTGTTTTCTTCGCCGGGCTCTCTGCTGCTGCGAACTTATTGTATTTGTAATTTCTTTCTCGATCCCGGCTGCAAATTTACTCAAAAAAAAAAAGCCGGATGTGACTTGTCCCCCGTACGACGAGCGCTATAGTACTACAGGATGACTTACCCGCCATGGTAGCTTAGCGGTTAGTGTTGGCTTGTTAAGCCTGACGTCGCGGGATCGAATCGTGGCCGGAGCGGCCGCGTTTCGATGGGGGCGAAATGCGAAAGAACAGGAAGAAGATGATGATGATGAAAAGCGCCCGTGTACTTAAATTCAGGAGCACGTTAAGGAAGCCCAGGTGGACAAAATTGAGCCCTCCGCTACGGGACGTGCCTCATAATTCGGCAAGCAAACTGACATTATTATTATTATTATTATTATTATTATTATTATTATTATTATTATTATTATTATTATTATTATTATTATTATTATTATTATTATTATTATTATTATTATTATTATTACAGTTGAATGACTTCAGACATGCGTGAAAGTACTCTCAAGAAGATCTAGAAGCCACGTTAACTAGGACATAATACCGATCTTCTTCGGCCCCTTCCAACACAGCGCATACTACACGTGCTACTATCGGATGCCTAACGACCCTGAAACTCATAATTGATTAGTACACTGTTGGGACTCATTCTTCGCCCACGTGAAACCAGCTCCGCCCTGGGTGTCGTTGTCAGCGAGTCGTACAATAATGCGGTAGCGCGAGAAGGTATACACAAGCAGGCTCGCGCGACGGCACAACACCAGGCCTTCCCAATTTTTTCTCCTACACAGCAGTGACTCCCAACTTTGTCACAACCCACAAACTTTGATTTCTTAAGAGGGCTGCCCAGTATAGTTTTTGAGAAGGACGCAAGTATTATCTTGTTAAACAGATTACGTGGAAGCGATCAAGATGGCCGTTTTTGGGTAACAGTATTCTACACCGGCGGAAGCACGCACAAACCGCAGCGCGACCTTCAAGGAAGACGTCGGTCGAACAAGCCGCACAAGGTAAAACGACGCGCCGCGTGCGCCCACGGGGAGGATATGTGATGCAGGCGCAAGGCTGTCACCGATTCCGCTGCTGTAACGGTTCGTTGGCTCTCACGTAATTGGAAGTGCATACACGCAACCCGGCTCTCGTATTTCCGCGAGTGAACCGCGAAAGTTTCGATGCGTGCAATAGCGCACAGCAGCAGCAGCAGCCGACTTGACGTGGCCCACGCGCCGCACTTTCCCACTGCAGACTTCTGAGCGAGTGTTTGCCAAACGCGGCGTTCCAGCGGGACGTGCGGGCTCGCGCCGCGCACGCGCGTCGTCTGTATACGTGTGCGGGAAGCTAAAAGCCCTCAACGAAGGATGCGCGCGTGCACACCGCTTTGTACTCGACAAAGATCCAATTACCGGGGATGCGGGAAGAGATAAGGACGCGACAAGGAAGGCGACGCATGAAGTCTTGGTGGCATACACGGCTTTCTTTCTTTCTTTCTTTCTTTCTTTCTTTCTTTCTTTCTTTCTTTCTTTCTTTCTTTCTTTCTTCTTTCTTTCTTTCTTTCTTTCTTTCTTTCCGCAAGGGGCAATAAAGAAAGGACGTGCAGCGCCTTTCAGGCATCTCCCAACGCAAGTGCCAAATCCCGTCAGTGTAAATCGCAAGGCAGCACTCATTTGCAAATAAATAGGATGCCCCAGCGCTCTTGTATACGTTCTTCAGAGCCCGGGTAAAGTGGCGTGCCTGCTCGTTCACTTGATTGCGCATCGGTGAACATTGACAGCGCATTCGCTTATCTGACAGTCATATATGGCTATCTTAGACCATATTCAGAAAAGAAAAAGAAGAAATGAAGGAAGAAAGGAAGTAAACTGTCTTATGCTATAAATGAAAAGTGCTCGTAAGCTAATATTTCGGCCAATCCTAATGCTGGACAAATCCATTTTTGACCAGCTTTTGCGCTGTAATCTGGTCAAAAATGAATGATCACCAACTCACCCAGACTTCCGTTCTTGTTCAGCTGGACATATCGTTAGAGACCCCGGTCGGACAACCACAAATAGCACTTACGGAAGCGATGTTCTGTTAATTCGGCCCCTGAATACTCCGTTTTATACATCAGCTGCAACGTTTGTCAAAGCCATCGTTGTCAAAGCTTTTGTGCTCCGGCTTGTGCTCTGTACTTCCGCGACCGAAATTTAGTGCCTTGCGCGGTCAGCGAGACACAATAAATGCTCTGCCAGAAGCCTTAAAGCATAGTACGTATGCCATCACTTTGACAAAAAAGAAAAAAAAAAACTCGTATTTAAA